>CM034150.1:709104092-709564092 GCA_019776745.2 Taxus chinensis | reverse complement strand
AACTCCCAAACTAAAAAGGGGTCACTAAAAATGCCTAAAATAGCCCAATTTTGGGTTTGGCACATTTGGGCACAAGGGTAGATGATGTGGGGCCCTCACCCAAGGGATCACATGTTACCCTAATCACTTTTAATTAAATATGTCATTATTCAAACTCAAAACTTAATGCAAGTGGGGGCCATTAAGTCCCCAAATCAAGTTTACAAAACAAACTAAACATCCTAAGCAAGGTTAATATTACAAGGACACATTACATTACAAACGAGGGTCACTCATGGTGCCCGAAACAATAAACTCTAATATTAAGGCCTCATTTAATAAACATGGTTAGGACTTAGCCCCGTGGGCTGCTTGTGTAAAATTGTGTAGCTACACTGAATCCCTCATTCTCCTGTGACCTGTCACTTGCACACTCATTGCACACATTAAACAAACATATCCGATAAAATTTGAATCTACTCAATAAGAAATAAATGAATTCTATGCTAGCATATATTCATTATGGAATCAAAAAAATGCGGCAACATGAATAATTATACACAATTTACTATGAGTTAGCCATAGCGATAAATACAAGTGACCTACTTCCATAAAATCCAAACTTGCAACTAAACTGAATATCCAACATATATAATTAAGGTCCAAAACAACATCATATAAGTTAGTATTCGCAACAACATAAGATAAGGTGTCAAAATAGTAATCAAGTCAAAATTGACGTTATGCACCCAAGTCTCCATACATGTCTAGGGAGGTCAAATATCATCATATACTGTCCAACATATATCAAATCTCCGTCAAAACATGTCTATGAATAAAGAGATCAACATATAATTGAGGCTATAAAAATGAGGGCACTATTGAATGTATGAGTGTTAATGGAAGTTATTTTTTTAATGTATTTTTATGTTATAGTAAAGTTAGTTACTAAAATTCTGAAATATGAATGAGATGCTAGTTTTAGGGGTGCTTTGGGAAATGTGCATGTAATTAAAGGTGTTCTTTTGATTCATATTTACATATGGGAAAAAGAGGGTTGGATATATATATATATATATATATATATATATATATATATATATTATAATCTCTGTGTGTGTGTGTGTGTGTGTGTGTGTGTGTGTGTGTGTGTGTGTGTGTGTGTTAAATGAAACTATATAGGAAATTCCAACATTTGTGAAGTATGAAAAGGGTTATAATTGAATTTCTATAATATTTTAGATGTCAAGGTTTAAATATTGGATGTTCATCCACACGTGAGTGTTATTTTGATCCTCAAATTTTGTATTGTAAAAGTTAGATATGTATGTTAAATGAATTTGGAATTAAGATATTGTAGTGCATTTCTAGTGTTTAATAGATGATTAATTAATTAGTGTGTTGCATTCTTACCTCGTAAATGTAATAAAGAGATCTAAATGAGACACTCAACCCTAGTATAAGACTCATCTATAACTACCTTTCTTGCATGAATCCTTTTAGTGTGGAAAACTAAAAACTTATGATAATGTTCAATCACTACACTCAATATCACCTTCTGGATTAAGTAAATAAGATCCCCTAGTTTGAATTATCATCATACTCGGTATGTTTAGCGACATCATCATAAACCCAGCGGTTAGAAGTGACATGGTCAAACTATTTATGGTGCAAGCAAAGTAAACACTTCCTTAGGATCCTAGTGGACTGCCTTATCTTACGAAGTTCGATCTAGAAATCAACTTCATGACCAAAATGAATTCCTTGTGGGATCTAGATGACACAAATGGAACTAGTGAAATAGTTGTGTTATGAATTAAACTTGAGTTAATTATATTTTTAGTTCCTCGCAAAAAAAATTGTTACCTTAGTTACTAACAACATATCACCTTGGCCTTTCATGAAGTGGATTTTAGCATAAAAATGTACTCTCACCTTAAACTCATATATAGTTGGGATGTAGATTCTTAGGTGCAATTGGGATTAAACCAAACCTTGGCTAATTAAGGGGTTAAGTTGTGAGTAGAAAATGGTAAGTAACTCCTTACAAATGAAATTGATTACAATTATGTTGACTTTAGAGAATCCAAGGAACTGGAAACTTGGTCCTGTAATCCCTTGTTATGCCCCTTTATGACATTAAGGAATAAAATAAAAATTTCACACGTGGAAATCGTGAAATGCAGGAGAAACATGGGATCTTACCTTGAACACTAATCACTTGTAAGTCATGTGTAATTTATAGTGCTTCCATTCATGTACTTCTGTAAGATGTTAGACAAATACTTCCCTAACTCCTTTTGTTATAAAACAATGTTAATAATGAGACCATAATGAAATGTAAGAGTAAAGCATACAAGAGTGAAACGAGATTTGAGGTTAGGAATAATGGCATTCTTGGAGTCCTTATAACTCAATTAGACACTTCATTTTGTTAAAAAGAATATGAATTGCCCTTGCTGAGATCAAATTCGAGAAAAAGATATTTATAAATAAATAAATAAAATTCTTGGCTTGGAAATGTTGAATGGATTCCACAATTTATTGAACTATATTAATTATGGTAGGGAAATAAAGATACCATGATTAAAAAAAAATGTTTTGGAAAAATAGATCTCGAATCTAAATCTGACTCAAATCCTTAGACTTCTGTCTTGACATCACGAAAGATTCAATATTCTAATAAGGGTAAAATGTAAACATTGAATGAACATTTGAGAAACATAAGATTAACCTATGAACGAGAAAATTAAGAACATTTTATGAAATTTGAAATATTGCAAATAATTAATGCAAGTTATGGAGATTGTCGTAAGAGAAAAAAAAACCAACTAAAAAGGTTGCACTGTAAGTTAAATGTGAGATGAATTTAAGAACCTGTAGGTGAGAAAAAGGATAAATTATCCTTGCATAGAAATGTTCTTGGAATGTTAATCGTAACTAGGATGTAATCATAGCAATGATGTGTTTTGGGTTTTCCAATCATTGGGTCCCTTTCTTGTGGTTGGGTCATTGTTAGCATTCGTTCATTGGGGAAGGTGTGACATCGACATGTATATGGTGTTGTCATGTGTCTATGTGAGTTGATGACTTATGTAAATGTCTTATGTGTTGTTGAGTTTCTCTACTTGGAGCCCTTGTGGTGTTGTGTAGTGAGCAATAAAAGTTAAAAAAAGGTATCGTGGTATTTTTTTTACTGTTGTATCTGGGTGTGTAAAATATGGGCGTTACAATAATTGAAAGCTCAGAAATACCATTTCCACTGGTTGTCACATTGTTTGATGTTTCCATTGGAGTTTCATCACATTTCCCACTTGGGCACTAGGCATCAGATCCCAAGTGTTCAAGGTCCATGTACCCTTCGAAGCAAACTCCATTTTTTTCCAAAACATTCCTTTCACCGACGTTTCTTATACCCTGAACTACACCAGTTTCTTCAATATTTTTTATTAGGTCCAAAAATAGAATCATTAGTCAAAAGCCCAATAACAACATTTCCATTGGTTATCATGTCATATGATGCTTCCATGCAGTTTTCCTCAGTCTTTATAGTTACACACTCGACATTAGCTACTAGGTGATCAATAGCAATGTACGGATTAAAGAAAAAATCACTTCCTTTCGCAGACTCTTCTCTCAGTGTCGTCTCCATTTCTCTAAACTAATATGATGTGTCCACCTTATGAATATAATTTTAATTGCCAATTCACTATGAAAATTCAAATTGCTCGAGTTTTAATTTTCTCTCTTTGAGAAGTAAAGCTTCTCCACGAGACCACGTATCATTTCATCGGGAAATTTTTTCAAATAGTTTACGTGAATCCAAGTGTGCCACCTTAATAATTTGTAAACTATCACCGAGGATGGGTTTTATGGCATCCGCATCACCACGTGAGATCTTCACCTCTGGTTCTTTCCATCTCAATGTGTAGCCTACACTGAATCCCTCATTCTCCTGTGACCTGTCACTTGCACACTCATTGCACACATTAAACAAACATATCCGATAAAATTTGAATCTACTCAATAAGAAATAAATGAATTCTATGCTAGCATATATTCATTATGGAATCAAAAAATGCGGGCAACATGAATAATTATACACAATTTACTATGAGTTAGCCATAGCGATAAATACAAGTGAACCTACTTCCATAAAATCCAAACTTGCAACTAAACTGAATATCCCACATATATAATTAAGGTCCAAACAACATCATATAAGTTAGTATTCGCAACAACATAAGATAAGGTGTCAAAATAGTAATCAAGTCAAAATTGACGTTATGCACCCAAGTCTCCATACATGTCTAGGGAGGTCAAATATCATCATATACTGTCCAACATATATCAAATCTCCGTCAAAACATGTCTATGAATAAAGAGATCAACATATAATTGAGGCTATAAAAATGAGGGCACTATTGAATGTATGAGTGTTAATGGAAGTTATTTTTTTAATGTATTTTTATGTTATAGTAAAGTTAGTTACTAAAATTCTGAAATATGAATGAGATGCTAGTTTTAGGGGTGCTTTGGGAAATGTGCATGTAATTAAAGGTTTTCTTTTGATTCATATTTACATATGGGAAAAAGAGGGTTGGATATATATATATATATATCTGTGTGTGTGTGTGTGTGTGTGTGTGTGTGTGTGTGTGTGTGTGTGTTAAATGAAACTATATAGGAAATTCCAACATTTGTGAAGTATGAAAAGGGTTATAATTGAATTTCTATAATATTTTAGATGTCAGGGTTTAAATATTGGATGTTCATCCACACGTGAGTGTTATTTCGATCCTCAAATTTTGTATTGTAAAAGTTAGATATCTATGTTAAATGAATTTGGAATTAAGATATTGTAGTGCATTTCTAGTGTTTAATAGATGATTAATTAATTTGTGTGTTGCATTCTTACCTCGTAAATGTAATAAAGAGATCTAAATGAGACACTCAACCCTAGTATAAGACTCATCTATAACTACCTTTCTTGCATGAATCCTTTTAGTGTGGAAAACTAAAAACTTATGATAATGTTCAATCACTACACTCAATATCACCTTCTGGATTAAGTAAATAAGATCCCTAGTTTGAATTATCATCATACTCGGTATGTTTAGCGACATCATCATAAACCCAGCGGTTAGAAGTGACATGGTCAAACTATTTATGGTGCAAGCAAAGTAAACACTTCCTTAGGATCCTAGTGGACTGCCTTATCTTACGAAGTTCGATCTAGAAATCAACTTCATGACCAAAATGAATTCCTTGTGGGATCTAGATGACACAAATGGAACTAGTGAAATAGTTGTGTTATGAATTAAACTTGAGTTAATTATATTTTTAGTTCCTCGCAAAAAAATTGTTACCTTAGTTACTAACAACATATCACCTTGGCCTTTCATGAAGTGGATTTTAGCATAAAAATGTACTCTCACCTTAAACTCATATATAGTTGGGATGTAGATTCTTAGGTGCAATTGGGATTAAACCAAACCTTGGCTAATTAAGGGGTTAAGTTGTGAGTAGAAAATGGTAAGTAACTCCTTACAAATGAAATTGATTACAATTATGTTGACTTTAGAGAATCCAAGGAACTGGAAACTTGGTCCTGTAATCCCTTGTTATGCCCCTTTATGACATTAAGAATAAAATAAATTTCACACGTGGAATCGTGAAATGCAGAAACATGTGATCTTACCTTGAACACTAATCACTTGTAAGTCATGTGTAATTTATAGTGCTTCCATTCATGTACTTCTGTAAGATGTTAGACAAATACTTCCCTAACTCCTTTTGTTATAAAACAATGTTAATAATGAGACCATAATGAAATGTAAGAGTAAAGCATACAAGAGTGAAACGAGATTTGAGGTTAGGAATAATGGCATTCTTGGAGTCCTTATAACTCAATTAGACACTTCATTTTGTTAAAAAGAATATGAATTGCCTTGCTGAGATCAAATTCGAGAAAAAGATATTTATAAATAAATAAATAAAATTCTTGGCTTGGAAATGTTGAATGGATTCCACAATTTATTGAACTATATTAATTATGGTAGGGAAATAAAGATACCATGATTAAAAAAAATGTTTTGGAAAAATAGATCTCGAATCTAAATCTGACTCAAATCCTTAGACTTCTGTCTTGACATCACGAAAGATTCAATATTCTAATAAGGGTAAAATGTAAACATTGAATGAACATTTGAGAAACATAAGATTAACCTATGAACGAGAAAATTAAGAACATTTTATGAAATTTGAAATATTGCAAATAATTATGCAAGTTATGGAGATTGTCGTAAGAGAAAAAAAAACCAACTAAAAAGGTTGCACTGTAAGTTAAATGTGAGATGAATTTAAGAACCTGTAGGTGAGAAAAAGGATAAATTATCCTTGCATAGAAATGTTCTTGGAATGTTAATCGTAACTAGGATGTAATCATAGCAATGATGTGTTTTGGGTTTTCCAATCATTGGGTCCCTTTCTTGTGGTTGGGTCATTGTTAGCATTCGTTCATTGGGGAAGGTGTGACATCGACATGTATATGGTGTTGTCATGTGTCTATGTGAGTTGATGACTTATGTAAATGTCTTATGTGTTGTTGAGTTTCTCTACTTGGAGCCCTTGTGGTGTTGTGTAGTGAGCAATAAAAGTTAAAAAAAGGTATCGTGGTATTTTTTTTACTGTTGTATCTGGGTGTGTAAAATATGGGCGTTACAATAATTGAAAGCTCAGAAATACCATTTCCACTGGTTGTCACATTGTTTGATGTTTCCATTGGAGTTTCATCACATGTCCCACTTGGGCACTAGGCATCAGATCCCAAGTGTTCAAGGTCCATGTACCCTTCGAAGCAAACTCCATTTTTTTCCAAAACATTCCTTTCACCGACGTTTCTTATACCCTGAACTACACCAGTTTCTTCAATATTTTTTATTAGGTCCAAAAATAGAATCATTAGTCAAAAGCCCAATAACAACATTTCCATTGGTTATCATGTCATATGATGCTTCCATGCAGTTTTCCTCAGTCTTTATAGTTACACACTCGACATTAGCTACTAGGTGATCAATAGCAATGTACGGATTAAAGAAAAAATCACTCCTTTCGCAGACTCTTCTCTCAGTGTCGTCTCCATTTCTCTAAACTAATATAGATGTGTCCACCTTATGAATATAATTTTAATTGCCAATTCACTATGAAAATTCAAATTGCTCGAGTTTTTAATTTTCTCTCTTTGAGAAGTAAAGCTTCTCCACGAGACCACGTATCATTTCATCGGGACATTTTTTCAAATAGTTTACGTGAATCCAAGTGTGCCACCTTAATAATTTGTAAACTATCACCGAGGATGGGTTTTATGGCATCCGCATCACCCACGCGAGATCTTCACCCTCTGGTTCTTTCCATCTCAATGTCTCTTACAAGACGATTGCATAAACAACCGTAAACCTTGTTCAAAGATTCCCTTATTGCCAATCCCAAAAGCTTTGATATCTTTTTTGCAGATATGTTATATTTCGAACAATAATTACTTTCCATAATCTCATTCAGAACCGTTTCCATATAAATTTCAAGGGGAAAACCAAGAGCTCCCAGCATCCCATTAGACAATCGCATGTGTATAATGCAATGTGAACGCCGAACAGTATATGTTATTTGATTTAGAGGGATAGTTATTATTTTTGTAGTTGATATTGATAAGGGGTGTAAATGATTTTGTAAGTGTAGGAATATATATGAAGCATTACATTTAAAGGTGTTATCTCTACATTTCACATTTGTTACAAATTCGTACATATACATTTGCAAATCTTATATCATGAGTGGTAGCCTTTTGTACATTTGCGGGCTATTTTATCTGAACTAAACATGAATACATGAAGACTTTTGTACATTTGCAGATTTTATATCATGAGTGGTAGCCTTTTGCTTATGCTCTGCCCATCTTCGAGATATATCAACCTATCCCTCTTATTATTCTTAATCGTTAAAGGCCCTCAAAAGATCCATTAAATGCACATTGAATTGTCTATCACGGACCACTAAATGTGCAATGAGAGCTTTGTCACAGCCCACCAAATGTCCATTGAGATCCTTTGTAAGTTTAAATCACGTTCTTAGTTCCAGGTCTTTAATCAAGGGTATTTTTTATGTTTAATTTGAATGTGCACATAGAACTCCCCTTTCACATTTGCACAAAAGTCTTATGTCCTTGCTCTCTGGGATCTGTTTTGCTACCGTATGTATGTGCACCCAAGAATTCAATAGAAAATATAAGTACCTGATTGACAAGCTTCTAACCCAAATTTGAGGTCCAAGATATAGAGCACCGTTCTATTTTTCCTTATATTTAATAATGTATCATTTATGCAATGGGCAACTTGAAACTTCAAATTTGAAAGGGGAACCAGGGTGCAATTCTAATTTTATTTTCCTTTTTTATTCAATCTGAGTTCAATGTTGCTCATTTTATTTGATATGGAGTTTATTGTATAGCTTGCAATTTACACCAAATTTGCAGTTCCTAGCAAGTTATACTATTTTCTCAACAAAAATGAACAAATGTATTGACAATTAAAATATGTAAAAAAGTAGCACAAACCGCTCCAAATTAAGCACTACGGACTGAGAATGGTAATTTTAACATGGATTACATTTTCTATAGACTTTTAACAAGGAATTGGGGAAAACCTTGCAAAGAAGCATTTTCCCAAGGGCTCAAACTGAAAAAAATGTGATTCAAGCTAAAATTTACCCATAGATAGTATCTCTTATATTGGCATCATCAGGGTAAACTTGAATTCTGTAATATATTAAGAATTACACCAAAAGTTACTCAAAAGTAAAGCAAGTTACACTAATTAATTAGGAAAACTGATGGGAACTGTAATGACTACAAATAACCTTTCTAAAGCTAAATCTAGGAACTCCTACAAAATATAAGATCCATTCACTCCATATATCTAAAATCGAAGATATAACATACCATAAAAGTTATCACTAAGATATGCCAACATCATTTGGCCATTAAAATCATCACAGAAGTTGACTCCAATACTGGATAAAGACTTAAAAGGGGCAGTAGTGTGTGTGCAAGTAGAAAAACAAAAATATAATAGAAATAATAGAAATTGTTTTGACTTGTGCACCCTACTTAGCAATGTCATTAGATCAACCACTTGAAACAAACTAAATAAACTCACTACATGCCTTTCAGCATAAACAACTTCAATGTTCAGCCCAGTTCCATGAGGAAACACTCAAGATAGTATCCCTAGATGAAGCGCGTTTCTCTTAAGACATTATACTAAACGCCAGAATTTTGTATTGTTCTTAAATAAGTTGCAGAGATAAGGAGTTCAAAACTCAAAATAACAATCCCAGCTCAAGTTGAATGTATTGCAACACTAATTTGTAAAATAAATAGCACAATGATAGCAATATTTATTTGATGAAAGATATCAGTTTATGTGCTTTCAAATCACCTTCAATGGAAATGAACAGGTGGTAAAAACATGTAACAAGTCGTGCACCTAATTCGGGAGTGACATCAAATTAATCATGTCGTAACTTCATAATCTCTTCTCATCTAATACCTTCCGCATTAACTACTATTTCTAATCCATCACCCTAAGGAATAACATAACACCCTTATCAAGACCGTAGATGTGATATTTGAATGACTAATCACAACAAAAAATATTCTAACATGCCAGCAAAAAATACAAAAAGTTACATGCAAAAATTGGAAAATATATGAATACAAGATGGAGGTCATACATTGTATATGTCTCTTTATGAAGCTGAAGCAAAAATATCCTTCACGAGATCCACTGCTTCATATTCTGACAGGGGAGTTGTAGTATCCTAATTGTTAAGAATAAGAATGAACCATTAAACAGTTTGAAAACAAGAATATATTGGAGAGAGATGAATTTTGACCTGCCGACAAACAAAAATTCATGTTCTGAAAACACGTGTACATCAAATGCTCAACAATTATAAATCCATGGTGCGAAATCCAATAGAATTTCAAGTAGACTTCTAAACATTGTATCGGTACAACTCTTTGGGGTTTTAGCAGTTCTGTAAAACGACACAGTATTACATCTTTTTAGGAATAACTTCTCGTGATGTAATTAGTGAATATCTCGATAAAATTATAAATTCATGTGCTTATTTTAACTTGAAATACTGTCATTGAGATGGAAGTAGTAAAATCTGGAGCTAATGTGTAGAGGGTAGAGTGAGATGACTTATCAAAGTACAAGTGAGATTTTTTGAATTAACATGTTTAGAGTTACATTACATTTGGGAAATATTTGCCATCTTTTGTTTTTTTAGGTTAGTTCTTGATGTGCTTGATGGAAATGAGAAGGAATAGCAATGTTTGGTACAATCTTTAGTCATATCATGACTGGATTTGTTATTGGTTATGTTAAAATGCTTGGGGATGTGAAACCTAAAGAGAAGACAAATTCTACAATTGTCAACTGTTACCCATAAAATGAAATCATGTAAACATAACATGTCCATCATGTAACTCATGTTATTGTACTAATTTCCAAGGCTTTATCAAAAACCCCATTTTGTACATATCCAACAATGATTGCAGTCCATGAGATCACATTTCGTTAAGGCATTTCTTTGAAAATCCATAAAGCCTCATCAAGATCCCCATTTTGTGCATAGCCTGTAATAATGGCATTCCATGAAATCACATTTCGTTGAGGCAGTTTGTCAAACAACTTGCGTGCCTTATGTATGCTTACACATTTGGCATACATATCTATGAGGGCAGTCAAAACTATAACACCCGGAAAAAGTATGTTTTCAATTTTTTTTGATGGATTTCCATACCCTGTGCCAAAGCTCCCATTTTGGCACATGTTGGGAGGATGCTGACAAAGGTTGTCGAGTTTGGATTTTCACCTGCCAATTGCATTTCCTTAAATATATCCAATGCTTTATCAACAGGCCCTAATTGTGCATATCCAAAAATGATGGCAGTCCATGAGACCACATCTCGCTGAGGCATTATGTCAAACAGTTTGTGTGCATTTTTTATGCTTCCACATTTTGTATACATATCAATCAGGGCAGTCAAAACTATATCGTCTGACAACAATCCACTTTTAATTATCTTTGGATGAATCTCTCCACCTTGTTTCAAAGCTCCCATTTTGGCACACGTAGGGAGGATGCTGGCAAAAGTTGTTGAATTTGGCTTTACACCTGCGAATTGCATTTGTTTGAAAATCTCCAAGGCCTTTCCAACAAGCCCAATTTGTGCATATCCACCAATGATTGCAATCCATGATACCACATCTCGTTCAGTCATTTTGTCAAATAGTTCACACACCTCCTATGTCCTTCCACATTTTGCATACATGTCTATCAGAGTATTCATCACAATAACGTTAGATTGAAATCCGCATCTCATGATTTTTCTGTGGATCTGCAAACCATACATTACAGATGCCTTGTTTGCGCATACATGGAGAATACTGGAGAAGGTGAACTCATCGGGTTGGATGCCTATTCATTGCAGTTTGTGAAACAAGAGCAATGCCTCTTGAGGGAGACCATGTCTTCGGTAAGCTGCAACGATCATATTCAACGAGACTACATCTGGTTGAGTCATGTTCTCCAAAAATTTGCAAGCGTCCTCCAGACTTCCGCATTTTTCATACATGTTGATGAGTGTGTTTTGTAAAAATGTGTGTTTGGCAAATGTATATCCCGTGTCATTTATGAGAGAGTGGATTTGCTTACCCTCTGAAAGGGTTTTCTTGGCAATGCAAGATTGTAATAGATGAATATATGTAGAAGAATCCACAGGAGTGTTTTGGGTAGTTTGGGTAGTAAGCAGAGTGAGTACAACTTCCTTCATGCGACCTTCTCTACATACCGCTCTGAGATTTTGATTGAGCTGGGTAATGGATGACGTTATATGATTGAAGTATAAAAAATCATAGTAGATTTCTTCTGATTTCTAAAAGTCGGTATAATCGTCATTTCTTCCATCGATCCCATTTTCCTCTTTGATCTCAATTTCGGCCAGACATCGGTCAGATAATGCCTTGAGGAAACCGTGTCGCCCCTGCTCACTGATTTTCACTAGGCCCTCCCCTAACCACAAATTTATATGACTAAATCTACCAGTTCTCCATCTATTTGTTGGTCTTCTCTGTAGGCAGTTTCCATGTGGAGAAAAAATCTCTTGCGAAGTGGGGATTTCCATGTAGAGGCTTGCCTACTATATCTCCCACACCCTATTTGATAGAATTCAATGCCAAAAAAAACCCAAAAAAACCACACAAAAAAAACGTTAAAATATCTGAAAAATCCACCATTTAAAAAACAAAAACTAAATTCAATAATTATATTTTGAAATATTTGGTCAGATACATGAAACTTTGCAGGTTGAATAGGCATGCTTTATGTGGAGCTCCTTTGCCATCTATTGACTAACTTCATTGCATCTGCCAGTGTATAGAAGTGATTCTTAACATTACGAAGCTGAATGATATTAGTAAATCTAATTGCAGGATGCTTCCCTTATACTATAGATATTAGTCACAACATAGTATGTTTCAGCATATTTGACATTAAACTTAAGAGCAAGATGCAAGGTAGATAAAAAAGAGCAGCGAGCACCTGGAGGGCAAATCAAAGGGTGAAGTCTACTATCATGATGCTGGGAAATTATTGTGAAAGTAAGTATTTTAGGATAGGCTATTTTGAATGATCTGTTTTGGTAGTACCATTCAGGGTAGGTAGTTTTAGGATGGTGTTTCGTTGGGTTCAGAAAAACTGTGTTTTTGCTAAATACATTGCTCTGAATTCTAAGGCACCTTTCTCATGATTTTAATCCAACCTCTGCCTTTCTTTTTGCACTTATAAGGAGTGCTGCTTCAAGGTGTTTTATTTTAAATTCCTTATATTGGACTTTGCAAAAGATGCACTTTGAACGTACGCTCTGATCATGCACTTATTGTGCAGTCCCAGGAGCCATTCTTGGCAACTAAAGGACCTTAATATGATAATATCTAAATTAAATTAAAATCAAAATTGAACATTAAGCTGCAAACTTAGAACTATTGAAAATGGGACAGGTTTTCTATCATCTAGTTATGTGAAGCAATTAGAGAATGACATTATGTTTTAACGATACGAGCTGTACATTTTCTTGACCGGCCAACTGCTCGCCCACTAAATGTCCTCTTCAACCGCCCCCAAAACAATTTTCAAATCAAATAGATAAGTTCAAGAAAATAGGATCGCAGAGGCAGAACAATAATCGAATCCTCATACGAAACTCAATACAGCCGTGTCTCTATGGACATAAACTTCGTTGTAATGTTCACCTTCCACGGGCCGAGTCCGAGCCGAGTTGTGATATCACTGGTTCTGCTCGGTTTCCTGTGTTTTTCTGCAGCAGATGATACCCCACTGCGGCACACCAGTTTCGTCTTCGACCGCTTCAACCGAACGGATGAAATCATTCTGCTCGGAGTTATGGCGCCCAAAAAAAAAACGTTAAAATAGCCAGAAAAGTGAAAACGTCCAAACAGCTGTCAAACCGTCAATTTTAATTCTTAAAACATCCACCAAATCCATAAAGGGAATTTGATAGAGTATTGTGGGAATAAGAGACTTGCGGGAAACAGAGAGCTTGGGAAAGAAATTCTATTTGGGTCATCAACCTCCAGTTATCACTTTGAAACTTTAATGTATGCAAATAATATCTTCTTGTAACATCTTATATGGGAGGAGTAAAATATTTATTATAATAATAAATCTTTTAATTACTTTTTCTTAAAAAATCCCACTTGGCTTCAAACCTCCAACCTGTCTCATCACTTTTTTTTAAAAAAAATTGATATACATGTTGTGAGTTCAAGGCCTAGACGCATTATGTGATGTGCAATAGTGTTGGCAAACAGGTATCACCTTCCCAGATTGGGTAATTTTCAGATGAAGAATTTAAAATAAAAATTTATTTGGGGTTAGTTTTAACATAATAGATTCGAAATGAAGAATTTTCAAACAATCTGATTTTTGAGTGACAACACTAATGATACTTAAAATACATGAATGAGTCATAAGTGTACAAAACTATCATTGTGATTGTTTCATTCTCATCATATTTTTTCAAAAGATTATTGATCCTCTTATCCTTTTTCTTAGGAGGATAACCAAGGATGCCATCTCTTGAAGTGTTAAAATTGTGACCTCAACAAGAGGTTTCCTTGTAGAAATAAATGTGTTCGATGGTTTTCCTACATCTCAAAAAATGCAACCTTTAGACAGTCATTAGAAGCATATTTTTTCAAGGTGTGTTCATTGTTTTAGATCTCAAAGTGAATCATGTACATCAATGCTTATATGCATATGTTAAATAGTTTGTTATGATCAAACCTTGTACTGCAATATTGGATAATGAAATGACAAATTGAATAAATCAAGAAAGAATTTGATTCACATTCATCTTGTAGCATGTTAAGGTTGAAAAGTCAAAGTATATTGAAGAAAAAAATAAAATCATTCACCATGAGTTAAAAGAGAAGATTTTGAGTAGTTTTTTCACACCAAACTAGAACATTATTTTGAAATGTGTAAGAGAATAATTTTAACAAGATAACATCATTATGTTCTTTTTTTTTAGATTAGGTAATAATTTGGTTTTGAGGAGATTGGAAAACTTGGCATTACATAGCGAAAATAGATATAACAATGAAGAAACAAGATGTCACCTCTACCAGCGGCAAAAAGAGACCACATGAGCCATGACGAGTCCAGCCCGATAGAATTTAAACCATGTAACAATTGCTAGTAGACACACCAAATCCTAGTCAAATGAGCTTGAAAAATTGCGTCAAGAACCACCACTAAACACACCACGAGAGCGGCACCGTGTGACACGGGGTTGGACCAAAGTCCAGCTGCCACCATCCTTGGGATCCAATCAGGGGTTAAATTTAATGCCTGTTTAGACATTTTTTGTGTTTTTAACCGTAAAAAATGACCAACTTAATTTTTACCCCGTAACAGGGAATGGGAAGATGTTTTGGAAAAGCATCATATTGACGTGCACTTCTTAAAACCAACCATTTAAAAAAAAATTATAGACTGGTACTAGTAGTGGTAGACGCGGATGCCGGACTCACCCTGTCCCGTCTTAGTTGTCTCGAGCCCCGAGTTGGCAGTGGCAGGACACATTGTCAACGAATTTATGAATACAACTGTGAGCGGCCACCAACTACCCTACAGGCTACACTGTACAGGATACTAATTAGTAATAGCTATTAGCGATTCGGAAATCAGAAATTGGAAATTGGAATACTGGTAACTTGTAACAGCCACAGGATAGTTATCAGTGACTCAATGTTCGTGAAACATTTTAATACAAACACTTAACACTTGGGACTTGGGCAATATCTATAGTCATGTCAAATACTATTGTGAACTTGAGACAGACCGTCGAATATCCGAAATAGGATACTGTTAAACAGGTTACTGTAAACATCCCCTCATCCCGAATCATGGCTCACTGGATAAAGTGTATAATTCATTTGTGCCAAGTTAGTCCAACTCGACCATATTCAATGTCCAGCGGCCAGCATTAAGACAAGAGTTTGAAGCAGTATAAACCAGACTCCAGTTCAGACTTTCAATGAATGGGCGTTGGGTGAAGAGAAGCCAGAAGCTAGACATGGTGATGGGAGACTGAAGTTTGCAGTTCAATAAACTGTTTGCAATGTGCATGGATGAAATGAAGGCAGCCACAACATGCAGCTGAACAAATGAAGTGTCAACCACCAAGTTGCAGAGGAGCAGGGAGATACAGAAATTAGTTCAACAGCATAATTCCGGGTAAGAAAAATAGATGAATAAGAGATAAACTATGGAGATAATTTAGTATGCAAATGAATTCCCGAATCCCAACTTCAATTTCATTTTCAAGGATTTTTCTCTGCAATTTTTTTTTGCTTTTCTGAGTTATAGCCTTTCCTATTTGTTTAGTACCTGTCAATTAGCCATAGAATTCCCCTTTATATGGTGTAGTTCGAGTAACATTTAACATTTGTTACAGGGGTTCGTGATCTTCATGAAATTTAACTAGTTTTCTTGTATGCATTCCATAATCGCTCGCCATATTTAGTATCTTACAATCACTTTTAATGACTCAAGAAAGCTTTAAACAATAATGTATGTTCCCCTTGTGAATATCACTACTACCACTGGAACAAAGAGAACTATCCTTACCGTTAACAAACAGCTACCCTCCAACGGATTCAAAAAAGCCCGTTACAGATTACATCCAATAATATTCAATGCACAATTTACTGTCAATACTGAGATACATGCAATAGAATAATTTATATCCACCTCAACTGCATTGCTACCTCTGTTTATTCCTTCCGGGCCTTGTACATCTATATATTGAAAAAAATTATTCTAAAAGAGATCCGTAAGTTGTGTTTTCGATTGTTCTTTTCAGAATTTAATCCATCCAAGTTTGTCCAATATGGGTCTCAGGTTTTAGGAAGAGTTTTCTACTCTGTAAACAGTGTTTTAAATCATTTTCTTATAATACCCTCAAGCCCTTACTATTAGCAAATCTCTAAACTTGGGTTTTTTGTATTCATATTGAAGCATTAAGGTCTTGTTGTTTAATGACCCTAGTGTGAGCAATTAGCTCCAAACTTGTTCTTTTACACATTGTTGTGTGTATATGTTTAAGTCCTCTGCTGTGAGTAGTGTTGTAAGTGTTTAAATTATGCAAAAAAAAAAACAAACAAAAAACAAAACAACAAATATGTCTTGCATTGCAGCTCTGGTTAGCTCCCCTGTATTGGGTTCCTGCCACTCTCTCCATCCTTGAAGACTTGCAACGATATTGATTCCAACCAGAGATGATGCCTTCAGGATCACCAGGCATTGAGATCATCCCCATTGAAAAGTGTAGGTTCTCCAAGTTTGAATCTGATATTGAGCAATGTTGAACCACCAACACCATCATTCACCTTCAAGGAATTCAATACATGCATCTAGGCTTTTTGCCCCCTCATTCATGATGAGAATCACCCTCCTCTGTTGCATGGAAATCATAATCATAATATCAGTGTTTTGGAGCAGAGTCTGAAGTTTTTGTAGAGAGGGAGCAGGCAGAGATTTCAATCCAAGGTGAAAGAACATGCTGAAGTAGGAGTCCTGGAAAAGATCAATGCATGAGCTACAAGATGGTTTCAGTAGTTTCAGTGCACTTTCTTCTCCTCCACTTAAAATAAAATTCCCCCAAAGCTTGATATCCCTGAGTCTCCCGGAGAGCTTAAAATGAGTGGCCTTAAGGACAAAACTGCTAAGGAAGAAATTATTTGTTTTGAAGGTGATTCTACTATGGGTTCTACTGTAAGAAGGGAAAGAAGGAAGACATGGAAGATACCCATAAGGTCACTACAAATATAAATGGGGATGATCAATAGGTAAGAGAAGCCCTTGACTATATTATTAACTATTCTTTTGGTTTAGACCATCTTTGACAGCTTGAAAGTTGAAGCTTTTTTAAACCCTAAGATGATTCTTGAGATAGGGATGCAAAAGAAAATAGATTTCCAATACTAGTACTCTGTTATATTGATATAAAATGATTCTATTCTATAACTGTTGTCCTCATAAAAAATTTCCCTTTGAATATATCTACAGTTATATAAACCAATACCCTGCATTTTTGGTGATAATATTAGAATAAAAAATGGGAATTTAACATTCTAGAGATGAGATGGGACATGACAACTATATCTAACAACAACAATCTGAATGGCCACAACATCAAGTTCAAATTAAATCGCTTAATCCTTATTTACCACTATTTAATTACAAGACATTATACAATTTTTAAATAAAGATTCCTTATGATAACTTTAAGAATTGCTTGCGGCTTGTTCATTTCTATGTTTTTAACCATCCCCACTTTTGCCCATGAATAAAATAATTTTGAACAGATGGAGTCAAAGATTCAATTATCTTACATAGAGTTGAAACATCGTTTTTCTCATGGGCCAAAATTATTGGTAATCAAGCTATGCGATGAAAGGTTTTGACTTCATAATAGACAACCTTTCTTTGTGATCCTAAGAAAAAATACCAATCAAGCTCTATAAAGTCAAGATTTGCATGAATGCAATATTAATCTCATTTTAATCCTTACAGAGATTAAAAGTTTCCAAATAAATCATCTCCATAAATGCATAACCACGAATGATTGGATGCTTCATATTTAGGGTTGTCGTTACATTCAGCTATTACTTCCTGCTATGGTCAAATGTATGACCGATAATCTATGGAAATTAATTCGTGACCTTCAGATTACATATTAAAAAAAATATTGACTGATGATCATGGGAGATGAATGGAATATTTAATTTCCCTTTTAAGAGTTCACTTAGTGTTTATAGTCTATTTATGCATAGTCCACTAAATGACTTCTTTTCTTTGGGATTTACTTTTTATTTTATTATTGAATGTTATGGATGATAAACATTTTCTACATTACAATGAAATGTGATAGAGATAATTTGCCTCAAGTAAATAATGTTGTAACTTTTAAAATATTTCATAATTTTTCTAAATTAATGTGTTTTATTATTATTTAATTGGAATTATATTGTGATTCATTTCAATTCCTATTTTAATGTGCTAAATAGCTGTCACATACCTTCTATTGCATAGATTTGTAGATAAGTTTATATCTATTTAAAGTATTTGCCAAAATAAATTTGGCTCAAGGTTGGCAAATGAATTTGGAATAAATTGTTTCTATATAAATTATGTGACAAATAATAGAATTTTTTTTAATAAATAATAGTTTGAATTATTCATGGCCATTTATTCAAAATTAAGAATTGTTCAACAATATAAGGTTCATTTATAATTTGATTTTGAAGAGGATATAAATTATCTAAAAAATTATATTTTATATATTAACTAGTTGAAGGAATGGAGTAAGAGACTTTTATTGATATATTATATATAGTCAAATATGTGAAGTTGAATTATTCTAAAAATTCATATTTGAGGATGTAATACTAGTGGTGAAATATCCATGTCTAATCATTAGTTACAGGTTGGAGAATTTTCATCTACATAAAATTATAAATAGTTTTTCCATTTATAATAATGTTAAAATGATATCTGTTTTTGTGGGTAATGTAGAAAGAATTCACATTTATATGTGAATTCTATCACAACTAAAATTTAGTTATGTGGATCATCCATAATTTAATATTCGGTTACTATACAATTTGTAGAATATTTACAAGGTAATATGTATCAAAGTTTACAATGTCATTATGCATCATTCCACAAATCATTTCACAAAACATATTGAGTTAATGGATATCATTAATGAGATTGAAATAGGGCTTGGGACATAGTAGTGTGATCTCCTAGGTTTATTGTGAAAGAAATATAACATAGAAAAACAATTATAATGGATTTTTAACTACATATTTAGATTTCTCTTGAAAAGCTATCATTGTTGTAGTGTGTTGAATTAATAATCTATCATTAAGTTGTCGACATTATTATATTTTTTTATTATTGAATTTTATATCTAATTATTGTTTTTAATTTTGGTTGTATAGGTACATTATAAGCTAAAATGTCTCAATCCAAAAAGAATCAATCTTCAATCAAAAAGTTTTTTGCATGGTCAAACACATCACAAGCTTCATCAAGAGATGGTCATAATTTTGATTTGAATGAAGATTTAAATATATTAGGGTATGATGATGAGTGTGATGAGACATTTGAAGGAGAAGAAGTTTTAACACAAAACAAAAAAAGGGCTAGAGTAAAAAGAGGATTTAGAGATGAATGGAAAGTGAAATTCAAGTGGTTAAGGTGTGCAATGCATGAAGGGAAAACAGTCATGAAATGTATATATTGTGAAGAGCACAAGTCTGTTGGACCATGGGGAACTGGAACTGGTTGTACTACTTTGCAACATGATGCAATAGTTACTCATGCTGAATCAAACAACCACAAAATTTCACAAGCAAAATGGATATGTGGAAATGAAGGCAAAGCAAAATCAATTCCAGAACACATTGCAAACATTGATGACACCAATAAAGAAAGAATAATCACAACCATGAAATTAGTTTATTGGGCAGTGCAAGAAGACTTACCCCTCTCAAAATATGAGTCTCTTTGCTCTCTTGAAATGTACTTAGAAACACCAAACATGCCGAAAAATAAGGATTATAGATCATATACAAATCATATGGCTGCAAATGATTTCCTGTTTTCCATATCTAAGTATCTTGAAGAGAGACAAAGTGCAAAAATGTTAGATAGTCCATTGTTTTCTTTGATGTTGGATGAAAGTACTGATCGAAGCTTGGAGAAACACCTTGTGGTTTATGCTACTTTTCTAGAATCAAAAGGGTTGGGCCCACCAATTTCACAATTCTTAAAGCTCATAAATGTGTGTGATGGACGAGGAAAAACTATATATGATGCAGTCTGTGTTTTGAATAAAGAAAGGGGTCTTTCAAATAAAAGATTGATTGCAGTTTCTACAGATGGTGCTTCATCAATGGTGGGGAGTGAAAATGGATTTGTTACTCTTTTGAAGAAAGATGTTGACAATCTTATAGGCATTCATTGCATTGCTCATCGTGAGGCTTTAGCTGCATCAGATGCTGCTAAAAAAATACCTGAATTGTTGTTTGTTGAGAAGCTGGCAAATAAGGTATATTCTTGGGTCCAACATTCTACCAAAAGACATAATGAATTGATTGCTCTTCAGGAACTCATGCAACTTGAAACACTTCAAGCTCTTCAAATTCATGGGGTTAGATGGCTCTCAAGAGGACAGGTTATTGAAAGACTTATTGTGTTGATGCCTCCATTATTGACTTTGTGGAAAAATGAGAAGAGAGACTCATGGTATGATAAGGCTAGGATCTTCTCGGTACAATTTTTCTTACATATGCTTGCAGATGTATTGTTCGAGCTAAACAAACTGAATAAAAAATTTCAAGAGGATAATGTGGATGTTACATCTTTAGGGGCAACCATAGATTCTACTATACAAACTTTGAGCAGGTGGTTTCTAAGGACTGACAACTTTGCAAATGGCACAAGTTACTTGTCTAAATTTTTGGAGACCTCTAAATATGGTTATTTAGAGATTATTGATAAAGATGGACACATTCATAGGCATGAACTTCGATTTGTGGCAATTCCAAATGTGTGTGATGATAATGTTGATGCACTGAAACAAACATTGAAACCTCAAATTGATGGGTCACTAGAGAGCTGTAAGAAACTTGCAAAAGAATATGTTCAAAAGCTTGTAGATTGTTTAAATGATAGATTCCCAGATCTTTCATTTTTCAATTCTATAAAGTTGTTTAGCCCTTGTCATTATTCAGAGGATGCATGTA
Source organism: Taxus chinensis (assembly GCA_019776745.2). NCBI lineage: Eukaryota > Viridiplantae > Streptophyta > Pinopsida > Cupressales > Taxaceae > Taxus > Taxus chinensis. The sequence continues at coordinate 709,542,643 of CM034150.1, read as the reverse complement.
CTAGAGAAGAAAACTCAAAGCGGTGGCTTCTTAAAATTTTTGAACACTTACAACATACTTTGTGTGAGGGAGAAGAAAAGGCTTTTTTTGATTTTGAAGGTTGTTCAAAAGAGTTGTATAATTTTGTTGATACTCTTCGCTTTAGTTGTGAAGGATTCCGCATGAAGGAGGCTTGGAGGGTTTTTTGTGCTACAGATTCGCATACAAGCTTTCCAAACATGACAAAACTATGGCAAGCAATACTTACCATTCCAGCAAGTACAGTTGCATGTGAGAGAGGATTTTCAAGACAAAATATAATAAAAGATATAAGAAGAACAAAGCTCTCATTGGAAACATTGGATGCCTTGATGCGAGTTTCATTGACAGGACTTCATATATCAGAGGTGGACTGGAATAGAGTTTATGAAATTTGGAAAGATGAAAAGCAAAGAAGGATTTGAAGTATCTTAGAATGTTTTGTGTTGACATATTTGTAATGATGGGGTATTTCATATGAACCCACGAACACTAGATATTTTGTTTACACTACTTATGTAAATTGTTTAAGGGTACTTTCTCAAGTCAAAAGTGGTGAATCCATGATATACATATTGATCTTTTTGAAGATATATGTGATATATGTTTGAGTTTTTTCAAATATTTATTAGTGTGTATTGAGGATGTTATAATACTTTGTTTAAAATGTTTTCTTGAATAGGAAAGGATATTAGACATTTGATTATTTTGAATATACATTAACGTGTATTGGGATGATATGATAGTGAAGCCCATCTAAGTATTGTCAAATATGTTGCATTAATTGACTTCACCAATAGAAAAGATATATTATCTTTAATCAAGTATCATTTAATTTTAAAAAAATCAATTCTTAATTTATGTATATTGTTTTGTATTATAAAAATTATATTGAAAATTTAATTTTTAATGCTAAATTAGGCTATACATTTTATACAAATTATTTCGTTACATGATTATGATCTTAAATTAAATGTGTCCACAATATTATGACATGTTAGTGTTTTATAGCTATGTTAATATATATTTATAATAGAATAAGATTTCGGTTTTGCGTACAATATCTCTACTTCAAATAGTGTTATTATATGAAAATATAAATTTTGATATTTATATAAAAATCATGAAAGTCAAAATTAAAAATGAAACGTCACATGCAAGGTGATATTAACTACAAAACCGTCACAAAAAAATTTCTTGACGGGTGGGGGTGACCGTCAAATTTAATATGGTTATACCTTCTCAACTTCCATGTCAGTATCTTTGCATCCCTACATTGCCATGTTGACGCTATTGTACTCCATGCTTCCCTTACCCAAGCCCACCGGTGACCTCTGCATGTCAACTGTCTCCTCATCATCCTCCTCTAACTCGTTTTCCTCCATCGCTTGATGAGAAATCATTAATTTCAACATATCACATCTAGAAAAAAATCATGTTGTTCAGAGTACCTCTAACCAATGTTGCATCAGTCCTAGGACTGAGTATTGAATTTCCCTACACTCACGCATAAATTCCATGCATCCATCATTTCAAACAATTAGAATAGACAATAGAGAGAGATAGAGCTAGGGAGAGAGAAACATAAGAGTAAGGCAAGGAGGAAGAAAATCTAGGATTTGTTTTCTTTTCAAATCATTGTAACATCTCGTATCTAATTTTCATTTCATTTCAACTCATATAAATTTTGACCCATTTGTATTTTCAAAACCCAATCAATATTTTCATAATTATCTCTAGAGAGAGAAAGGGGAACAAAGAGAACATTTGAATTTCATTTTCCTTTTTATTCATCATATCATAATCACATACATTATCAAATTTTCATTTCATTTTTAACCCATGAAAATTTATAACTAATTTACATTTTTAGATCCAATGAAAATATTAGAGTTACTTCTAGAAAGGAAAAGGGAAGCGAGAAACATCATAATTTTCCAAAAAACATTCATACGATAAATTGATCAATTCATACTCCATAAAGTGTGGAAATGATATGTACAAGGTTCCACGATTAGTTAGGAGTAAACAAAACTCTTAAAAGGCATGTTTAGCTAAATTTTTTATTTTGGTCCAATGGGTGGAAACATCTCAAGTCCTCACAAATTGGGCCTTAAAAAATAGTTTTTTAATTTTGAACACAAAGGTTTATGATTCTTGTGTACTCTCCTATCTACATAGAATTCATCGTGTTATACAAAATTTTATTATGAAGAGCAGAGATCAAGTTACAAGGGAACTCTGGGCCATTTATCATAATTGCAACAAAACCTCTTATCACTCAGAAACCAGTGGGCCCCAAAAACAACTAGCAAAACTAGTCTCTAAAGGAATTTTCATTGAAATGCAGATGGATTATGATTCTCTTCCTGGAGTTATATGGGTAGGTGGAAGTGGTTTTCATTTTTTCTCAAACTAAGTGATAACCATAGGCTGAAACCGATCACGTTTTACTAAAAAGAGCATGTCAATATAAGTGAATGATAAGATAAAAGGGCTTATAAATTCAACATGAAAGGGCATTAATTAAGTTCACTCCCTGAGAATATATTCTACTAGGTGTTTAGAATTAATCCTAACAAAGGCATTGTCTTAAAATTTTCTAAGGCCCTTCAACAACTTTAATTTGATTATACATGCACCTGTATTCTTCCACAAGACCCTATTTGTTTTCCATGCATTATGTCAAATAGTTCATGTGATTGCTTATGTTTGTACATTTTACATACATGCCTTCAAACTTACCAGAAAACAAACCATCAGACAATATTTGGTGGATGCACATACACTAATCCCAGGTTTCTAAGGTTCCTCAACTCACCCATTTTTTGCACAACCACCAATAATTATTGTCTGAAAAACTATATTTTATTTTTATATTTTGTTGAACATATCACCTGCAACAGAAATCACTAGCATCTATCTCCAATACACCAAGAAAACCTTTATGTTCTTGGGACAATTTTTTTGAGCTTCTATTTGCATGAAATAACATCTCTTCCCTGATATAAATCTCCCTTTCCACATATTGGTAGTGAAAGGAAAAAAACTTTTTTTCATGCAGGGGAAGAGTGAAAGAGACAAGTCTTGTTGAGACATAAGTACGATCACAGGAAAGACACTCTCACAGTCATAAAAAAAAGCAACCAATATGCAAAATAAAAGAGAAAGATCAGGAATAGTGAATTTTTAGCTATTGCCTATGCTGATAATAGTGTTGGAATGGTTATAGAGAACACTACATAGGTATCCAAAAGAATAAAAACCAATATAACAAAACATTGCACCAAAATAGTGCACACTCCACCTCAATATTCTTCTTCCTTAGCATATACAAACAAAGAAGCGATAGACAAGAGTTTCCTTTCATTTCAGAGATATATGAAACCACGTTAGGTACAAATACAGATCCCAATAAGATACTTAATATAAAGTAAAGTGAAGGGATATTAGGGATAAATATTAATCTCCACGTGCAGGTTGATAGAACCATAAATGGTACTAATTGGGGGCAGCTATTGGTGAGAGTTATGTATCACATAGTTCCACATACACGTTCTAAAATTTGAATATCATATTATTGCTAAAGAAAAAAATTGACTTGGCTTCATGTGACGAGCGCTTTAGATCCCAAATAAAGTTCTTTAATTATTGTGGAAGGAAACATACAACTCTAAAAAGTTGTTTAGGATGTATCTCGCTCTGAGTTCTGTCAACTAGTACGCCCCCCTTATATCTCCCTAGGTAGGGGCATTACATCTCCCTCCCCTTATAAGTGCATCGTCCTTGATGCCACACAACACCAAAGCTCAGACTATAAGTAGGCAAGACGGTAAAAAATGAAACATTTTTTTAACAACACAAATTTTCAATACAATGCAACCACAAGGAAGTAAATTTATTTCTAAAATATCTTAATTTTAATGTTCTGTGAAGATTGGTAGTTATTTATCTTTTTCTTTATTAATTTTATTTATTTATTTCCTTTAGAGTATTTCTTAATATCAATCTCTTAATATTCATTATTTAGAATTTCAGTTTTCTTATGTTCGTGGGTACATAATAGTAATTGGCCTGAAGGTGTCACAAACAAAAATCAACACAACAAAAATTACCCATGAGACATCTTGCTACATAATTTCATGATTGTATCACATCACAAGACATTTAATTCCAGCATGGAATGACAACAAGTAGTCCATATAACAAATAATTTCCAACAATTATGTCACAAGGTATGGATCTGGACACACACAAGTGACTAACAAATATTGAATCATAATGCTGATACAAAGGAAAATGGTATCACATGACCCAAAAAAACCATGAGTGTACCAACACAGTGCCAAGAAAAAATATGATAATCCATACCAACCAAGGGGAGCGATAACCCTCAATCATAACAATGTGCAACAAGACTCATAAGCGTATACATAACTCTTAGCATCAACTCCACACCTCACAAAACATCACAAAACCATCTCCATATTCTCCCAAAACATCACAAATTACTTTGTATACCTCCCAAATCATCACCAAGAAACTCCATATACCTGCCAAAGTTAAAGAATCATAGTGCCAAAACCAAGTCGAGTCGCTCAACCCAGAGAGCCCCATAAATAATATCAAGTCACTCAACCATAGAGTGCCATCAATAACATTAGGTCACTCAACCATAGAGTTCCATCAAGAATATTGGGTCACTCAACCATAAAGTCTCATCTTCTTTCAACATATAATGAGGTTGGGTCACCCTATGGCCCTAGGCATAAAGAAGCCCATCACCGCTAACCCAAGTGACATACTAACTTGTGATTCAACAACCCGCTAGTTATTTATAACTTCTTGGGGTGTACCCCCATACAAAAAATTAAATCCATATGTCCAACCATTCCATGGTGAATCGCATGACCTTATTCCAACACATTAAAACATTAGAACCATCATAACAATCCATCTCAAATGCCAAGTGGAAAAATTACCAAGCCTTGCTAAGGGCTATAAAAAATTTAAATACGAAAAGAAATTTTAAAACTAAGAAAAAAAATGGCTAACTAGCGATAATTAGTGAAAAAAATCCACATGTTAGTGCAACAACAAAATAAAATGCCCAAAATATAAGAACACATCAATCAAGAAATTTTTTGGTTCTTGTAAGAAAAGAGATAATGATATTTATGAATAAAATACGTATTTGAGAAATAGCACATTACAATCACTATGTGGCCTCATACGGCCACCAAAGGGGTACTCATCCAATTCTTGGAACTCGGATATCGAGCCTCATTTCATAAAAATGAACATGTAACCATAAATGAGTATATAAAATAATGTAACTGTCATCATCTCGACCTAAATCATCCCTCCATACTCCCACAAGGATCAACATAGTCAAAATCACATAGGATTGTTCAATGGACAACCCAATGGGAAATAACTTGGGATGTTAGTTTGCATAAGTTGAGCCAAAGGTGGTGCGTATCCACAATATACTAAGAAAGCTCAAAGTATACTAAATCGATAGAAATGGGTTTTTAGTCTATATAAGACTCCACTTCCTCACTCGTACTCGACTCAAGATTAGGAAAACTTGATCCAGGCCTCCTCTCTCCACACATACTCTCTTAACGTTTTCTTCCCTTAGGGTCGTCTAGTGTAAGGTTCACAACATAACTCATAACTACATCACTAACACAATGGTGATTCATGCACATTAATCATAGTGTATTACACATGGTATATATATAGGGTATAACAAAATCATCATTTCCAGGGGTTATTATACATCACTTTTCCACATAATATACCTAAGGTGCAAGTACTACACAATAGGGGTCATACGATCACCATATGCCCCCTAATTCACGACATGAACCATCACATACTACAAAAATGATATGTATGATTAAAATATCAACTATTATTAGAACAGAAAATCAATCACAATACAAGATGGTGACACATAAGATTCATCACAACACGGTTGCGACATCACGATAAAATCCAATTCACTATACACAAATTTTTTCATGCAACACATCAACACACCATCATATCACATAATAACAAAACACTCCAACACTCTGTAACCCACAATAACATTCTTTTTATACACAACAAGGCAGCACATCACATGTGAACTCCTCATTGAGTTTACAAAAAGGAGAGTGAATACTCTCATCATAAACACATCAACAGGATATCAAACATGGACTAAGTGACATGCACCACATGTCCAATCATAATATCATAGTTACAATGTTGGTCACATAATGACATATATCACATTACTATTCCAATCTCCACCACCACAATGCAAAATCATCACAACTACAATCCATCCTTGAGGTATGAGAGTAGGAACCTCCATTTTGATACTATATGTAATCCCCACATTTTTAAGACCAAAATACAATAGACATAATAACAAGATAATTTTTTTTTTTGGCTAACATTGCTTTATACATAAAATCACATAGAATCAATTAGGATAATGTATAACACATAAGATGTTTGCATAACCATGGACCCAAATATATAACATTAAAAACATGATGCACATCAAAGTCACATGTCCAAAAATAACAAGGTATAACAATGACCCAAGACAGGATACACTTACTCACAGGAGCTTCCCATAACACATCATTATTTAAGGTGAAATATTTATTTCAATTATAATTTTTTTAGTTGACTGTAATTTTTTGAAGAACACAAAACATGTGACCCTTAGTTCCTTTATAACTAGGTTACATGTTTTTGGTTTAACATTTCACATATAGTGGTTTCTTTAGAATTTTCTCTTTTCTCTTCTGGAAAGAACTTTATATAGCATGATTATGATTAGGAACATACATACACAAATTTGTATTCCAATATTCGACTTAAGGATATGTTTGAGAGAGCTTGATTTCCTTGGTTTGGAAAAATACTCTCGTTGCAAGGAGGAAATTTCATAGGGAGAAAAAAGGAAGGTTATTAAATCAATAGAAAACCTATCCCGAGTACATTTCATAACATTTTTGTTGACCTTTTTTGCACCCCATGTGAAAAAGGTCAACTTGAAACTTTTAATTTTCTCAGATTGGTTGGGTTATAGGTTTGGCTATGTTTGGGTCAGCCACCTCGGAATAAGATACATATTTTAATTGTTTGGTTTTAGACAGTATTGGAAGTCAAGTGTGGATCAAACTACAAATAGGGTGCAGTTACAGAACGCCATGTCTCATAGATGCAGCCATTCCATTTGGAATCCTCGTCATAACTGTGTAACAGTCCTAAACAACCTTTCCAAGGCCCTTAGGAAGGCAGGTAGGGCAGCATGTACCAGACATGAAGTTTTGAAGTTGTGGACAGGTTGTAGGTTTGAAGGATAGGGTGAGGAACAAACTTTAGTCATCCAAAGAAAATTAAAAGGTGCATTTGATTTTTATTTATTCCCATACATAAGTGAATTATTTAAGTGTGTTGAGTTGTACAAGTTCATTATTATCCATTCAAATGAAGAAAGTACAAAAAATAAATATATACATCTCATTACACAAAAATAGCTCATTTATTCATATGGAATAAAATTACAGTGAACCCACACAAGCCGTGGGGCATAACTTCTATGTACTGGAAATAAAAGATGCATATACTTAAAACTATAAGCAAATGAAGAGAGAAGAAACCCATCATTTCCTGTTTGGGTTGGTTCTTTTGTGCTCCCATTTTTGCTTCATTTTCAACCGGTTCATCCTCATCTCGAGCTCCCAGCAATAGGCACCTATGGACATACAACACATATTTTTAGAGCTCTAGGTTTGGTCTATATCCATGAGTTTATAGTTTCACGTAACTAAATCCTTTAAAGAAACCACATACAAGATACATGAAAGAAATATACAAAAAAGAGTATTTCATACTACAGTTGAATCAAGATCAAGAACAATAAGAATTGCAGTAGATTCTGAAAGTACATATTTCTCATGAAGATGGATGAGAGATTCATTTTTAGAAATAGATCAAAAGTACACCAATGGAAACTATAGAGCCTCATTGTCTTGACACAAGATTACAAAATCAAGTTAAAACTACAAATCAATGGATACCATTATGGTCACATGAATACAAGTGCATCATTAAAATTTTGAATCCTAAAGATAAATCTATGCACAGTAATGATTCTACTTAGTTGACCAATTTTACACATAGACCAAGCACATGCTCTCATTCAATTTCAATCAAAAGTACACAAAGTATTGCAGAGTGCTGCATGTTTTAAGAATACTATAGGTGTTATGATACATTTGTAGATTCAATCATTCAAGTGACTCAACAAAGAACATATGTTTTAAAGTATCAAGAATATAGTCAAAGAATGAAACGATTATAGCTTTCAAATGGAAAGGAGCGTTGTTAATCAAAATAAGGTTGTATCCTATAGTAGATGGAGCAGTCAAAAATGGAGTTAGTAGTCATCCTTGACATTGGCATGTATATCTAGTTTCTATCAAGAGTAGAAAATGGAAAAAAACAACAAATCATGCCCAATTTTACGTTGAAATAAACTCAGTAAAACAAAGGAAACTGTATGTTTAGAAAACACATGGTCTAGATGGTTTCAGAGCAAGTAAAGCACTTAAGAAACAATTTCATAGGGCCACAAAGTATCATCCAATCCAAGCTCTATTAAAAATACATAGAAGCCTCTAAGAACCTAAAATCATCATGCAAAATGACCATGCATGCCCATAATTTTATGATACTTAATACTTTCATTTTTTTCCAGCTGAGTTTCAAGTTTACACAAACTTTGAAAATAGTTACTAAACAATAATTTATGGAAATTGGATTATAAGTTATATTCAGCAGTTATAAGAATAAAAATTACACTCAATGAACATTTCATCCCAAGCCATGTGATGAAAAGAGCACAACGTACCTAGGTTTTGTAAACAGAATGCAGTTCTCAGAATGCTAAGTCTTATTGTTTCAAACAGCATTATATGAAATTATGGGAAGGTCAAAAAACTTACAGGAAGCCACCAGATCAATAGTAAGATGGTAAAACATCATGCATGAAATAGATATATGACAGTTATTATATAATGAAAAATCTACAGGAATGTCAGAAGTGTCATTCTTGTATAGGTTTAGATCTATCCAGGAGAGAAAGTGTCTTTCAGAATAATGAAATGAAAGATTATTCAATTTCCTAAAGAATATTACAAAAAAAAATACAAAATTTTAGGTACAGATCTTCATTGGAAAATACCAAAGTACAATTTAAGTTTCCAAGGAGGAATTTGTGGAGAATTCATAATGATGTTTCAGTATTTACATGAAAATAACTTTTGTAGAGTCGCATTTTACAGTCACACGACCTTGAAGTATAGTATCAGAATGCACATTTTACAGATTCTCATCTACATGTAGCAAAATTCACTAGGAATGAATCTTTGTGTTTTGACAATAGAGAATTCTAGTTTATTACAAGGTCATAGTATAAAGCAATAAATTTTCAATCCAGATAATCATATTAAGCTCTAGCTATAAACTAGGTAGTGAACGCTTACAATTTCTGATGTTATAGTTGTTGAAAAAAATTACACAACTCAGGATAGCAATAAAGATATACAAATCTTAGGATCCAAATACAGAGAATAACGTATTGTTTTCAATATGAGAATCATTGATCCAAATATGTATTTCAACTTGCAAGATATGAGGGCTATGATGACCTCAAAAACAAACCATGATGCCTTTTCTATTCACAATAGAAGACAGAACCTTCAATTACCTCAAAGCATTCAAATCACATAAAATTCAAAGAATATTTTTTTAGAATGAGAAAGAGGAACTTTGACCATCAAACACCTCTACATATTTTAAAACAGGAATTCAGAGCTCCCAAAACTTATTAATGGTTCATGCATAAGAGTAGAAAGTGATTATTAGATTGAGAAAGTAGATTAACCCAGATGAAAAGCACAAATGGTGACCAATGCAAAATAATAGGGAAAACAATGCCATAGAGTGAATAATGCTCAAAAACCCCGACGAGATAAAACCCAACTGTAAATGATATAATGGCATTTGAGATAACTAGCTATAGTTGAGTTCTAATAACTCACATGTAAGCCTTTAAACCCTTGAAGTTCGAAACCACAGCTTTACGTTCAAAATAAAATAGGGTGAAGTTATTAAAGGATGACATATATGGTTTTAGCTCATAATGAGCTCAAAATTTCAATTAAAACATGATTACGCACAATGTAAAAATGCCAAAACTATAAATACAAGAGAAGTTCATTCAAAGTACAACTATTTTCACTCCGCTAGGGTTTAGGCTCAATGAGTTATTTTCATAGTGAATGCTCGGCCCTTGCCGTACACCGTCATCGCATCACACCACCAATTTGTAGATCTAGGTGGGATTATCTGCATTAATTTTTTATCGATCGCTTATCCATCGCTTGGGTGGTGGCTTATAAAATGACCACCTCCTTGGGCCATGCATCTATTGATGCACATCTTATCATAGGAGCTCTGGTCAATGGTGCCAAAACAAGTGAGGAAGTTCATCCTGAAGGTATTCGATGAGGTCAGGATATTGATACTCCTTCCCCAGATATTGTTCTTGATTGACTATCTTTTAACAAAGCTTGCAACTGGTTTGAATCATTTTCTCTTGTTGCTTATTTTGTGGGTCAAGTTCCCCCTAGAAGGTATCCTCTGCCAATGGATTCATAATCATGAGCAACCTCATGGAGTCAAGGTAGAGGGAGTCTAAAACATGACCAAGGGTTTCTTTCTATTTTTATTTACCAATGTTGAATATTGCAAAGCCATTGTTAACCATGGTCATTGGTTTATTTGCAGTACTCTTGTGGTTTTCTCCCACTGGACTCAAGATTTTCAGGTCTTTGAGCAAGCCAAACTCAAAATTCCTTTTTGGGTCAAATTTTCAGGCCTTCCTTTTCCTCTTTGGGGATTCATTGATCAAATTATCAAACCCTTGGGTTGCCTAATCTACCATGAGCAACATAAGTTTTACTTGGCTCGACCACAAAAAAGGGTCTGTGTTGAAATTGATCTTTCAGAAGACATTAAAGATACCCTTGATATCTAGGTTGGAGACACACGCTTTGCACAAAAATTTCTTTACATCAATCTATCTAACACTTGTTTTCAGTGCCAATCTACTAACCATATGATCAAGGACTATCCTCTCATGACTCCAAGCCCACCACTGGTTTCAGAGAAAACCCCAATGGACCCTAAATCCAGCACTCCCTCCTCTGATGGATGGACTACTATCACTGGTAGAAAATCTTCGGCTTCGACTTGAAATAATCCCTAATAGGATACTTACAAACTAGTGGTTACTTCAAATTTTGATCATTTGAAGATGTCTTCTATAACCATTCCCAAGCCCACGCCCTTCATCTCTTGGACTCCGCAAGCTAAAATTGTCATCAACTCTAACCTCTTAGCTCCTGCTCTTTCACACCCTTGATTTCCCAAGACTTTAAGCTTTCTGGATAACACTGTTGGTGGTTCAGCTACTTAGATAGATAGAAAGGCTATCTTACGCCATTCCTTAAATCCTTACCCTCTTTCTGAGGAGGATTTCTCACAAAGACCCCACCAGTAGTTCGAGCTCGGTGATTTTATTCATGGGAATGTGTAGAAAGTCACTTTCTCTAACTGCTTTAGAGCGTTAGAGAGCCTCGAGGAGGAAACCATGCACCTTGAAATTCCTCCATGTTAGTTTACTCATGGAATATCAGGGGGCTTACTGATCTGACTCGCATATATTTTGTCAGAGACACTTGTAAGCATTTTACAAATTTTCAGGTGTTGTATTTGCAGGAATTCAAAATCTTTGGCTTTCATCTTTCTGCTAATATGCATACCATCTGGTCTGGTTCTCTCTACTAGATGTCATCTCATGATAATGATCAAGGTGGTGTTGTCACTCTTTTAAGTTGTGACCTCAACTCCAATATTATATCTTGGGGTTTTGACCCCCACTCATCCGGTGTTGTGGACCCTTTTTGATTTTGGCTACCACATTCTTGGGTTGGCAAATATATATGCTTCCAACGATGCCTCTGAACATTCTTCTTTTTGGTGGTGGTTGGCTTATCATTTACCCTATGCTACCTAGATTTTTTGTGGTAATTTCAACATGGTTGAATCCCTCGAAGACAAGTTGGCCCGGTATCCAATGCATTGGTGTGCTGGTGAACATGAAAACAAGTTTAACTTGCACAAAAAACTTTTTCTTTTTGATCCCAACCATCGCAAGCACTCTACTATTGCTATTCCTTGGTTCACTTGGTCTAAATTTAGATCTGTTGATGACATAGTTTATAAGTGTCTTGACAGAACTCTTCTTTCAGAGCATCAATGGTTTTCCTTTGACTCTTCATAAAGCCTCCCGGTCTCGGTGGTGGACACTACTTTGGTTTCTTACCATAAGCCTATCTTCTTTGGGATTCAATGGAACTTTAAGTGTCCCAAGCCCATGTCCACCTAGTTCTATTTAAATACATCCCACCTTTCTCATCCAAAAAATTTAGATTATATGAGATGTATTTGGAATCTTGACCCGAGACCTATTGATGGGATTTGTTGGATTGATTGGTGGTCTCATGCCATCACTCGTACCACTTCTTTCCTTCTACTCTATGGGAAATGAGAAGCTCTTTTTCACAAGAATGCTCATGAAGCCTCTAATATTGAATATTCGAGGGCTATTCAAAAGGTTAATCTATCTCCTTTCAACACCCACTTGCAAGTGCAAGCTACTCGCTGGAAAAATAAGCTTCAAATTGAGGAGCACTATAAGGCTAGAGGGAGCCCAAGTTTGAGCCCATCTGCGCTGGCTTCGCATTGGTGATAGAGTTAGTAAGGATTTTTTTTCTTCCCTTAAATCTAATCAAATGCTCACCAAAATAAAATCAATTAAGGACGGAAATCAAAGGCTTACTCTCTTACCTGACATTTTGCAAGCTTCTGTGCATCACTATCATGTTGTTTTTCCCACTCAACCTGCTACTCTGGCTCGAGATGATACTCTCCTCCAATGCTTTGAAGTTGTTTCCTACAAGCTCTCTAAAATTGAATGCATTCCTTATGATAGACCTCTCACTCTTGATGATTTAAAGGAAGTTGTTCTGTAGATGGATTCTGATAAAGCCCCCAGTGTTGATGGTTTTCCCTGTGAGTTTTACTAGTCTCTTTGGATGACTGTTGGTTCGGCTCTTCATCAGGTCTATATGGAAGCTATGTCCTCCAACACCCGAGGTGTTATGATCAACCAAGGCAGCATAAAATACATTCCACAATCTAGAGATCCCGAGCTTATCACCAGTTGGTAGCCAATAACTCTGCTCAATGTCTTGTACAAAATTATTGCCAAATCTCTTTCTCTCAAGCTCACTAATGTACTGCCTCTCATCATCAGGAGTGAGAAAACCAGCTTTATCAAAAATAGATATATTTTGGACAACATTATTATAGTTTGGGAGTGCATAGAATATGCCCGCCAAATTTCTCAACCGACTATGTTTGTTAAAAGTGATTTTGAAAAAGTCTATGAATGAGTTCAGTGGCCTTTCATTCTGGCAATGTTGTAGGCTATTAGTTTTTGACCTAGATTCATCCACTTTATTAATATGCTCTTTCAAAATGTGGGTGCCTGTATTACTATCAATGGTCAGTAGTATGAGAGATTCTCTCTTCATCATTCCATCTAGCAAGGTTTCCCTCTTGCTCCTTCTCTTTATGTCATTGTTGTTAAAGGTCTGAGCTACTTGCTCGCTAATGCTACCAATGCTAGTTAGGTTAAAGGTATTCAAATACCTTCCTCTCCTACGCAATTGATTAATGGTAATTTTGTAGATGACTCTTTTCTCACTCGAGCTAAAATAGAGGCCTCTATCACTAATGCCATGAAATGTCTTGATATTTTTTTGTGTTGGTTCTGGTTCTGCTATCCAATGGAAGAAAACCCAATGTTACAGATAGGTGATGGGTCCCAAACCTCCTTGGCTAGAGGGATTCCAATGGATTTAGATTGAACCTGGTGTTTAATTCAAATTTTTAGGCATTCATTTTGCCTTTATGGCATCGCATGCTGACCTTTAGAATTATGTGATTCAGCGAGTTGAGTAAAAAAATTCTTTTTGGATTACCAAGCATTTGTCTCTTACTGGAAAATTTGAAGTCTTTTCCAAGGTTCTAGCTGCCACTCATGTCTATTACTCATAATTTTGGACACATTCTAAAGCCGCTTACCATAGATTGGAGAAAATTCTACGTGATTTTCTATGGGCTAACTCGGAAGGGAACCATGGTTTTCACAGAGTTGCTTGAGAAATATGTTGTACACCCAACGACATTGGTGATCTTGGCCTAATCATAATTCATATGCAACGGTTTTCTCTTACTCCCAAATGGATTATTCACTTCTTTGAAGGTGAGGAATCTTGGAAAATCCATCTCAGAAATTGTATATCTCAAGGGTCTCCACTTAATCAAAAGGCATGATAGGGTTTGAACTTCTACTGCTTACTCCTATGCCCTGCTACTATTAAAATAGGTGGATCCTTTGTATTCAAAAGCATAGGAAATCTTGGGAAATTCTCAAACCCCATCTTCTCTGGAAGGGTGATGGTTTCCGGAACGGGATCTCTCTTAACTCTCTTAGTTTGTGGTGGAATCTAGTGTTTCAATTTCATGACAAACCCATTGCTCTTTCCTTGCAGCTCAAGGGTTTGTGTCTTTTCAAAAAAGGGATTCAGTATATTCAGGACCTTTTTGGTCTTATCACCAGGGATTGGCTTCCATGGGATAGCCTAAAGATAATTTTTCTCTAAATGACAATGACAAACAAGCCATTTCTATCATTCAAGATCTCATATCTTGCGATTTTTTGCATAAAATTGGTGTCACTACACAGTGCCCATGGTGGTTTGATTGGCATTACCCCTCTGCCACCCCCTTCAGAAATTATAAAACTAAGGTGGGCTACAATCTTCTCACCCAGAAGCATCTTCCTCTTAATAAGTTAAATGCTCACTGGAACCTGCATTCCACTCGTTTTCGGTGGAAGCAGTGCTTCACTATTGTTTGGGCCATTCATATACAGCCCAAAGTTGTGCACTTTCTTTGGAGCATTCTTCATCAAGGGCTTCCTATGGGCAAGGGCCTTGTTCTTATGGGATCTTCCCCACCACGCTGCCCTTTCTACAACCATATTAAGACTCTTCTTCATCTCTTTTGGTTCTTCCCTCATGCTCAGTCTACCTGGCGCTGTATACATACCCTTTTTCAACCTCTTTTTCCCACCTTCTTTACATGGAAAATGGTTCTTCTGGGGGATCCAGCCTTTATTCATAAAAAAATTTATAACATTTGGAATTCTTTCAGAGCAGCTATATTATATCACATTTAGAAATCTAGAAATGCTTCTATTTTTAATAAGGAGACAGTGGATAGAATTTTTGCTATTTCTAATAAGCTTGTTGTCATCTCCAATGTTTCACTTTGGATCTAGGTGTAGGAGGAGAAAGTCCGCAATGGAGTTGAGCACTTGCAAACTCTTATAGACCATTTGGGGAGTGCCACTTGTGCTATTAGTCACATTTCGCTAGATTCCCCTCATCACCGCTCCCACTCGCAAGGTCTCCACTCGCTTTCCCCTAGGTGGCGTAGTGCCTCTCCTCACCAGCGGTTCCCTTCTCCACCTCCGTCTTGGACTCCACCCGCTACCGTGGTGTTCGGTCAACTGGGCTCTGGTAGTGGTGGTTCTGGGTGGTAGGCACCCAACCAATCAAATTTTTCATGGCTCTCTTTGGCTATCTCGCCCTCCCGGTGGGGAAATGAAGAGGAACAATAACAACAAGATGTCTTGGAGCCGCTTGATAACACCCCTAACACTACTGTTGGTGGTTGGGGTGGTGACCATCCAAAGAGCCCACCACCACTGCCACCATCTTCCATGTTTATTGATGTTGCCTAGCTCCTTGTTTGGAGTTTTCTCTGGTTCTCTGTACTTTTGTTTTAAACTTTTTTGATTGAAAATTCTACTATTGATATGACACTTTGCTACTCGTAGCCTCTTTATGGCTACGTTGATCCTGCTTATGGGGTGTGATCTTTTCCACCTAATTTTTGTATGATTATTATTGTACTTCTTATCTCATCTTTAATATATGGTTATACTTTTCAATATAAAAAAATCATAGCCATGAACTGTAGCAGTCACCCAAGTGAGCAGATGCACAACATATGAACCGGCTCATGAGACAAGATAAGGCAGTAAGCCCAAAACTCAGAAGCAGTCAAAGAAAAAATATAGTAACCATGAGCGAATACTCACCAACAAGTGGAAAAGAGCAATGAGCCATTTCTTAAAGGAAATCTAAAAGGCAGTGTTCAAAATATGTCATAGAGCTACAAGTCAAAAATGATGGCCATAGTTTTTTTTGGTAGCAAACACAAATAGTTTCCATTAGAAAACATACAGATCTAAATAAATAACGATGATTCCACAAAGTATAACCCTTGTTTGAGCCATAAAAAGGGTGGAAAAATAAATACATACCTTTGAAACAACACAATAACAATAGAATCTGAAATAGTTTTTAGTGCACAGTTGATAAGACTTCGCTCAAAAATTTTCATTAAAAAAAAGCTCTCAGCCTTGCCTTCAAAACCCTTGAAATGGTGACTTTGTCGAATAAAACAGTGGATTATGTAAAAAATGCTCAGAACAATCTCTCTGAACAACTATGGTCGTGGAAGCTAATAAAGAAAGGGTTGAGCATACTCAAAACCCTCGAAGTTGAAGCCCCAATAGAATGCAAAAGTTCATTCTAAAAATTCAGAGAGCTCGAACTCGTAAAGAATAAACCCCAAAGTCTTCATGATGGTTCCCATTCACTACCATAACCTCTCAAAGCATAGAAAGGTTAAATATCATAGAATAATAAGATATACACTGGTGAACTCATCGCATAACCAGAGGTCCTCAGAGCAAGCTCAAGTAATCACGGCGGTTGTGAGAAGAATTTTGAGTAGAGTTTCTCTAGCTTGTTAGAGCTCAAAATTTGAAAGCCAAAAGATTAGGGTTTTTAAATCCTTTTCCAATATTTAATCACCAGTAAATTACAGAACTCAACCAAAGTTATGAAAGTATGCATGTGTCATATGGTAAGAGACCCTAATTGTAACCTGAGTTAAGTTTCCACTAACAAAACAAATCTCGAGGATCGGTCTATCATGTAGAAGGGGTATTCCTCAACTAATAATTTTGTTTATTGACTATATTTTTTTCCTTAATAAATAAAAGCCAATAATCATTGCTCAGGCTTAGTTCACACTAATGGTTTTGAGAGGTCCAAAACTAGTCCAACCCCATAGTCAAATGCCGGCAACAGTAATTACTAAAAGGTGGACAATTCCAAACACATATGCAAAATTCATTATATTCCAAGGTGCATGTCAATGATCAAATATCTAATATTTTGAAATCAATTATATATGCCAAAGGTATAATAATCAATTGATTATTATTGAAATTATCATATGTCATTTCACACAGTCAAAGAAGGGACAATGATGGGATAGATAAAACCAACAAACAATGAGTACACAAAGTATTTTATCTTAATCTTGCAAATGGTCTCATACCAAAGAATTTAAATTTAAAAGGTTGCATTACTTGGCATGTACACATTTGGTCCCCACATGTAAGGATAGAGCTATTTTACTAAATGGTTTGGATTAAAGGCATCACTTTCACTTGCAGAAAAGTATCTTTTCATATGACCACAAAAAGAACAATGATATGTCAGCATCTAAACCAAAAGGTGGTCCCCATCAAGATGGATACATGGGTGAATATTTTACCAATTATTGGTTATAAAGGATTTATTTTTGCTCAGACATAAGGACATATTATTTTGCATGTGCATCCAAGGGGGTAAGTGGATCAAAATTTCAAACGTCACATGAAGCAAAAGAAGAAAAATATTGTATGCATTGGAGAAGTCTTGCTCATCAAGCAAGGTTAGTTATTCACCCATCTTTATTATAAATAGAATAGTCAAATGCAATTTAACTGAGTTGTATTTTTGTAACCAAAGGCTATTAATTCCTCTTTGTATTAGCATGCTTGTTTTTATTCCTTTATTTAATAATAAATAAAGGCTAAAAATAGGATGCATGGGCAAGTACTGTTTTATCCTATTTTTAGGAAGGGTGGGATGAATAATTTTTTCTATATATTGTGTGCAATTACAAGCACAGGAGAGGAATTTTTTGACATAGGTGGAATTTTTGGACACAGGAGTGCTGAAGC
Source organism: Taxus chinensis (assembly GCA_019776745.2). Taxonomy (NCBI): domain Eukaryota; kingdom Viridiplantae; phylum Streptophyta; class Pinopsida; order Cupressales; family Taxaceae; genus Taxus; species Taxus chinensis. Next base: position 709,524,264 of record CM034150.1, on the reverse strand, counting down.
ATATTTTGCCATTTTTTCCCTCTGAATGAGAAGTATATTCTGCCCTTCCAATTATTTGCAATCTTTTGTGGGTTTTATTAATCCTTTTGAATGATGAATTCCTTGATTAATCATCTTACCCTATTGAGAATTCAGCAATTTTTACATGATATTAATGTGCATGTATAAATTAACAGTATTGTTGTGATACTTTCCCTTAATACACCAAAGTTTTTTTTCCCTAATATTCTACAGAAAATTGTTGGCTTTTCCATCAAGAATTCATTCTCATATCAATTGTGCATGTGCGCAGTCAAATATCTTAGACAAGTTTGGTGTATCACCCCAATTTTGAATCCATTTATAGTCATCTTTTACCCTCAAATCTGAGAAAATTAGTTTTAGGATACATCAATAAGGAAACAGCCTTGATACAGGAGACTCACCTCAAAATAGGTATACCCACATACCTGAGGTGTTCCCATTGTATCTAAGAACGAGAGAGATCAATTTTGCAAGCTTAGAACACTTGCAGCCATCTCCATACAGGGTGAACTTTTGAGAGATAACAATTTTTTAATACTAACAATACACTCTTTTCATCTTCCAGTTATTACAACCAACTATGTAGGTTAACTAATAAGTTGTATCATTCTCTATTCACAATCTGTTGCTCAAATTAGGAAGTCATATTTTTACAATCATATTGCACATGGAAGGGTACATTAAAATTATGTTCCCATTATAGATATTTTTCTTTGATTTTAAGTGACGAATTTCACATTTCAAATACTTTTGTTTCATCACCTTAAGGATTTACTCTCAATAGAAATGGTTCAATTACATGTTTCGACCATAAATTCCACTTCCAGGGTGATCCTAGATTTGATATATTCCTATCTACACCAAGGGTTCTACAAACATTTACAAGTCCAACAAGAGTGCAAATTCCTTAACTCATAAGACCTTGGCTACAACTGAAGTTATCCCATTCTCAAGGCTAAATTTTATTATTTCATTAGCATCATTTTTTAATCTATATTTATGTAGACAAAGAATTTGATCATGCATCATGTTTATTTTTCCTATTTATTAGATTCTTGTATAATTCATGGAGCTATATTTTATTACATTTATTTTATGATCAGATTTGACATTTTCATTTGTTTTGACATCGCTCAATGGCATACCATTTTTCATAGTGGTCATTCCTTCATTTAATCTTATTTACCCTTTTACTAACTACATTTACATGATCACTTTGGTCATGTATTTAACATCATTTTCAAACAAATGTATTTCCGATAATACTTACGTATATTCAATGCTTAAAATTTTACTTTTGCTAGGAAAGGGGAACTATCGTGAGATCATGGAAGGAATTATTAGGATTTTAGGGTGATTTAGATTCAAGATACCTCTTCCCATACAAATCCTTCCATCATAGTACCCTAATTTTTCTATTACAGTTTGTTATAATTCAATAGTTAGTTTAAGTAGATATAAGCATTTACACGTCATAATTTTTTTATATAAGAATTTATGTTGGCTCAAATGATTTATATTTCCAAGAAAAATTTATATTTATTTATTTTCTTAACAACAAGAGAATGTCTAAATAAATTATGAATACTTCAAGCATAACTTTATTCCTAAACAATATCTTATTTACTCTTGTTACCCATTACTCTTAAATGGTTTATTTGGACCCTTATGGGCATTGTTTTAGAACAATTGTAATTCAAATAACACATAATTTACACTTAGGAATTTAAGTCTACAAGGAGTATGACCTCACACAAGACTGTTGATTTCATTTCTCTTAGACATACAACTAGTAAGTGTATATTGCAAGAGATATATCCAAAAGAATCTTATGCATTACAAAAGACTCATAAATACCTATTTCAATTATTGGGTAAATACACTAGTAATTCCAAACGTAGTCTCCACTCACATAGTTTAGATCTCACAAGAGATCAATCGTAGGTTACTAGCACCAACTATATTATAAGGCTTTGGCCACCCACTAGGGTACTAAGGGAAATTATGCACAAGAGGTTAACTTATTCATGATATAGTAAGACCTACAACACCTATAGATGATCACACCACTCTTCCCAATATGATAGGTTTCACAACATATATGCACCACATCATAAAATATCAAGGTTATTTTCCTTAATAAGATGTCTTAGGTGTGAAGCATGAAGATGATTAATGAGATAAGAATATTTTTTTAACATGATCAATGTTTTATACCCTTGAAAAAGGCTCAATTGGGGGAGGAAGTACAATAGACATTATAACTCTTTCTATTATTATTTTTTTATTTTTGATGAGAGGATAATCTACCTAGAATTGTGGTTGTTGAGAAAATATAGCAATAATAAACATAGAAAAAGATTAGTTTAATATCTTTATAACATAGGCGCAACATTGAGTATAAATTCACATAAAATTTGACACTATAAAATATAGCCACATTGGTATACTCTTTTCAAATTATACCAAGAACAATTCTTTGAAAAAAAATACATATCATTATTCTATGGTAATACATGAATTGCAAGATGAATATAACTTTACAATGATAACTCATTAATTACAACATATCACATCCAGAAAAATTTCTCTTGTTCATAGTACCTACAACCAATGTTGCATCATTACAAGGACTGAGTATGGAAATTACCTACACTCAAGCATTAATTCCATGCATCCATCATTTCAAACAATCAAAACAAATAATAGAGAGAGATATAGATAGGGAGAGAGAGACAGAAGAGTAAGGGAAGGAGGACGAAAATCTAGGATTCATTTTCTTTTCAAATCACCGTAACATCCCCTATCTAATTTTAATTCCATTTTAACTCACACACATTTTGACCCATTTGTATTTTCAAAACCCAATCAGTGTTTTCATAATTATCTATAGAGAGAGAAAGGGGAATGTAGAGAAAGTTTGAATTTCATTTTCCTTTTTATTTGTCATATCATAATCACATACATTATCAAATTTTCATTTCATTTTCAACCTATGAACATTTATAACTGATGTGCATTTTTAGATCCAGTCAAAATATTAGAGTTACTTTTAGAAACAGAAAAGGTAAGCGAGAAACATCATAATTTCCCAAAAAACATTCATGCAATCATTTGATCAATTCATACTATATAAAGTGTTTGAAATGATATGTACAAGGATCCACGGTTAGTTAGGAGTCAATAGAACCCTTAAAAGGTGTGTTTATATAAAGTTGCAATTTTGTTTCAAGTGGGTCGAAAAATCTCAAGTGCTTACAAATTGGGCCTTGAAAAATCTCCTTTAAAGTTTGAACACAAAGGTTTATGATTCTTGCGTACTCTCCCATATACATAGAATTCATCTGTAATGCCCACAAATTTACCTGCATGAAACCAAAGACAAACATAGGTCGAACAAGAAAAATTATGGAATAATTTATTTTTTTAAAAACCTACTCGCAACACTAGGTTAAAATTTACGGTCACACTTTCTTGTTTTTAAAAAATATACATTAAATTAATATTATTAATTTCTGAATGAGGATCCAAAATCCCCTTATCTCCCTTTTAAATAAAAATAATAAAAATCTCTCAATACCATTAAATAAATAAATTAGTATAAAGCAATACTTAGGATTCCCTACCATTTGTTTTAATATAATTTAATTCAACCTTAAATAAACTTGCTCAATTTAATATCAAGTGTATTGTGGTCTATTCATTTAATTAATAAATTTTTACTACACCCACAAAGGGGGTAAATGCTTGCATTAATTAGAAGTCTCCAATAACAAATTTGGGTTAGAAAGGTAAATTAATTCCCCCCCCCCACCTTGCACCACTTAACTGTCTCCAATTAAATCCTACCCATGCATTTTAAATTTGGTAATTTATCTCACCCACTTCCCACCTAGTTTTGGTAGGGATAAATCTCATCCACTAGATGGATTCAATTAGAGCCCTTAGATTTAGGGGTCCATCTAACCATAAACTTAGTTATGAAAGGATCTTTTTCATTTCATTTGACTTATTTTTTCTTCTTTTTGTTTTACATATTGGTGGAGGAAAGAGGTGCAAGCCATGAGAGGAAAGCTCAAGATCAAGAAGGAATGAAAATAATATTTTGTTAAGGATCTCATTCACAGCCTCTCCTAGGGTTTGCACATATTTTATTATATGTTTAACTTATTATGTTTATATTTGACCAAATGGGCATATGGGTATTTACCCTATTTTAGTGGAATAGGTGATATAATGTATATATACACTTGGGTAAAAATGATATGTACACATGTGTACATTGTATATGTATATATATATATATTTAAACCTCATTTTATTTATACGCAAAATATGAATATGTGTCCTAATTTATATGTGTGTGTGTATGTGTGTGTTTAAATAATAGTTCGGCCCGCATAACATCCACGGTCACACAGTCAAAAATTTGAAGTCACACAGTCGTCCCTAAATGGGGGTTTGTTGGTTTAAAAATTTTGGGGGGGAAGGGTCGCCAACCCCACCCCCCATCCCATATAATATGGGGCGGGGGTGGGGTCAGCAACCCTCCTTCCCCACACAATTATTTAATAACTATAATCTCCCACCATAGGGGCCGCAGCCAGCAGAGGAAAGAGGTGGAGGAAAGAGGTGGAAGCCATGAGAGGGCAAGCTCAATCTCAAGAAGAAATGAAAATAATATTTTGTTAGGGATCTCATTCACAGCCTCTCTTAGGGTTTGCACATATTTTATTATATGTTTAACTTATTATTTTTATATTTTCCCAAATGGGCATATGGGTATTTACCCTATTTTAGTGGAATAGGTGATATAGTGTATATATACACTTGGGTAAAAACGATATATACATATATACATGTATGTGTACATTGTATCTGTATATATAAATGTATATATATATATTTAAAATTCATTTTATTTATACCCAAAATATGAATATGGGTCCTATTTTATATGTGTGTGTGTATGTGTGTGTTTAAATCATAGTTTAGCCCGCATAACATCCACGGCCACACAGTTGAAAATTTGAAGTCACATGGTCTTCCCTGAGTGGGGGTTTGGTTGTTCAAAAAATTTGGGGGGAAGGGTCATTGACCGCACCTGCCATTCCGTATAATATGGGGCGGGGGTCGGGTCAGTGACCTTCCTCCCCCACCCAATTCTTTAATAACTATAATCTCCCACCATAGGGGCCGCGGCCAACATAGCGGCTAAACTCCCTTTTTTAAATTTATAATTAATGTGATTTACTAATATGGTTTGTATATTTATTTTTAAATGTGTGTGTGTGTGTGTGTGTGTGTGTGTGTGTGTGTGTGTGTGTGTGTGTGTGTGTGTGTGTGTGTGTGTGTGTGTAATCATTAATAGTTTAATATTACTATATTTATTAATAATAGCAATAATATTAAAGTATTAATAAGGTTAACAATTTTTTTTAATCATTCAATTTAAAATTTCTTTTTGTAATTTGATAATATTATTACCAAGCGTTAATTTATAATTGTTATCCTTCCATCATTTCCTTATTTAATATTTTAAAAATCAAATTAATTCAACTTAACACATTTATAAAATCAATTAGATCTATGGTCTATTTTGTAACTATATAGCTCCCATGCTTATATAGATTTTAAGGGATCAATATATTATTTGAAAAGGTGAATAAAAAACAAGAATTTAAGGGCTTTTCCATCTACTCATATAAGTTTAAAATTTCTTTCAATCAATAAAAAAATGATAAAATATGGCTTATCTTTCTATTATATGCCCTTCAAGTAATACAATATGAATTAATACTTCTTTCTCTTACAACATACAAGTTTTAACCATTTCCACAAGTAACTTATAACAAGATTTCCCACTAGTTTTAAAACAAGAACAACACACCTATTGAAGACAATAAATCAACTAAAATGAGAACAAAGTTTTTTTCTTTACATCACATTTCAATTCTTTTCTTCATCCATGATACACAACCATTCAAGGAACTTGGTTAATTTAACAATCTAATAGTCACTCCTTCCAACAAGTAATAAAATAATTTTCAAACTTTTTATTGCATTTACATTAACAACTAAGATTACATTTTTGATAATAAAACAATCAAAAGTTCACTTTAAACAAATACAAGTTTACGAACCCTCCACACACAAAGGAGAAAACATGATAAAATATAACAAGAGAGTTTTTTTAATTTCTTTCTCCAAATGATACAAGAAACATGACTCCCCCTTTGAGATCCACCTTTTTCCAAGATCAAACACACAACGAAAAATGGGGGAGTAGGCAACACTATCCACCCAACCATTACTCCAATGAGGAAGTGAATCCTACTTCATCATTGGCCCCGAAGCCCCAAAAATGAGACAATATGGAATATTTGACAACCATTACAGTAAATAAAAGGCTTCCACTTTTATTTTCAAACACCATTCACACAAGAAAAATAACCATAAAACATTCATTTTTTCAACACATAAACTTTCCAACACATTGGCTCTTTAACAAGCCAATTAGAGAAAGGGATATGGGGATACCCTTGTGCCTCTCAAGGGTTTGGATGCCCACCTCAAAACCCTCCAAAACTCAATCAACCCCAAAAAATCTCTTATACCTCCCTACAAATAAAGTTATCTCTTATGCCTCCCTCTCTCTTATGTCTCCCACAATGAACAAAATCAAAAAATGAGAACAAGGTGGGGCACCCAAACCACTCCCTCTTAAATACCAAAGAGAAAATCTTATGCCTCCTAACAAATTTCATCCCCATTGCACTTTCTCATATACATCCTAAGGAAATTTCACTACCCAACACATCATGCAATACAACATTCATTCAACACATACGAAAGAGAATTAAAAAAAGGGTGAAGACCATATCTTTCCATAGCAAGAATCCATCTCCAAAAGAAAGTCCCAAAATCCTCCAAAATCAAGCAACTCCAAGAAATATTCAACTCCAACAAGCACTCCAAAAAGCAAGCATGCCAAAATGAGAGATCCAAAACCAAGCAAGTAACCCCCAAAACTTCACAAAAATTCTAATAAATAGAAAAGAGGGAGAGGGAGATGATGTGGCTCCATGTAGGATGGCACATCATTTCTTCTCCACACCACATCACCAAGGTCAAACCAAAACCCCAAAGTACAATAAATTGGTGGCTGGGGATATGACCACCCTCTTACAAACTCAACCCAACCCACACCGCTTAAAGATAAATCAATTAATCATGTAATAAAAATGCAATTAGTTTCCCTTTTCCTTCATTAAAACACAAAATAGGACCTAAAATAAGTCCCTCTCATAATAGGCTAGGTGGGTGGGTGACTTTAAAAGGTGTGGGACAAGCTTAGCTTATCCCACAAGTATCCAAAATAGCCTAGAAGGTCAAAATCCGAATTTCACAAGGAAGATTGAGTACACACTACCCCAAAACAAATGAAATTCATCCGAAGCCAACACACATTAAAGCTACAAACTCACATTTATTTCCCCCCCTTTTCTCACATCCTAATTACTAATAGATAAATAGTTTTAAATTAACTTAAGAGGGGTGCTAAAAAATTAATAAAAGTGACTCCACATGCAAATAAAAATACAATAACTTAGAATTAAATAAAAGAAACAAGAAAAAATTACAAAAATTCCCAAGGTCGTTGTTGAGGTCACCCCCCAATGGGGACCTCCTAACAAACTACAACAACAAACAACATAGTAATACACGCGTTGCCATGGTGACCTATTGTCAATACTCCATATTCTCTCACTATTGCTCTCATATCCCTCTTTGGTTTGTTGTGTTGCGAACACCTGCAAAATTGAAGACAATACCTTTTTGGCCTTATGGCCATATTATAAAAACATCAAAATAATAAAACTACATACATATACATATAATCAATTATTGTAACTTAAACAAAGACAAGCAATTTTCCATTGTTCACAATTCCAATTATTTATATTTCATTACTTTATCAACTAGCAATAAGATCACGACATCAAATACATCATCTAACATCATATAATTATCGAAATAAATGCATTATTCCAATATAAGCTCAAAATTAACAATTTGATAATCCATCTTGTAAATCATGTGTTAGGTCGAACATCCATATTGTCTATAAATTAACTAATCAAAATAATAATGTCCATCTGTCAATATCTAAACTGTGATAGAAATGTCCAAAACTCTAATTTGTAATAAGAAGAATCAAATTCATATAAATGTCAAAGAGGAGTGGGCACTACATCCCCCTCCCCTTAGACTTAACTTCCTCCTAGAATTCACTAGAAGAAATTTAGGAGTTGTGCTCTTAGAGGCATGGTGTCCTCCCACATAGTTATTGTCTCATCATATCTATCCCATTGAACGCAAACATGATCAATCTCTATGACTCGAAGGCCCAGGGTCCTGTGCTTTAAAATAGGGACGGGCTCCACCATCACATGCCCCTGATCTTGCACCTGTAATATGGTCGAATCTAATACATGAGAAGGATCTATAATGTACCTCCTAAGAAAAGAAACATGAAATACATCGTGGATGTGAGAAAAGCTAGGTTTCAATGCTAGACAATAGGTGAAAGGACTGATACACTCCAAGATTGCAAAGGGACTCACAAACCTAGGAGTAATATTAGAGCATTTTCCATAACAGATAGGGATCTTATGAGGCCTGACATGAAGAAACACCTTTGTTCCCACCTCAAAACTATGATATGTCCTTTGCTGATCCGCATATTTATTTTGTCTTTCATGAGCCTCCTGTAATATCTGCTTGATCACGACAACCTGTTTCTCCATATCATGTGGTAAAGCTAGCCAAAGAGAAACAATGTCCACAAATGTATCTCAACTCGACGGTGTCCTGAACTCTTTTCCATACAATTCTTGAAAAGGTTCCATACCTATTGAACACTAAAAATGTTTACTATAGGAAAACTCTACCAAATATAAGTACTCCCCTAACCTTGAATGATGTTCCATGACGTACATCCTAAGCATGTCCTCCAAGACCTGATTCATTCACTCTTTCTGTCCATCTGTCTCAGGGCTTCGTCTCTAGAGCATGTTGTATGGTAGTCCATAAGTGAGAATTCTACAAGGGAACGCGGTCACAAAAGATATTTTGTAGAATCCCATGTAATATGAAAATATCATCAAGGTATACTCATGCCACCTACACAAGAAAAGTGAGCCACTTTCATTAATTTATGTACCGTGAGCATGGTGGCGTCCTGGTGGTATCTCGACATCAGTAAACCAACTATGAAATCTAAGGAAATGGTGTATGATTTCCACTCTTGTATGGCATGAGGGAAGAGAAGGAACACTGGGTGTTGATACTCAGCCTTCATCATCTGACACTCTAAACAGTGTAACACAAACAAAGCTACGTCTCTCTGTAGTCTTCCCCAATGGTACTGATGGTGCTCAATTTAATCTAGCCCTGTTTGTTCAAAATTTCTTAGTCCTCATGGTTTGAAGTTTTCTATGTCTCCCTGTATAGATGCATGAAATCTTTCTCCTTCATTTGGTTACCATTGTTAGTCCTTTCCTTAGGTTGTGGATCACATTGAGTCTTGGTATTACTTAAAGTATTCATCTCCGTGTGGAAAAATTTTGTTATTAGGTGTCTTCCATTAATGTGTCTCCTTTGTAAATCTAGTCCCAACATCTATGGATATGTGGTCCTTTCTGATTGGATGCGGCCTGGTGGGTCTTTTTAGTGAAAATTGTCAATTTTGTTACATTTGTAAAAATTTCCAAATTGGTCCCGTGGCCCCAATAGTATATAATTGGCTATTTCAACAATATGAATCGACAGGGAAATTTTCTTACTTTGGCCCTGAAGGAGGACACGTGGTAGTTTGAAAGGTCAAAAGCAGGGAGCCGGGTCGTCAGAGAATTTTGTATATTTTTTCCTTTTTATGAAAAGGAGAAAAGTTATAAAGTGATCCAAAAATCCACAGGGCACAAATTAATGTCACATGTTTGACTCAGAATTGAAAAGTCAAAGTGGGGAGGCGGGGTCACTAGAGAACTTTGGAGTTTTTAAGCTCTATTTTGAAATAAAGTAAAAGTATAAAAGTGAGCCATGACTCCACTGGCACCGACATCAAAAGTTAGAAACGGAGAGGTAGGTCACCGGGACATTTTGAGATTCTCAAGCCCGCTTCAACTCAAATATTTTCTACATGGAGGGCCTGCACCTATTTGGGGACATGCCCATGAATTTAACTTTTGAAAGAGCGCAAAGGAGACACGTGGAGGTTTCTGCTAGATCTACCCATACTTAGACTTTTTTAAAGTGTCTAGTGCAATTTTGTCAGACCCTAGACACGTGGAAGGCCTGCGCTTGTTTGGGATTCCTTATTTTGAGATTCGTACACAAAAAAAGTGCCGAGGAGACACGTGGAATATTCTGCTGGACCTTCCCATACTTAGAATTTCCAACAGCTGAGGAAACCTTCTCAGACCCTAAGCACGTGGCACCTTCCACGGGTCCTTAAAGTCTTTCAACAACTTTACTAGGTTGAGACACGTGGAGAGCTAGCGCTTGTTTCCGGTCTCCACTTTTGGGAACCATATCAAAATTGTGCCGAAGAGTCATGTGGAGGGTTCCTCTAGCTCATTTTTATATTGAGACTTTTCAATGGCTGAGGTAAATTTCTTGGGCCCAACGCATGTGGATAGCCTGTGCTTGTTTGAGGTCTCGCCTCTATACTTCATATTTGAAGTAGTACCGAATAGATACGTTGAAGCTTCCGTTGGACCTTTCCATACTTTGACTTTTCAGCAACTAGTGCAGCTCTCTAGGTTTCTGAACATGTGGAGGGATTGCACTCATTTGGGAACCTACATCTGGAATTCACCTTTACAGTTACACCAAAGAGACACATGGAGGTTTCCATTGGCTCCTCTTTGCACTTGGACGACTCAGACTCATACCGCAAGTATGTGGTATAATCCATACGAGGACACTAATTTCTGAGAGGAACGAATGCAGGTATCGATGCGAGGACACTCATTTCTAAAGGTGTATTCTCAAGGGTGAAAAGGATTTCTTGTTGGATCTAGCAATATGAAGCCCCCTAAAAATAATTAAAAAGGGGATTTCTTGCATGACAGGATAAAGAAAGATTAAGAAGACTGTCAAAAAATATGATATGGCATCCTAGTCATAGTTGAGGGTATGAGAAATGTGATCAGTTCATGATCTATCCACCTGGTAGCTTTTGGGTGTACATTTTTAAACATCACTTTTTGGAACAAACTTGTAACAAACAAAGGATTCCTCGAATATTCTTCTTTTGGTGGGAAATTTTTGGATGAGTTAGTGAGTGAATTGTATAAATGCAATGAGAATATTCTTACAAATGGTTAGGGGTTAATTTTTCTGAAAAACTTTGAGAGAAAACCATTTTCCCGAGAGATCATATGAGAGACCAGTTTATTTTCCTATGTTTTTGGATTCAATCATGTCAAGGTGGTTGTAAGTGTACAACCATTGACAAGATTTGAGATTTTTGAAGAAACTTTCCCCTACTAATGAATCTAATGAACATTGAATGACTCTGTGTTGATCATGAGCATAATTGTGTTTTATTTTATTTAATAATGTTTTCAAATAGTTTTTGATGCTCCTATTGGAATCTTATGTTAAAATATCTCTAAGTCACACAAGATCTCATCCATGTGTTAGTATTGTGTCATTTGCAATTTCATTATGAGAAGATCTTTCATCGAGTAATGAAATAAACAATTTAAAATCACTTTACTTTCACTATGTTGATAAATAATGTTTGTAAGTCTATGAGTGTATATTAGGCATGACGAACAAGGGATTCCTAACATTTAATTGAGTCTTTTGCATGAGTATTTGGTTTGAATGTTTGAAGATTCTGTGAAACCATGCATCTCTAAGCCTCCCTTGATACACACCTTCTAGTTAAAGGAATATTTTGACTGTTTTGAAGCATTTTGTCTATGAGTGTTCCAATTTTTGTAAATTCTCTCAAGGATTGGTAAAATAAAATTCATCTTGCTCAACTTCCCACCAAAAATTTCTGAAATGATAAATCATACATGACCTACCCCTATTTGTAGTGTGTATCCACAAATGAAAAAATTCCATTGCCAAAATATGTAGAGACAATAAAGATTCTATCATTGTCTTTAGTAACCCAAACCTTTGTCCAAGAAAGATCTCCACTCTCTAGTGTGACAACTCATGAGAGTTAGATTGTGTTGTATTGATCATATTTCCTCAAGTTTCTCATTAATATTGTGCAAAGAAGGATCTCTCGATTTCCTTCACTTACACGGGTTACAGAACAGGTCCTCTCACCATGGTTAAAGGCACATCCTAAAGTATTGAGGGTAGATCAAACATTGAGTAATGTTCTATCCACTTCTCCAATGCCCGAGTGATAAAGAGCTAGCTGAATCCCATTCTTGGCTACAAAATGACTCATATCATGGTTCGTTTGTTTCTAAGCATCCTGCTAGTTTCGTGTTGTTGCTTGGCTCTTGCGGGAGAATCAATTTTGATATCAACAATGAATTGGCATCATTGTTGCGGATTATTTGAATTGTAGATGATAATTTGAACACTATGACCTATTTGTGTGGCAACAACACCAAAGTGGCACCGTTCCTGGGGATTATTTGAACACCAACACCTATTTGTGCGGCAACACCACTGAAGTGGTTTCGTTTCCAGGGAATTATTTGCGTTGCTAGGAATTATGTTTACAAATGCATACACATACAATCTTGGTAATGTTTTTTACATGATTTAAGTAAAAATGTGTTGTTTAAACATCTTCCTTTATTGAGATCTTTAAGATTTGTGTAAGATTACAATTGCATTGTGCATTTTTTCCATTTTTTAGTGGTTATTGCACTACATTAGCATCAATAGTGATAAATGTGAGTAAATGAAGATCGAATATGTTAATATTTGAATAAATTGAGCATTGATAGACACTTGGCAAGGTATTTATAGTACATCTACAAAACTAAGGTGAAAATCCTTAGTGGCGATTCCGTGTTGAATTGAAATTTTGATGATTACTAGTTTCTTAACCTATGTCAAGTGAGATTTTTCATTAATCTATGCAAAGCTGGAGGGAAGAAGATCTCTCTTCACCATGGATCCTACTAGAAATTTATTTCTAGAACTAGGAAAGGAAAATTCTGAAGGAAAATAAATCTAGAAAGTAGTAAGATATCAACAATAAAAAAAGGAGATCTCAGTCTTGAAGGGTGATCAATCTGTGGTTGAAGATTACCATATGTCTGCAAGTGATTTTGAACCAGGTAATCCTTATATAAATTTGAGTTCCCCAACTGAAGAAGGGCCATTATTTGTGTCTAAAAAGTCTGCATCTTAGGTTTTCCCTATTTCTTCCAACGTTGATAGGTATTTCCAAGAAGACGAGTCAATAGATAATATCTATTTTGAAATCTTTACTCATGTGCTTCAAGGACCCCTTGTTCCCAATAATTTTGTTTCTCTTGTAATATCGCCACCTCAAGGTAGTATTCCCAAACCTCCACCTAAACCTCCTTTTGTTTTCAACACTTTTGGACCTATAGATTTCAAAGGTATGGATAGATATCCTAATATGGTGGCACAAAATGTCAAAAATAGGTTTCAAAAATTTCAAGGAAATAATGTCATCACTAGTGACCACCATTTGAAACTCTTTGTCAACATGATGGAAGATTGTGAAATTGAGTTTGAAGACGTGTATGTAAAGTTATTTATTCATACTCATGAGGAGGATGCACATGGTTGGTACAAGTCTTTACCAGATAATTCAATAGATTCATGGACCGAGATGAAAAATGCCTTTAAATTACAATATGGGGATAAGACAGATCCCAGGTTTGTTATATCTAAATTTGAAAATATAAATAAAAATCCAAATGAATTGGTTCATGATTTTAATATTTGGTTCAATAATACCTTGAATAGGCTACCTATAATCCTAAGGCCAAGTGATGTGTCATATTTGATAATATATTCTGATGCTTTTTATAAAAATATTTCTTATTAGTTGAGAGATAAGAACCCAGGAACATTAAGGAAAGCTTTCACCATGGCCTTACAAATAGAGAATAACATCAAAACAGTTGGGAAGCCTCCTAAGAGAGAAGGTGTTAAGTTGATCAATCCTAAAAAGCCTCAGTCATGAAAGGTTGTGGATCTGGAAGAGGTTGTAAAAATTTTGGCTGGAGCAGTTAAAGAGATATCCTATAAACATGCCACAATAGAAAAAGGGATAGGAAAAAGTTCCCAGGGCCAGCATAAGCCACACAGTCAAGAGAGATTTGGAAATCATCGCAGAGGTGATCACAGACTAGATGACAGAGGAAAAGAGCTCATGGGATCAGTTAATAAATAGCATCTGAACAGGGATGATAGATTGGTTCCTGATTCTTTGACTGTTAGGGTTGCTACAGTGGAGGAGGCCAATGTTATCGAGTCATGTGATAGGTGTTTACTACCACATTCCCCATGTCATGTGGATCAATAAGTTGAGGAAGCATATAACGATGAGACTTATGATGATGTGTGCATGATGGAGAGCATTGTGAACTCACGACAGGGGGCAACCTCAATTGAATTGATAAGATCTAGAGCTATTGAAAGATTTTAGGATTGTGTTCACCGGGTATTGCCTTTTGCTCCTATTAATACTTTTGAAATTTATATGGTGCAAGAATTGGATCTGCCTAATCATGATTTTGAATACTTAAGAGCTTTGATGATTAAAAAGTATGATGGAGGGATCCCTTCCGAAGAGGATAGGAAACTGTTGATGAATGAAGTAATTATTCGGGAGAAAGAATATAACACCAGAAGTAAGGTTGTCAAAGGGGTAGGGCTGCAATCCAAGCCAAAGATTCCAGTCCTTACCAGTATCCCTAAGGAGATCCCTACAAAAGATACATCTAGAAAAGGCCTAATTGCCCAAAATAAAACTTGTGCTTCTGCCCATGCCCATACTGTGAAGACTCCCATATTATCAAATGAAGTTATGAATCTCCCTCCTAATATGGCCCAACCCAAATATGTTACTTATGACATAGCCCAAATCTTGAGTCAGATCAAGGTCATTATTCCCATTTTTGAATTACTCAAGATCCTTGAGCATAAGAAAATGGCATTCGAATATTTGGGATTTAAAGAAGAAAAGATTACATAGGGAAAAAGTGTGAATAATATGGAGGTTCCTCCCATTATTACATAATCAAAAATACCAATAGCATTGGAGGAACTGGGTGAATCATCTAAGGTATAGTTGGGAACTTCTCTGGTTGAATCTCAGTTAGATGTCGATCCATTTTTTAGCAATTTGATTACTAAAGATTGGCTGGTACATAACTACATGTTTCATTAAGGATCCTCATGTAATGTAGTACCGCTTGAGGTCATGAATGAGTTAAATATCAAGGTAACATCATCTTTTGGGAAATGTAATGTTATGGATTCAAGATTAGTGCCAGTAGTTGGGTATGTCAAGGGATTAGTAGTGCAATTGGAAGCTTTTCCAGGAAAGTGCTTAGCCATGAATGTGGTTATTGTGGACTGTCCTGCCAAATGGGAGATGTTATTATCTAGAAAATGGGTAGCTATTATGGGTAGAAGCATACAAATGGACATGTCTTATTCAACCATACCAATTGATGGCAGCCTTGTGAACTTATATGGTGAGAAGAAAATGTTATATCTCATTGAGGACCCTAACAATACTTCTTATCATGTATTGTACATAGATGTCGATGTCGGAAAATTTTTGGGTTATGCTTATTTTAAGGAGCATAAAATTCATGAGTGTAAATAACCTGAGTAGATTGGTTCTCCCGAGACTTTGATGTTTGATGGGGTTTGTTCTAGATCTGGTAAAGGCACAAAATATAAACCTAGGTAAATATGGCTGGGTAGCAACTTGGACAGAGAAGAAAAACAAGCATATATCTAGTTGTTAAAAAGGTATCACAACTTCTTGGCTTGGTCATACTCAGAATTGTAGGCACTTGAAACATTTCCTTGATTGATTTCTTAGAATCAAGACACACATAATTGTACAGTGTATAGTCTTTTATTCTGTTCTATTTTTGTGTTTTTTTTGTTTTAGTTTGTCCAGATCCTTGGTGACCAGATTTTGTTGGTTTCTCAATTCATCCTTGGGAGGTTGGCTATTGTTTTTCTGCTTTACAAGATTGTTCTTGACTCCATTTCCCAATGGATTTTTTGGCACATGGTATGTTATTAATGTGGCACTTGTAGGGATTCCCCATCCCTGAATCGGAGCCAATGTTAATGCTCAATTTAATCTCACCCTATTTGTTCAAAAGTTCTCAGTCCACATGGTTTGAAGATTTATCTGTCTCCCTGTATGGATGCATGAAATATTTCTCCTTTATTTGGTTTCCATTGCTAATCCTTTCCTTCGGTTGTGGATCACATTGAGTCTTGGTATTACTTACAGTATTCTTCTCCACAGTGAAATTTTTTTTGGTTAGGCATCTTCCACGACTGTGTCTCCTTTATAAATCTTGTCCCAATATCTATGGATACATGGTCCTTTCCGATTGGTCACATCACAACGAATCTTTTTAGTGAATCTTGTCACTTTTTTTACATTTGTAAAAATTGCCAAATTGATCTGTGGCCTCGATAGTATATAATTTTCTATACAATAATACGAAGTGGTGGGGAAAATTTCTTACTTTGACCCTGAATGAGGACATGTGGTGGTTTGAAAGGTCAAAAGCAGCCAGGAAGGTCGCCGGAGCATTTTGTAGATTTTTGCATTTTTGTGAAAAGGAGAAAAAATTAAAAAATGATCCGTAACTCTGTGGGGGACAAATTAATGTCACATGTTTGAGTAGTCATTGAAAATTCAAAGCAAGGAAGCGGGCACTTAGAGAAATTTGGAGTTTTTAAGCTCTTTTTTGAAATGAAGAAAAAGTATAAAAGTGAGTCACGACTCCGTTGGGACCCACATCGAAGACACGTGGAAGATTCCACTAGCCCTGCCCTTACTTAGAATTTTCAATAGATGAGGAAACTTTATGGGACCTTAGATACATGGCACCTTCAACTGGTCCTTATAACTCTTTCAACAACTTTTTCAGGCTGAGGCACATGAAGATCGCGCGCTTGGTTGGGGTATTCTCTTTTGGGAACCATATCAAAAGTGCGCTAAAGAGACACATGGAGGCTTTCACTGGCTCCTTTTTATATTGAGACTTTTTAAATGGATGAGATAACTTTCTTGGGCCTAGGGCACGTGGAGATCCTGCGCTTATTTGAATTCCCACCTCTAGAGTTCATCTTTGAAGTTGAGTTGAATAGACACATGGAAGCTTCCATTGGACCTTCCCATAATCTGACTTTTGAGCAACCAGTGTAACTCTCTAGGGTTCTGAACATGTGGAAGGACTGCACTCATTTTAGAACCTGCCTCTAGACTTCACCTTTGCAGTTATGCCAAAGAGACACATGGAGGTTTCTGCTGGCTCCTCTTTACACTTGGACGACTCAGACTCGCAGCGCAGGTATGTGGTATAATCCATGTGAGAAAACTCATTTTTGAGAGGAACGAATGTAGGTATCCATGTGAGGACACTCATTTCTCAAGGTGTATTCTCGAGGGTGAAAAGGATTTCTTGTCAAATCTAGCCATATGGAGCCACCTAAAAATTATTAAAAAGGGGGTTTCTTGCATGATAGAATAAACAATGATTAAGAATACTATCAAAAAGTATGATATGGCATCCCAGTCATAGTTGAGGGTCTTAGAAACGTGGTCAGTTTATGGTCTATCCACATGGCAGCTATTGGGTGTAAATTTGTTAAAGATCTCTTTCTGGAACAAACTTGTAACAAACAAAGGATTCCTCAAATATTCTTCTTGTGGGGAAATTTTTTGGGATGAGTGAGCGAGTTAATTGTATCAATGCAATGATAATACACTTGTAAATGGTCAGGGATTAACTTTTTTGAGTAAGTTTGAGAGAAAACCATTTTCCTGAGAGACCATCTTAGAGACCAATTTATTTTCCTGTGTTTTTGGATTTTATCACGTCAAGTTGGTTGTAAGTGTACAACCATTGACAAGCTCAGAGATTGTTGAGGAAACTTTCCCCTATTGATGAATATAATGAACCTTGAATGACTCTGTGTTGATCATGAGCATTATTATGTTTTCTTTTATTTTAGAATATTTTCAAATAGTTTTTCTTGTTCCTATTGTAATATAATGTTAAAATATATCTGAGTCACACAAGATCTCATCTGTGTGTTAGCATTGTGGCATTTACAATTTCATTATGTGAATAGTTTTCATTTGGTAATGAAATAAACAACTTAAAATCACTTTACTTTCACTATGTTGATAAAGATAGTTTGTAAGTCTATGATTGTATCTTAGGCATGACGAACCAGGGATTTCTAACGTATAATTGAGTCTTTAGGATGATCCTTTGAGTTGAATTTTCAAAGAGTTAGTGAAACCGTGCATCTCTGGGCCTCCATTGATACACACCTTCTAGTTGAAGGAATATCTTGGCTATTTTGAAGCATTTTGTCTGTAAGTTTTCCAATTTTTTTCAAGGTTGTCAAATATTTTGTAAAATCAACTTCATCTTGCTTAACTTCCCACCAAAAATTTCTCAAATGATAAATCCTACATGAACTACCCCTATTTGTATTATGTATCCAAAAATGAACAAATTCCACTACAAAAATATGCAGAGACAATCAAGATTCTATCATTGTCTTTAGTAACCCAAACCTTCATCCAGAATGCATCTCCACTCTCTAGTGTGAAAACTCGTGAGAGTTAGATTTTGCTATATTTATCATATTTCCTCAAGGTTGTCATTAAGATTGTGTAAAGAATAATCTCTCGATGTCCTTCACCTACACAGGTTACATAATGGGTCCTCTCACCCTAGTTGAAGGCATAACCTAAAGTTGTGAGGGTAGATCAAACCCTCAGTGAGGTGTTATCCACTTCTCCAACGCCCAAGTGACAAAGAGCTAGCCAAATCCCATCCTCGGCTATAAAATGACTCATATCATGGTTCTTCTATCGGTATTCATCCCTCCAGTTTCATTATGCTACTCAGCCCTCACAAGATAATCAATTTGGATACCAATAGGTACAACTATCTTAAGGTGGTGTTCATTGTCTTTACCCTGGGATGGGTTAAATAAGGTGCATGATGAACATATATCAGACCTCTGTGTCTGATAAGACCATCTGTCTCTAATTAAAATATATTAAATTTACCCTCAAGAGGCCTCTACGACTCAAACTATGATCTGGATGCAAGGTGGAAGTTGTCATGAATACGCTACTAAAAAATCCTATTAGGAAAATATGTAGCCATTGAAGTAGCCATAAAAAAATGCCTCTTCCTACTCAAGGCATCTGCAACCATGCTCTCCTTACCCTTCACATGCTCTATCTCCATGTCATACTCAAAAATCAAATCCATCCAATGCCACTGACGAGCATTGAGATTGGGCTGCGTGAAGAGGTGGCGAAGACTCAAGTGATTAGTCCTGAGTGTAAATCTATGGCCAAGAAGGAAATGTCTCCAATAAATAAAGGCATGTGCTACTAGTGTAATCTCAAGGTCATGATCTCATAATCCCTGATTTTGCAAGACTCGAAAGAAACCACTCATCCCTCCTGCATCAACACACCTCCTAGTTGTCCCAACGAAGAATCTTTGCAAATGAAGAACTCACCCTGAGGGTCTAGCACTGCAAGAATAGGTGTTTTCATGAGGCATTCCTTCAGTGTTCTGAAGGCCTACTCACATCTATCTGAACATAAGAACTTATTCCCTTTTTGCTGAAGGGAAGGGATGGGGTGTGGAACCCGAGAAAAGTATTGAAAAAATATCCTATAGTATCCTACCAAACTCATGAAACTATGCACCTCGGTCACACTAGTGGGTGCTAGTCAATCCATAATTTCTCTAATATTTGAAGGATCAACTGCGATACCTTCCCCAGAAATGATGTGACCTAAATATTGCTCCTCTAACTGAAATAATGTACACTCCTCCAAGTTCCCGTAATTTTGTTTCTCATAAAGACACTGTAGAACCTGATGAAGGTGCTCCTTGTGCTCCTAATCCGTGCATGAGTAAATCATAATGTCATAAAAAAAAATGAGCACTAGGTGATCCAAGAATGTCCTAAACACCCTGTTCATCATGCTTATGAACACTGCGGGGGAATTCATTAAACAAAAAGGAACAACTTTGAACTCATCGTGCCCATATCTCATGGTGAAAGCAGACTTATGGATAAAAATCCTCAGTTGATGGTATCCAGACATAATATTAATCTTAGAAAATATTTTGGTGCCCTTCATCTAATCAATCAAATCATCAATGTGAGGAAGGGGGTAATGATTCTTGATCATTACTTTGTTCAGCATGCTGTAGTCCACACACAACCATAATGATCTCTCCTTCTTCTTATCAAAAAGTATTGGTGCACACCAAGGGGATACACTAGGATGGAATAGGAATTTCTCAAGAAGGCCCTCCAACTACAACTCAATCTCAGAAAGATCAGGTGTGGTCATCCAATAAAGAGCGTGTGAGATAGGTTCTGCTGCTAGAACCAAGTCAATGTAGATGTCTATCTCACATGGGATAGGCAACCCTGACAGCTCACTAAGAAAGACACTAAAAAAATCCTACAAGATGGGGTGGTCATCAAGTGATGGTCCACTAGCCCTATCCTCTGACCTATCACTAACACTAATAACTTACAAATGACACCCACGTCGTACACACTGCTTAAGTTGCAGAGTAAAAATAGTATAGATAGAAATGGCTCTCCTAGCTCTAGCTATCATTGAATTAACTCCCAAATCATTTGTAAATGATATAGTGTAATGGTAATAATCCACTTTGGCTATGCATGTAGAAAACCAATCCATTCCCAAAGATGATTCCATACGAACCCAACGGAAGGATACAAAGATATGAGGTAGTGGTGAAGGGTCCCAAATATACTACACACTCCTTAACTAAGGATTCTAGAGATATTTTGGCTGCAAAAACCATCTTGACATCCTAACTAAGGCCCTCTCTAACTGCCACCATCCTGCAATGTTATACTAAATATGGTGCAATAAAAGAATCAGATGAACGAGAATAAAATAGAATAGAGGTAGGAATACCACCAATGCTACTTGTAGTCTCTATCACAGTGCCCTGATGCTCAGCCTAGTGATTCTCAATCATTGCATAGATCTGATGAATATGTCCCATGCCACCAACTATAGGCTCTAAAATCAGTGTCTTACCCTTGTTGTACTAGGATTATGTGGGCACTCTCTCCAACGAAGTCCAAGGACACCACATCTATAACAAATTATTGGTCCTCTCCAATGAGATGTGGCTCCAACAAGTACTTTAGTGGTTTGTGTCAGGGATTGTGATGATCCGACTATGGAATATTAAGGTCGCTACTGACGAGCCCCTATTGACTAAGCTCTTAGTGCACCCTGTGTCCTAATAGGACCCCTAAGGGGAGGTCCCATACTTTTTCCCCTCTGAGTGTCGAATCTTTGTGGAGGTATGAATAGTGGATGAGTATGCTGTGGTGGAGGTGGCTCATGTGGTGGTCTAAATGAAGACTATGCATAACAATGTCCACCATGAGTAGGAGGAGATGACCCCCTCGAACTGCTATCTTACATCTGTTGGATTCGGCTTCACACTTTATCCCAGGCCTGTTGAGTCTTCCCCTTACTCTCCTCTCCAATGTAGGCCTTCTCAACTACCTCTGCTAAGGTCTCTTGGAAGCGATGAATGCGTATTGCAACTCTCCAATCCAAATTTAGTCTCCTGATGAACTTGGGAATCCTGACCTGTTCGTCCTCCATATAGTCAACATACTGAATTAATTCTATAAATTAACTCTTGTACTCTACTACAGTCAAAGATTCCTGATGTAGGTCATGGAACTCATCTATCCTTTGTTGGATAAACCTCCTAGATAAATATATGATCTTGAACCGCTCCTCAAATATATTCCAGGTAACTATCTCTGAGTCTAGATGGAGCTTATGGTCCTCATTCCTCAACCAAATACTTTCTCCATCCCTAAGAAGATGAATCGCAACAAGATCTTTCGTGTTTCTAGTACATGGTAAAATCTTGAATCACCCGCTCAAGCTCACTAACCAAGCCCATGCCTGAAACCCACCTATATCTCAAGAATAATGAGATGAGAATAGCTTCAAGATCTCCTTGATATGATCAATAGCTGATCATTATCAACCCCTAGGTCTCTCTACATGCTCCTCCCTCAGCCTAGGGCTCTAAAATCTATCTCTGTGTCCTGAAATCATATCTCCATGTCCCCTCTAAGGTGAATTCACTCTAGCTAACTCCATGCAGTAATTCTTTGCCTTATCCTCATTGTTTTGTCATTGAGATGGAAAATATTGTATTGATGGCTCTCTATCCTATCTGGTAGTTTGTCCTAAATATTCTCTATTTATAGCATAATTGACATCTTGTAGCATCTGTAATATATGAGGTAGAATAGCCGCTACATCCTAGTCTGGAGGTGGCAAGTCTAGGTCTACATGCAAGAACCCCTCATCTTGTCAACACCTCCTACATAGACAAATGTGAGATTTAGTTCATCATTCTTTGTTTTCTATATTATACAAATATCATAGAATGTTGAATTCTAGGTTTAGAGTTGCATTAGGTTTAATGTTCATGTCTCATGTTTTCAAGTGTTCCCAAGGGTCCAAGATTTGAACCCATGACTCTAATACCAAGTGTAATGCCCACAAATTTACCTGCAGAAAATCCAAGACAAACATAGGTCAAACTAGAAAAATTATGCAATATTGTTTTTTTGTAAAACATACTCGCAACACTAGGTTAAAATTTATAGTCACACTTTCTCATTTTAAAAAAAATATACATTAAATTAATATTATTAATTTCCAAATGAGGGTTCATAATCCCCTTAGCTCCCCCTTAGCTCCCTTTTAAATAAAATTAATAAAAATCTCTCAATACCATTAAATAAATAAATTAGTCTAAATAAAGACTTAGGATCCCCTAGCATTTGTTTTAATATAATTTAATTCAACCTTAAATAACATTTCTCAATTTAATATCAAGGTTTTTGTGGTATATTCATTTAATTAATAAATTTTTACTACACCCACAAAGTGGGTCAAGGCTTGCATTAATTAAAAGTCTTCAATAAAACATTTGGGTTAGAAAGGTAAATGAAGTCACCCCATACACCACTTAAGTGGCCCCAGTTAAATTCTACCCATACATTTTGAATTTGGGAATTCATCTCACCCACTTCCCACCTAATTTTTGTAGGGATGAATTGCATCCATTGGATGGATTAAATTGAAGCCCTTAGATTTAGGGGTCCATCTAACCCTAAACTTAGTTATGAAAGACTCTTTTTCATTTCATTTGACTTATTATTTCTTCTTTTTGTTTTACAGCATTGTAGGTGGAATGTTGTTGAGTCCATGAGAGGAAATGTCAAGTTCAAGAAGGAACTATGGGGATCCTTCTTGTTGGGGAGGCCATTAAGAGAATCTCGGGAGAGGCATGTGGAGGGATTTTGGGATGGGTTTAACTTATTCTTGGAGTATATGCCTAAATGGTCTTAAGGGTATTTACCCTACTTGTTAGGAGGAGCCATAAGAGTGATATAGTGTATAAGAGGTACAATTGGGTGAAAAGGATATATAGAGTATGTAGGGGTTTTTAGATGAATATATGTGTGTGGATGTTTATATAGGTATATATAAACATCCAGACCCATTTCCCATTGGGAGGTATACAGCAACTTCACACACATAGATCTCATATATGTATATATGGCTTTTACCCATGTGTGACTATGTATTTGTGTGTGTGTCTTCTTCCTATGTTTTTGTTATGAACTCCATTACTTAGACTTGTGATAACATGCATTGTGCCACATAGTCAAAAATTTGTTTTCGAAGTCTTGTCTTGTCTACCATGAATGTGAATCTATTTCGTATTGTAATGTGGTTGGGGCTCGGATGGTCAATGAGGAGGATGGCTTATCCTCTTCATTAGAATTATTGGTTGGGTGGAGAGCGTTACCTCTCCCCCTTTTTTAGTTGTGACCAAATTGAAACATGTCGGATCTCTCTTGTTGTTAATTCTGGGAGCTATGTGTGAAGAAAAATTTCCTAGTCCTCTTGGGGTCCCTTATTGTAAAAATATATCCCACTTTAAGTAGATGGCATTGTAATATTATTTGTGGTGAAAATATGCTCTGTTTTTGTATGTGAAAGGTTACATTCAAATGAGAAATATTTATTTTGTAAGTTGTCTTTTGGTGAACAGAAAAACTAAGTTGTAAAAATGAATTATTTCAATTTAATAGAAGTTGTTTTATTTTCAACAAATGGTGTTACTCTTGTTTAAAATTTGTTGTTGGAAATATATTGTAAACTCTCTGTTTGAAGGATGGAAATGTCTGTGTTAGTAATATTACATTCCTCTGTATTATTTGACAGGCACGTTTTGAAAATAGAACTACATTCTTTCTCTTCATCTGCTCATTGATTAAAGGAAAGTTAAACATTCTAAAGTTGGAATGGATTAAACTTAACAATTTAAATCACCCTCTACTTAGTAAAATAAATAGAATTAATCTCTAGTCTGAAATACATAGATCTCTGTTAGATTACTTTAAACCCACATATAAATATAAAGAGTACTTGGAAACTATGAAAGACAAAATGAGACCTTAAAATGAACTAAGGATGATCAAAATGCATCCCAAAATATTTTGTATTGCTCAAGAAATTTACTTAGAACTTTACTAATCAAGAAAGAGGCAGGAAAACACCTTTCCAGAAAAAAAGGAGAATTAAATTCAAAATAAAATCTCAACCTATATCAATTAATCCTTGCAATCCATTTGAAATATTTCAAGTTTATTTCTCCATGCTTGTTTGGTGTGTTTAAGAAGAAAGAATGGAAGATTAGAACAATTATGGTAGTTGAAAACGTTTAGTTCACATTTTAATGGCAGGAAAGTCATTTTCTTAGATTTCAACCATCTAAGTTTATCAAAAATAATTTTTTTCGCTTCCTTTGTTAAAGAGGAGTTGGAGCCCTTTCCAAAAACTCCACAATTTTCTCAAATGCAAGATTCTAGTCAAAATTTATGGCCATCAGAAGTTTTTTGCTTTCAAAAATTTACTTTTTAAAAAAGCCTACTCCACGGCCCAGTAGCCCCGCAACTTTGCTTATTTGAAAACCACTTCCACGGGTTCATGGGCTCACACCTTTCAAAAACATTACCTTTTGAAAAATAGGGACAAAATTTCTAAGTCTCCCCACGATGGCCCGCCCCCCCCACCCACCCCCGCAGCCAATGATGGTTTGACACCTGGCTTCTTTAGGCATCGGCAGAGGTGAGGATTGTTTTATACCTTAACACTTTTGGAAAAAGATTGGCAAAAATTCCTGAGTTTCCCCATCGTCCTGCCTTCCTACAGGTCACTGTTGTACTTACACGTGGCTTCATTAGGCAAGTTGGCGAAGGCACAGGTTGTTTTTACCCAACCTTTACATTTTTTAACACAAAAGTCTAAATTCTTAAGCTTCTCCATCGGTCTGATTCCCCGCTTATGATTTTGGGATATGGCACGTGGCCTCTCTGGACATTTGTGGAGGCACAAATGTTTGCATTACAACCTTTTTTCAACACATTCAACAAAAATCCTAAAAGGGTGCCTAGACCCTTCCTTGCCATAACCCCGCCTTCCACTCGTTGGCTTAAGAAATGTGCCATGTGTCCCTTATGGCTTGAGGCAAATTTTCTTCCAAGTTGTAGCTTGAAATACTTAACTTCCCTTGGCATGAAGCATCTGGGATCGTGGGCGCGTAAATTAAAAATTGCACTTTTTAGCTAAAAGTGCAAAGTGCAAAATGTCTTCCCAGGTCCACCTATGAAAAACCTTCCCTGGATAAAAGTTTACTCCCTAGGGAGAGGTGTGAGCTCCATTGGGAAATCAATCTTATCCAAGGCCTGCCGTCCCAAGTCAAACTTGAAAAATATAATGGAGTTAGGAGGAACTTATTTATATCATTGGGGAAAGGGGAAGAAATTTCATATCTAATGGAAATGTTTTCAGAAAGTAGTTAAGTGCATGAAAACTATAAATTAATTACCTTTTCAATTTAAATCTCTTTGTTTCAAAAGTATGGGGTGGCTTTTAAGGGGTCACCCTATGGGGAAGGTGAATTTTTTTCTAAGCCCATTGTAAATAATCTCCAGAATTGCCTTGGTTAGTGTTAGACACTAGTGAAATTAAATCCTTGGGACACTTCCCCTTTGAAAAATTAATTAAAATTTTAAGTGAACTGTATTTCGAAGGATAGGAACTCAAAATTTTTCCAGGAATTTTTCCAGTTCTATAGTCATAATTTAATTATTTATTAAATTAACACCTAAGAGGGGTGCTAAATTTAACTAAGGATTTGGATTAATTATGTTCATTAATTTTGTAATGTGGATTTAATCATTTATTATAACAAGGAAAATTTTATTTATTAATTATAAATGACTTTGAATCTTTGCTGTGACAACTGTAGTTTCTCAAATCAAACTGTTGAGCACTCAACATTTCAAAAAAAATTATTCCATGTGGTGATTTTTTTCTAACTAAACTTAGGTCTGTTCATTGGGTCTCGAGTGAACGTTTTAGCGTGTGTGAAACTTGGTATCAAAGCCGTGGGTTCAAAATCTTGGACCCTTGAAACACTAAGAAAATTTGAGACATACAACACTTTTTGGCCTAGTGCAATATTAATCCTAGCACACTTTTAGAATCTAGAAAATAACCTTGTTTGAAAATTACATCTCATTTTAGTAAACATGGAAAACTAAATAAAATAGAATAATGAACTAACTCTCACCTTGGTCTAATGCATGATTCGTAGATGGGGCTTGCAAGACGAGGGGTCCTTGAGACATAAGATCTACGACTTGCCACCTCCATCATCCTACCTTAGATTTTACAAACATCTTCAGGATGTTTCCAATGCCGCTTTATGCGGAGGGTCCCATAGGAGGAAGGTCATTACCAAACATGATAGGGATCCATCCATGTTAGGCTCATGCATGACTATTTGACATAACAAGGATCCTAGAGGAGAGAACTCCATGCTTGGAGTCAGGTAGAGTAGAGTTCACCACAGAGGGGATAGCGTTGACCATAGATTTCAGGATGCACAAGGTATAGGTCTCAATAGCCCTAGGAGTAGAGCCCTGAGCATGCATAGAGGCCTAAGGGTTAGCTTAATACTACTGTAAGATCATATTAGGGAGATCCTGAAGCTACGACCATGTCACTATTCTTGTGGACACAGTGGATTTCAAGGTACGAGGAATCATTCTGACCTTGAGCTGGTCATTATGATTCATACTCTTCCCTTCTACTAGAAACACAAAATCTCATGTTGTGATTTTCATCAAATCTGAGATGGAGGAGCGATGAGTTCTCTCGCTAGTGAGCTAGAAGGAAGGTTGAATGGGTCCATATTGATTGACTCCAAGAGACGGTTACCTGGGAGCTCTTTGAAGGATTGCGGTTACTAGGAGTAGGTACTTATCACTGGAGGTTCATTCAATAGAGTATAGATTATAGTTTCATGACCTCCAGAAGGCATCTTTAACAGT
This sequence comes from Taxus chinensis, assembly GCA_019776745.2. Classification (NCBI taxonomy): domain Eukaryota; kingdom Viridiplantae; phylum Streptophyta; class Pinopsida; order Cupressales; family Taxaceae; genus Taxus; species Taxus chinensis. The sequence continues at coordinate 709,496,457 of CM034150.1, read as the reverse complement.
TTTACTGATTATGTTAGTTAGTTTCCATGGATCTACTCTAGTATGTTGACTACATGCAGGATGAAGTAGGTATGGATTCATAGGTTATTAGGGGCCTCCCCATCTAGACATTTCAGCTATTTGGTGCGTATCCATTATCTGCAGACATTAGCTTCCGATACAGTTGTTGAAAATCCTAGGAATAGAAGAAGGAGACTTGGGGAAGAGTCACAACAGGCTAGAGATAGAGTACGGAGCTGCATTTCCAATATATGTTGGATAGGAGATCAAGGGGATCATGCTTCTCCTCCTCGGGGTGGATAGGCTCCATACCTTCAATCGTAAAAATTCTTAGGCCACAGTTCTCAGTAGCAGCACTAGACTTGTCCCATTGTACAGGCCTCCATAGGAGACAAATCCATGATGATGCACAAAGGGGATGGAGTATGGGAGTCCTCCTAGGGGTCCCTATACGTACCAAAAATTGTAGGGTACTGCACCGTCGGAACAACGTAACACATACCCCAATGATGATACAAGTCTCCTCGCAAGGTGTTCGAGATCCGAAAAAGCTCTCCAAGTGTGCGTTAACATCCCGCATGCCCTGCTTAGCCCCCGCGTGCTTTGTTTTTCTCTTTTTCCCTCTTTTCTTGGCCTTTTGCTCTTCAGTTATGAAACCGCCACCCTAACTTGGGCGGCGGGTCTCGTGACCGCTACCCTAAGCAGGGCGGCGGTCTTGTAACCGCCGCCCTGCTCAGGGAAGCGGTCCTTTACGCATTTTCCAGAATGTGCTTTTAACACGACTCATGTAAATTTCAACGATTTACCAGCTTTTTTTCACCGCCATAAGCTTGCATTAATGATTCTGGTTCCCTGGAATAGTGTTTTGCCATTGTTTATAGTTTAAGAGATCAATTTGGTTTTTACCTTGGGTAAATGCAAATGCTATAAATAGTTGGCTTGTGCTCAAGCAAATGGCCCCTCAAATTTGCCTCTGAATTTCTCATTGCAATAGATTAGTCTTTCATTTTATTTAGAATTCTTAGTTTCTTTCATTGCATGCCTAGTTAGTGTTGTTTTGCTGTTAGGAAGCCACATATCCATCTTGTGCAAGTGTTGTTGATATTTCATCCAATCCATTGGAGTAAAATAGTTTGTTTTCAATAGGAAGCCATTAAAGTTGTAGGTTTTGTTCTTCAAACAGGATAGTTTCAGGTTCTGGACGTTTTATGTTGCATGACTCGCAATAAATCCCGCTAGGAATTGCATAAGCCAAGCTCTGTACTCTTGCGCTATCTCTCTCCTACTCGCATTGTATTCAGTCTGTATCCTAAGCTGCCTTTGTCCCAATATCTACTTCTGTTGATGCTAGCATTACACGCTTTTCTGGATCCAAGTGAACACGAAGGAATGAGGAGATCACACTGAGGGGACATAGCCACACACACCATCGGATTCACCACTGTTCTGCAGAATCCAGGTTCTATCTTTCAAAGTTCTAATTAGAAACATATCAAATAGAGTAGCCAATCACTTTATTTCAGTCAATTTTACTTTCGATATTGCCAGGGAAGCTGTGGGGATTGATAGTTTCTGAGAAACTATGATTCATTTCTCACTTCTGAGGTAGGATCGAGAGTCTTGCAAATAGACTAGATCAAATTGTTTCATTATTTAGAATAGGTTCACAGTTGCACAGACAAATAGCTATACTCGGTTATCTTTGTTTGTTTTAATTTGTTATTCTAAACTGTCAATTCTAGATATATTAGATAGTTGTTCTTTAAATTCTGTTTAGGTAGATAGATATATCAGATTTAGGAATATACATAGACATATCTTTCACAATTAGTTTATTCTGTCATTAGTTAGATTTATATAACTTTATTTTGTATGACAATCATGGGACCTAGAGAGCCTAGAGAATACGTATTCGAGCCAATCATGCCCCAACCCAATCTCATCACAACAATAACTGATATAGATCAAAATCTCAGGATCCAAGTCTTCCGAACAATGGTAAACTTACAACAAATTGGTTCCCAGTTAAGCGGGTTAAACATAGAAGACGACAAAGCACACACGTTTTGGTCAAATCAACCAAACTACAGATTACCCTAGGTATATATCCACATGACTGTAGAAAGGCTTGAAAGAGAGCAAACATTCGGTTGTGACCCTTTGGTCCCATAGCCAGAAGTAGGGGATACTCTCACAGACATAGATACTAGCTTGAGAATTCAGGTTGCACAAACACCTGTAAGATACTCTGAGAAGATCACACAATTATTAATTCTGAATATAGAAGCTGAGAAAGCATACGATTACTAGATACTAGGGATTAGGGACTGATTCTGCACATGACCATAGCAGGACCACAACAACCACATGAATCTACGGTTGTGACCCACAAATCCCTCAACCCAACGAATCTACTGGTCAGTCTAACATTGATGTTGGCTTACGTACACTAGTATTCAGATCTACTCCACTTCCACCTATCATTATTGAACAGTTATCCTTGTTAGACATAGCAGCTAACGAAGCTAGGGAATTCTGGACTAAGCCAGAGAATCACCCATAGAGTCAGATATAGTTACCATCCACCCTATGACCTTATCTAGAAACATACACGAAACTATCCCAGGTCATTTTCCACGTATTCCACAACCCATAGACCGAATCACGCCAGAGCTCGATATTGATTAGAGCCTTCGAGCAGTCATCCTTGCTGATCGATCTATCACACCAGTTCAGGTTAGAAGGGCCTTCTTTGCCTTAGATTCACAATTTCCACTAGTGCGTGTCGAAGACATCAGATTGCCTAACTAGTTTGTCTGCATCCCACGCATATTCAATCCCCACCGGCTATCTCGGCATGACCTCGGGAGGTCAGGTGCGAGGAAGAGTTACTTGTAGATTCCCACGCTCGCTTGTCACTTTTCCATCGTACAAAATTGGTGAACCCAACGTGAAACTTTCTACTTTCTGGTTTGGAGTCAGATTTCTACTGGTTCTTTCAAATTAAAAAAATGACTCTTTCATCTTTACTACCTCATTAGCTTTCACCATCACCTTCACTCCTTCCCATTATTCTGTGGGTATTCATATACCCCTTGAATATGTCAGGATTCGATGCATTTGGTAGGCCTCTCTTAGGTCTTGAGGCATACCACGCTCAACTGAATAGGCAGTCATCACCCTCGCTCTCGGTATGGGGTGACAACTATTCAGATAACCAATTATCAACACAAACTCCATCTCCAAGGATCATATATAACTCATCTTTCCAAACAGAAGAGTTGGATCAGTTCGCTCAAACACGGAAAATAGAGCCTTCAGGCTCGAACAATATGACGCTCACAGGAGAATCAAGTTCGTCTCCTCAGGTACTACTTAGACCACAAATTAGTAGACAATCAGACTCATACCTCAGTTTAGATGATGAACATTTGGTACGTTATACCAGGAGAATGAACAACGTTCTCGAAGTATATACCCACCTATAGGAGGTTTACAAACACAACCCGAGGTCTCTTTTCAAGGAAATACCTCCATGCCACTACATATAGGAAATGCCCTCGGGGAAACTTGGCAGGGCAACGATCAATTCATAGCAGGATATCACATGCCTATACAACATCAGGGTATACAACAAATGCCACTAAGGAAAAACACCGTGACTTCACCAAATGAAGTCATTTCAAAATTAGTAGAAAAAGTGAGGGGATTAGAACTTGCCCAGGCAAAGTCACCATTCTCAACTCATGCAGGCAGGAAATTCCAAACCTAGCCAAATAGACCTCCTCACAGGAATAGGTACGTTAGGCATGACCCCTCAGTATTCACAACAAACGCCAACTAGAACCGTCATTTTTAACACCGTATCTGACACCTCCCGGTCTAGTACAAAATAATCCATTCTCGGACAATACCCCTTCATACTTAAACATGTACTCCAAATCACCACAAGGGGATATGTTCTCCTCTCCCAGTATTTTTACTCAACCACAGGGGTTCCCTTATGCTCCTACCAATGCATATGCAATGCCATATCAACAACCCATTCCACCTCTGCTCCCTCAGCAGGTACCATCAATGGTCGAAACCTATGCAATAGGGACATATTCAGAATACTTGAAAGAGCCCTTAGATTTCACCATACGAAGCAGTCATGCTTCCAAGACCTCTTCCCAATTTACCCAAATACAAAGGTGAGGGAGATCCAAATGCACATATCAAATCTTACGCTACAGCCATTCGAGAATTACTCCCTTGGGATGGGGTTGTTGCTAAAATATTCCCCAAAACTTTGGAAGGTATCACTCTCGATTGGTATTATAGAATACCTGAGGCTTCCATCCATTCATTCAAGCAGCTCGTGTCAGAGTTCATCAAGGCCTTTGACATGAACAAACTATTAAGAATAGGAATCAGGGAATTCTTGCACATTAAGCAAGAGCACAATGAATCTTTCGCCCATTTCATCCAGAGGTGGCGCACAGTTCTCTATTCTTCGGCAAGTGCTCCGAACATGGATCAGATGGAACTATGTGATTTATTCCTTCATTCTCTCAGCTAGATAGGTGAAGGAAGAAGTCCAGAAGTTCCCACTAAGAACTTACGATGAAGTACTTGAGAGTGCTCTCCGAATAGATCAAGTGGCAATTGATAGTGGTCGCAAGACATATGGAGCAAATGGGAGGTTAATCACCTCCAACCAAAACACTACAACTTATCCTACTATCACGAATGTCAATCAAGGACCTAAAATCCTTAAAAAAATCACGGAGTGACAACGGATGGAGTAACTGATCAGGCTAGAAAGACAAATGTTGTGAATACTCCACCACAAATAAACAATCAACGAAACAATCAATTTACTCCAACAATCAATACAGTGGATTTTAATCATCCACAACAACAACAACAACAACGGTGAATCCCTACACAGGATCCAAATCAAAATTCAACTAGGTATCAAAACCAAAATTCAAAACCAAAAACAACAAATGCAAAACTTTAATAGGCAACGGTTTGATCAAAGTTTTAGGCCACAATATACACCGAGCCAACAAACTAGGAATTACAATCCTAACTCCTATTGTGGTTTCCACAAAATTCCGGGGCCATGACACTAGAACGTGCCATGACTACAATAAATTCATGCAACGTTTTCCAGATGAACAAAGACAACTTTTCATAGATATGTTCTTGGCAGATCCTACGTCACCAGCACCGAATACTTTTACAGGGGCAGTTTCCCCTCAAAATGCACCCCTCAAGATCTTCAATGATCCACTCCCAAATCACAACAATAACAAGTTAAATCCAAGTGGGACAAACAAGGGTGTAATTGTAGGAAACAATGATCATGAAGCCTCAACTTCACTAAATCCATTAGTTGCGCCACAACTAGGAAGTCAACCACGACCTAAGATAGTCGGATTAGTGGAGTTAGATGCCGAACTACCCATAGAAGCTGTAACAAGGACACGAGAGTATTCCTCTCAGCTAAGTCCAAGCTACCCGCTAGAAACAGACAATATCCAACAAGTATTAATAAAACCCGTGGGTGCTTATGATTTAATTAATGATCTAACGAAAACCTTCTCGCACATCTCCTTTTTGGATTTATTGAAAAACTCCCCTGCTCACAGGGCTACTCTTTTAGAAGCATTGGGTTTAGGTCATCTAATTAGCATCACTCCACCTCCCGAAACACAGGTAAACCATATAGAATTTGATATCCATCCTCCGGGGCAGCCGGATAGGGATGTCTGAATTCATATTCGAAATAAACAAAATGCCAACAGACGCTGAGATTGCACGCCAAGGTGATCCGGCCTTACACTTGCAAGTGTGGGTTTATAACAATTATGTGAAACCCACGTGAGATGGTTGACGATGGGGCAGCAGTTAACATAGTCCCTTTTTATTTCCTTCAAAAGCTAGGGTACGGAGAAACGAATTGTTCCACAACCCGAAATATGCTAAGAGGCTATGACAGCCTTAAAGCCACTTCAATTGGAACTATAATACTACCGGTCACCTTAGGACCCAAAACAATCTTGACTAAGTTTTATATTATAGATCGGGAAACTAACTATAATATGATCCTCGGCCGACCATGGATACACCGTATGAAGGCAATCGAGAATGGAGATGATCTGGAACTACCTCTGGCCCCGCCTGAGTTCCAAGAAGGTAATGATTCTTGCATTTAGGGAACAATTGATATTAACATTAGAATAGAAGATGAACCAAAGATATTTAAGTTAGGATCTTCGCTAACTCCATTCGAGGTAGAAATACACACTCGGCTGACCTAAAGGAACATCAGACCAAGCATTTTACATCGGAGTTTTAAAGAAATCCCAACGGTTGCACCACACATTGTGGTGCATAACCTACGTCGATGCGAAACCAGAGGCAAAAACCGATTGGTACCTACAATCAAGATCAATGAGACCCATGGTAGCTCTCATGGTCAAAGAGGAGGTAATCCCAGCTCCTCCAAAGATGAGGATTCATCAACACTAGTAAATTACTCTCAGTGGGTATCTAATATCATTCCCGTTCTCAAAAAGACTGGGAAGATACGTATCTGTGTAGAATTACTAGATGTTAACAAGGCATCTACCTAAAGATGACTTCCCATTACCATCTATAGATGTCATGTAGGCATGGGGTGCACCAACTAGGTGTCAGCTTTTCTCTCTCAGCGGATAGATTCTTTGCATACAATCAGAGGTAGAAGATGTTAACAAGATCAAGCTAAAACCATCATCCATAACTCCTTAGCTAAGTTATTGGACTCTCCATGTTATGCCATTCGGAGCTCAAGAACGCTCGTGCTACGGAGCTGCGGGCTATGACGTATATATTTCTTGATCTTCTCCCGAGGGAAAATTGTCCAACCATTTTCCTTCATAGACTAAATTGTTGGCCAATGCAAAAACAACGTTGTGGACCGAATACGGAAGCCCTTCGCGTCCTTGGCCTTCACGTCTGATAGAATAAGAGGATTGGTGCTTAATCTAGATATCAGGTGTCTTTGGTGTGACAGGAGGGAAGCTCACAATTGATAGATTATACCAAGTCGCGTGAGGTATCGATGTTGACCAAAGCCGAGCACCTAAGGATGCTCTACAAAATAGTTCCACCTGTGGATTGAATTTGGAAGCAGAGGAGTTCTCGGAAAACTTGGTGCATATCCATTGAAGCAATCCTCACGAGAAAAAAATCTCCTTGCTGATTCAATAGCAACGTCAACGTCACGCTTTACTCGAAAAATTTATTTAGAGGATACCCGTTTCATGGTATCCCTTCGTGACTGATCGCAATGAAGCTTTCGATGCAGTTAAGCGTTTCTTGTTATCACCACCTACGCTAATGCCACCTAAGCCAGATCTCCCGTTAATTTTATACTCACGAGCTACCAATGTCTCGCTAGCCTGTATGCTGGCTCAAGAAGACCATGACAAGAGAGAACTGTGCGATCTATTTCATTAGCCAGACATTGCCCGACTATGAAACATGCTACACGCAAGCGGAACAAAAATGCCTCGCCATAGTCTTTGCAACCAAATGCTTAAGAAATTATATGTTAAATCAATAAACAAGGGTCATGGTAAAAACGGACCATTCACGAACTTTCCTCACGCAAGGGTCCTTGTCTAAGAAGGCTGGACATTTTATAACCTTAATGGGAGAATTTCAAATTAACAGTTTGTAAATCAGAAGTCCGTTAAGGGACAAATCATTGCGGATTGGTTAGTTGATAACCCATTAGACGGAGGTGATCTAGTAGACCTAGACTTTCCGGATGAATGCATATACTACATTAAAACCAGACCTCCTATCTCTGAGTGTCCTTAGTACACTGATATCATTAATTATATCATGGACCATACATATCTAGAAGGTGTTACTCTACAACGAAAGAAGGTGGTTACGCATTATTCATAGCGAAATAAGTCATTATAGAACAAGTCCTCTATCGAAAGGCGTTCGATGGAATGCTTCTAAGATGTGTTGACACAGAAGAATCCAAGATGATTCTTCACGAATCTCATAGTGGAATGTGTGGAGGCCACTTCGGTGGCCATCCCACCGCTCGTAAAATACATCGAATGGGCTATTTTTGGCCCACTCTAGAACACGACGCAGTAGAGTTTGTACGCAAGATGTCATAAGTGTCAAGAATTCTCCCATGAGATTCACATGCCAGCACAAGCTCTACAACCAATCACTACTCCATGTGGCCCTTTTCCACATGGGGCCTATATTTGATAGGGAAATTCTCTCCCTCATCCACAGACAGACATAATTTTATAATCACAGCCACTGAATATTTTACCAAGTGGGTAGAGGCTATGCCTCTTACTACTGTACCGGGTTCCATAATCACCAAGTTCATTTTGAACCAAATCATTTGCAGGTATGGTGTCCCGCAAATCATTATCTCAGACAATGGAACTTCTTTTAAGAATGAATGAAGTTCACGAATTGTGTAATAAATTTAAAATAAGCCATCATACGGCTTCATTATATTACCCTCAAGCCAATGGACAGGTTGAGGCGACAAACAAAACATTAAAATCCATTCTCCTTAAAACAGTGAGAGAAAACAAATGAGATTGACATTTGAAGTTATATCCAGCCTTATGGGCCCACCGAACCTCAATAAGAACACCAATAGGAGTGACTCCTTTCTCACTAGTATTCGGGGCAGAAGCAGTCCTCCCGCTTGAAGGTTGAAATACCCAGTCTCCGCATTTCATTACAAGGGATTCTAGATGAAGACGCTTATAGAGAAGCATGTCTCTCCCAACTAGAAAAGCCTAGATGAAGCTAGGTTAGATGCTGAACAGCGGCACAGAGTCTATGCTGACCAGATATGCTGCCGACAATATAACAAGAAGGTCTATGAACGTGACATATATGAAGGTGATCTAGTTCTAAGGCTAGACATCCGGATTGACAAAAAGACCGGCAAAGGAAGGAAGTTCCGGCCCAAATGGTTGGGCCCATACCGAGTCATGAAGGACTATGGAAATGGTGCATACCTCTTATGTACGCTAGAAGGTGAGGAATTTGGTGAAACAGTTCAATTCCCTACACCTCAAATGATTCTACGCTTAAGCAACTAGCACTACTTATATAATTATATCTACATTGCATCTGCATATAGATTAGGATCATTTTGTCTGCTTGTTTCATACAAAAATTGTGATCAAGGAATTTGTTCTCAAATCAATTCATTACAAACTCATGATGTTGTTGGCATAAACACTCTAATCGTACTTCTCCATTTCCATGATATCATCAAACTATTTCGGAATCATTTCATCAAATAAAGCTAGATATGACAAAGTCTTAACGGTAACCATGCCAAGATCCGCAGGTTTATTCTCACTTTTGGTTTCTTCTTAGGATGGGTGTCTTGCCTATGGTCTATTCTAGAAGATTCATCATGTCACATCTATCGTGTATGTATATCTCTTTGGAAATAAGCACATACAATGACATTTTACTCAAGTAAACAAGTCAAATATAGAATCAAACAGAAAATTTTAATTTTACACATTTCCTTGCCCCACCAACCTTTGGTGATGAGCTTGCACGTCTCTTATTAGTGATGTAGGGTTGGGAAAGGATGGAAATGCCCTTACCCGCCTATGCCTTGCCTATGGTGATAAACCCACGCTTCTTACTAGTAGCATGGGGCAAAGTATAAGGGGGTCCTCTTGACAAACAAATGTAAAAAGTCATATCTACAAACAATTCAAATCTTGAAGTCTTGCGTCAAAAACAACTGAATCAGATGTTTAAAATTCCAAAAGAATTAAAAATCCTAAAAACCCAGATTTTGTCTACCATGTGGCCATCTAAGGATGTAAGTCTAGATAAACCGCAAAGTAAGTTACATCCCTAAAACTATGAAGTCACTCGAGTGGAGTAGGCTTGTGGCATCCTAATTTGGTTCCGACTAAAGCTTTGTCTATCTTTCATCAAAATCAATTTCAACACATTTCATAACATGTGCCCTTTTTAGCTCTCGGTGATAAGCCCTCGCATCTTACTAGTTGTGTGGAGTTAGGAGTGGGGCAAGTCTATCTACTCATCATACCGGCTTATCTTCACCACTTTGTCAAAACAAATATGAAGTGGTCCAAAATTGCTTACAGAAACTTAAGATTCAACAGTCACATTGTATCTCCATTACCATATATCAGCATCATGAAATACAAAAAGAAAGTAAACACTTGCATCATTTGTTCTCCATTGCATACATTTTAAAAGAGCATACAAGCATAACATCATAATTCTACATGAGGAAAATGGAAAGGAAACAAAGCTATAAATGCCAAAAGTCTGATCCAAAGAGAATATAAATATATAGATAATCAAAGTTCCTGTACAATGCCATCATGCGCCAAGCATGGTCAAAACGACTCAAAGAGCCCGGGATATACAAAATAATATATCATACAAAATCTAGGAGAGCCAAGTGGATTCTCAACCCCTATGAGACCCCTCTAAAGGTGCACGCCCACGCCTAGGACTCCGGCTATGCCGGCGCTATGAGTGCACGAAGGGCTCAGGATCCCGAGGGGCAAGCCGCATTCTCGCCACAAGAATGACTCCTCATCAAGCGAACTCAGACTGTCCTATACCCCGCTAGCTCCGTGCAGAGATTTGATACCACCCTAGCCACATGAAAGACTGGGGCAAAGACGTCAGTGTGTCTACCAGCTGTTGAGGGCTCCCCAGCATCCACAGACAACTCTGCGCGGGTCCTCTCCATGGGGATCATCAAGGTATCAGTGAATACCCTACGAATCAAGTCCCGCCACTCATCAGCAGGTCTCTGCAAACAAAGGAGAAAACAAATTAGAAAAAAAACAAGAGATAAAATAAAAAATCAAACAAGAGGAGAAATAGTAACTAAGGCAATCCTAATTAAAAATAAGCATTAAAAAGAAGGGTGGTAACTTACTCGGATCACCAGGCCTCCAGGATGGATCTCTAGGGTCAGTACCAGCCACAGATGCCGCCACTGACTGAGGTGCTCCCCCCGTGGCTGGAGCAACGTAGCGTCTTGCAACAGACTCATCCTCCCCACCATGGTCCTGGGAGAGTGGCTCCTATGAAACAAGAGTAACTCTCTTTGCACTCTGCTCAGCCCTCTCTGCCTGCATGATATCCTGAGTGTCATGCCACTCAGGATCACTGTCCTCCCCAGTCTCCTCCTCTGTCTCTCCCCCTGTAAACTCCTCAGACTCGGATTCTATGTCGATGGGGTCATCGCTGCTATGGGCAGGACCCGCGGCAATCCGAATCAAGGATTCCTAAGGAGCACAGACTCCCCCTCGAGCACGTACTACCCTCCTGGCTGCAATAGGAATGCCAGGAGTAACAACTGTCCATCCCTGGCCTCTGGGACCCCCTCTCGCCTCTCAAACTGACCTGTACACTGGTGCTACCAGGGAAAGCATGCCCATGTAAGGTAGGCCAAACTGCTGAGGAACTTAGCCAAAGGGGTGTATCTCCACTCGCCCCACTCTGTCAATAAGCTGCCCTGTGGTGGAGCAAGAGATCGAAGTAAGAGCCTCCTCGCCCCATATACCTACCATGGTCTGATATGGTGTGGCCTCCATGTCATCGGTGGTCAAAGAAGCAACTGGCTGATGAGGTGCTCTGAGCATCGACATATTTTTCCATCTAGTTGCCCTCACATCTCTGGGATCTATCACCTCTACACCTCTACCATAGGGGATGAAGTGCTTATAGACCCAACTCATGACCAAGGTCGGGTGGCTCAAAGACTACCCTGTAAAAGGACTACCTTGTATAAGTCATGGTAGGTAGTCCCAAGTATGTCTGCTCCCCAGGTGTAAATATGGCCATGGCCCTCGATCTGTGCAATGATGGGGGACCAACAATATAATAGTGTGTCTCCTCCCTTGTCTCCGACCAGTCTTGAGGCAAGGATCCCCATAATAGCCTGACGAAGCAAGGGGATGGGAAAAATAGGAATAGAACAAACTCTGACCCCCTTCTTCTAACCCGTGGAGATGACTGCATCTCCCATATAAGTGGCCCACTATGCTATCTGGGCCCGTGAACCTGTTGTCTCAAGGGTAAGATGTCTCATAATGATCGGGACCCCTAGAATACGATAAACGTCCTCTAGTGTGATGGTACACTCACCTCGGACCCCTGGTAATCGGAAGGTGTTTTGATCAGCATCCGAATAGGAGAATAAGACACAAAGAATGTGACTGGATGGTGCAACATGTGGAACGCGTGAGATACGCAATATCCCGGCCCTCTGAAGAGTGTCCTCCTCATCCTGTGAAAGTACATCTAGTACTGCTGGGAGTCAGTCACACTCCCTCTCTCAGCTCCACCAAATATACTCCTCTCTCGCCATGAACGTTTTGACTCTACTCTCGTAAGAAACCGTCACTGTGGGTCCCAGAGCTCAGAATCAATCAAATCAACACATGCAAATGAATAGGAAAATGGGCCCACTTTCATATATATAGCAGCCTGACTTGTTTTGAATGTTTTTTTTGTAGGTTTGGAGCACCGACGGAGGTAAGTTCTTACCCCCGCACAAATGGTACGTCCTCATTTCCCATTATTTTAGCGTTTATTTTCCGATCTATCTTGTTTATTTGCACTTGAGTTCTCTTTTCATTTTACAGGGAGCGGGAATTTTGGATAGCATCATTTCAAGACACGAACGTATCAAGTATAACTTTCAACTTCCCATTTCAGGACTGCCATACTCAGACCCACCGTTTTACACCTCTTCATGGCTAAAACACTTCTCCGAGGGGGCAATATGTACGTACCCAAAATTGTAGGGTATTGCACCATCGGAACAATGTAACACATACCCCAATGATGATACAGGTCTCCTCGCAAGGTGTTCAAGATCTGAAAAAGCTCCCCAAGTGTGTGTTAACATCCCGCATGCCTCGCTTAGCCCCCACGTGCTTTGTTTTTCTCTTTTTCCCTCCTTTCTTGGTCTTTTGCTCTTCAATTACAAAACCGCTGCCCTGTCTGGGTGGCAATCTCATGACCGCCGCCCTAAGCAGGGTGGCGGTCCTTTATGCATTTTCTAGAATTCTCTTTTAACATGACTCACGTAAATTTAAATGAGTCACCAGCTATTTTTCACCTCCATGGGCTTGCATTAATGATTTTGGTCCCCTGAAATAGTGTTTGGCCATTGTTTATAGTTTAAGAGTTCTATTTGGTTTTTACCTTGGGTAAATGCAAATACTATAAATAGTTGGCTTGTGCTCAAGCAAATGGCCCCTCAAATTTGCCTTTGAATTTCTCATTGCAATAGATTAGTCTTTCATTTTATTTAGAATTCTTAGTTTCTTTCATTGTAGGCCTAGTTAGTGTTGTTTTGCTATTAGGAAGCCACATATCCATCTTGTGTAAATGCTATTGATATTTCATCCAATCCATTGGAGTAAAATAGTTTGTTTTCAATAGGAAGCCATTAAACTACAGGTTTTCTTCTTCAAACATGATAGTTTCAGGTTTTTTACATTTTATGTTGCATGACTCACAATAAATCCTGCTACGAATTACATAAGCCAAGCTCTGTACTCTTGCGCTATCTCTCTCCTACTCGCATTGTATTCAGTCTGTATCCTAAGTTGCCTTTGTCCCAATATCTACTTCTATTGATGCTAGCATTACATGCTTTTCTGGATCCAAGTGAACACGAAGGAATGAGGAGATCACACTGAGGGGACATAGCCACACACACCATAGGATTCCCCACTATTCTACAGAATCCAGGTTCTAGCTTTCAAAGTTCTAATTAGAAACATATCAAATAGAGTAGCCAATCACTTTATTTCAGTGAATTTTACTTTCGATATTGCCAGGGAAGCTGTGGGGATTGATAGTTTCTGAGAAACTATGATTCATTTCTCACTTCTGAGGTAGGATCGAGATTCTTACAAATAGACTAGATCAATTATTTCATTATTTAGAATAGGTTCACAGTTGCATAGACAAATAGCTATACTCGGTTATCTTTTTTGTTTTAATTTGTTATTCTAAACTGTCAATTCTAGATATATTAGATAGTTGTTCTTTAAATTTTGTTTAGTAGATAGATATATCAAATTTAGGAATATACATAGACATATCTTTCACAATTAGTTTATTCTGTCATTAGTTAGATTTATATAACTTTCTTGTATATGATAATCACGGGACCTAGAGAGCCCAGAGAATACGTATTGGAGCCAATCATGCCCCAACCCAATCTCATCATAGAAATAACTAATATAGATCAAAATCTCACGATCCAAGTCTTCTGAACAATGGTAAACTTACAACAAATTAGTTCCCAGTTAAGCGGGTTAAACATAGAAGATGACAAAGCGCACACAATTTGGTCAAATCAACCTAAATACAGATTACCCTAGGTATATATCCACATGACTATAGAAATACTTGAAAGAGAGCAAGCATTCGGTTGTGACCCTTTGGTCCCACATCCAAAAGCAGGGGATACTCTCATAGACATAGATACTAGCTTGAGAATTCAGGTCGCACAAATGCCGGTAAGATACTCTGAGAAGATCACACAATTATTAATTCTGAATATAGAAGCTGAGAAAGCATACGATTACTAGATACTAGGGATTAGGGACTGGTTCTACACATGACCATAGCAGGACCATAACAACCATGAATCTACGGTTGTGACCCACAAATCCCTCAACCCAATGAAATCTACTGGTCAGTCTGACATTGATGCTGGCTTACATACACTAGTATTCAGATCTACTCCACTTCCACCTATCATTATTGAACAGTTATCCTTGTTAGACATAGTAGCTAACGAAGCTAGGGAATTCTAGACTAAGCCAGAGAATCACCCATAGAGTCAAATATTAGTTAACCATCCACCCTATGACCTTATATGGAAACATACATGAAACTATCTTAGGTCATTTTCCACGTATTCCACAACCCATAGACCAAATCGTGCCAGAGCTCGATATTGATTGGAGCCTTCAAGAAATCATCCTTGTTGATCGATCTATCACACCAGTTCAGGTTAGAAAGGCCTTCTTTGCCTTAGATTCACAATTTCCACTAGTGCATGTCGAAGACATCAGATTGCCTAACTAGTTTATCGGCATCCCACGCATATTCAATCCCCACTGGTTGTCTCGGCACAACCTCGGGAGGTCGGGTGCAAGGAAGAGTTGCTTGTAGATTCCCATGCTCACTTGTCACTTTTCCATCGTACAGTCACTAAAGTAACAGGATTAGATATAATACAAATCTAGAATTTTATCCAAACAACCAAACCCCGACATCAATGTATACAAATGTTTCTTTCTGCTACTCCAATGATTTATTCAAACACAACCAGGATGTACTAGGAAAATTAAGATGATTTATTTGGGGATCTTCCATAGCCTTTACTTGGAAGTTATTTACGCCTAAAAAATACAACCATTTTGTGTTAATCCAACAATTAACACACTCCCTAAGACTATGTTTTACTAGGCATTTAGAATTAATCCTAACAAAGGCATTATCTTAAAATTTTCTAAGGCCCTTCAACAACTTTACTTTGATTATACATGCATTAGTATTCTTCCATGAGACCATATTTTTTTTCCACACATTATGTCAAAGAGTTCACATGATTTCTTATGTTTCTACATTTTGCATACATGTCTTCCATCTTATGAGAACAAAAACCATCACACATTATTTGGTCAATGCACATACACTAAATCCACATTTCTAAGTTTCCTCAACACACCCATTTTGTGCACAACCACCAATAATTACAATCCAAAAAACTACATTTTATTTTGATATTTTGTCGAACATATCACCTACAACAAAAATGAATAACATATCTCTCCAATATGCCAAGAAAACCTTTCTGTTCTCGAGACAATTTTTTTGATATTCTATTTTGATGAAATAACATGTCTTCCCATATATAAAGCTCCCTTTTGTAATACCGACAAAAACGATGTTCTAGGAACACGTTAAAAACCCTAAACACTTAATCTGAAAATTGCAGATTTTTTTTTTGTTTAGGTTAAAAGGTTATAAGGGTGTCAACCCTTAGTGTGTATTGAATTTATTTTCACCAATAATCTTTACTTTACCAAGGATGGACTAGGTCTAGGTTAAATGATTAAAAAATTTTCATTTATCTGTAAGGTCAAATAATTAACATTCAACTAGGGAGGTGTCATAATTTAATTTACTTGCTTAAATGCCTTACCCTCTTTAATCAAACTAAACCCCCAAAAGAATAAACCTTATGCTTAGTTAATTTAATTCCATAATCTTAAAACTTAAAATTTTATTTCATTAATTTCCTAAAAACATACTAGGAACTAAATGAATGATTTACATTCCAAGGTAATTAAAAAGCCCCATTCACCCATCTACCCATACCTTTAATTTTTATTTAAAACATCTATAAAATACATTCCTACCAAACAAAATTAGGGTTGATCTTAAACCCTTGGATCAATTAAATTGTTGCCACTAGATCCTAGGGTTCCAAAATAACCCTAATAATCCTTATGAGTTTATGTTAATTCCTTTTCTTTACTTTAGTCTCCTCATTTGGTCTATTTTCTTTTGTTTAAGTTGCTGGTTGGAGCAATGGAAGCCATCGGAGCAAGGAAGCAAGAAAAATGGAGGAATTTACCAAGAAATCAACCTTAGCTTAGTCTAGGTTGTAGATCTATAATTGTAATTTATTTCATTCTCATTCAAGAATGGAAGGGGTTTTCCTTTCCAAACCCAGTGTTATTGCAATTTTTTTGTATTTTGTATTTTCTATTTGGGGAAAACCCTACCTCCATTAATATATATGAGATCTAGCACTCTTCAGATCTCCATTTGAATTTTTACTTGCTTGAAAAATGAATTTTAACCATCATTTTCTTGTTGGAGATTTCCTCTTACTTTTTACATACTTAAAATTTAATTAGACCAAGTTAAAATCTGCATAGGCGTGGATTTACATTTTCTGCACTAAGTGATAGAACCACCACCTAGATTAGGCTGGCGGTCTTAGGACCGCCAGCCCACCTGGGTGATGATTCATGAACTACTGCCTTGCCAAAGTGGCAGTTTTGAGACCATGTGCCTTGACTGAGTGGCGGTTACGAGACCGCCACTCGGCACAGGGTGGCGGTCCTATTTCTTAGAAACAATACCTTCATTTCTGAGATTTCTCAAAAAACAAAAGTCACTAGAGTGTTTTAAAATTCAATATGAACTTGAATTTATTCACGTTAAGTTTCCAGTTGTAATATTTAACTCATCTATTCATTCCATAGTAAAATTACTCCTCTTTTTCTTTTAAAGCATTTGTTATTTTTAATGGTAACAACAACAACTACAAGATCATTTTCATTTTTCTCAACCAATTTTATTTCAAGTCCAAAAGTAAAAGGAACTAAATCTACTTCTAATATTGTTATTTGTCCTTACTACAAAATGCAACATTTCAACATAGCAATATACTTCAATTTGTGGCCTCTTTTCATTTCCACTACAACTTATTTGTTTGAATAACTACAACAACTTTATTCCAAATTCAAGTTTTCTTTGCATACACTCTTTACATCTTACAACTTCTATCTTTCTTCTTTCTCATTTACAATAATACGACTACAACAATGAAGGTAACTTTCCTTTTATTTTTTCTTGAGCATTGCTCATTCCTTTTAAATAAAATAACTTACTTTCTCACAAATAAGTTTTAACTAAACTTCTAAACATGATTTACATTTTGGTCCATTTATTTCATAATACAACTTAAATAGAAAGGAAATTTTACAACTGTTCCATGAACTTCTTCAAATAATATTACAACTTACAAAACTACATTTCCTTTAAACAAAATACAATATTATAAATATTCCACCTTGAATGGGAATAAAAATAATGATTTATAACAAGAAATGATTTTTTGAGGACACCAACAATGCTCCAAGTTTTCACATCACCAACAAGAGATCTCCACCATACTTCATTTGATCACAACAAAAAGGGGAGAGAGGCAACACTCTCCACCCAACCAAGAATTCCAATGAGCAAAAGAATCCATTCTCCTCATTAGCCCCCGAGCCCCAGCCAAATTGTAAAGAAAAATGGATTCAAATCATGACAACAAGAAAACCTTCAACATCACAATACAAGATTTTACAACCATACCAAAAAACAAACAATACAACTTCAATCACAAGAAGGAAATTGGCAAAATACACAAGGCTTCAACATGCAAGAGAAAAAGGAGTAAGATCTATGGAGAGATAACTTATGCCTCCCAATGGGGAATGGGTGCCCACATTAAAAAACTCCAATAAACATCTCTAAACCATACACACTCTTATGCCTCCCTCAAGAACCTCTTATGCCTCCCACATACTCTTATGCCTCCCTCATTCTCTTATGCCTCCCTAATAAAGGAAACAAGTAAGAAATGCAAGCATTTTCCCATCCAAGGTGGGGCACCCAGCCCAAATCCTTCCCAAAATCAGGGTTCATTTTAAGACACCTCTATAAAATTGAAGGTGGAAAATACTTGGCGAATATCCCCGTAACCAGTTTCAGCGAAAGGCGAATTTGACAGTATTCAAAAAAAAAAATTTCGCCTGGTTTTTCATGGCTCCATCAGTGATGCGCGACAACAAGACGTCAATAACCACTCCTGAAACATGTCAATGGAATGTCAATAGTCTAGACTGATGCCGCGTCACTAGCGCGACACTGGTTCGTAATGGCGCATGACGCCAGCTCTTAATGACGCACAACACTGGATCCTAATGACACGCGACATTGTCTCCTACTGTCGCGCGTCAGTGTCTGGTAATGATGCGCGACACTGCCTCCTACTATCACGCGTCACTGGCCCCTAATGACGCATGTCATTTTCTCCTATTGACGCGCGTCAGCTAGGACTATTTTCGCGCGTCAGCTAAGACCTTTGACGCATGACACTGGCATCTATTGACGCGTGACACTGTACACTAATGACGCGCATCTCTGTCTTCTATTGACGCATGTCACCTGAACCTGTTCACACGCGTGAAAGGTCTTAGCTGACGTGTGACAATAGGAGGAAGTGACGAGCGTCAGTAGGGGACAGTGTCGCGCGTCACTAGGAGTCAGTGTCGCATGTCAAAGGTCTTAGTTGACGCGCAACAACAGTCCTAGCTGATGCGCGTCAGTAGTAGCCAGTGACACGTGTCATTAGGAGCAAATGACGTGCGTCAATAGGGGATAGTGACGGCCTATTTAGCTTATAAATACCCTTGTGCCGCTCATTTTCTCGTTTTTGTTTTCCCATTCTTGAATTTTTGTAGGTCTAAATCTTTTTCAAAGACGTAATTAAAGCTATAATGTCGACTTCACATGCTTCCCAATTGCAAGTTCAGCAAGAAAGTCAAGAGAATCCAACTCAATCGATTTCGAAGATCAACTACAGGAATCCATTATGCCCTCACATCCATACGGCTTTAAAGATGTCTTCAGAATATCAAGATTTGATGGAAGAGTGTGAATTTACAGGGCTCATTAATATGCCCCATTTCGAAACAGATCCAGATATTTTGAATTACCTTCTGTCATGCTACAATTCAGAGGACGGTATTTTTTATGTGACTCTGAACGATGGCCAAATGTTCCAATTCACTATTGAAGCAAATGACATCCATCGGTTTACGGGCCTTCCTTTAAGAAATTTACCAATTGTTACAACCAAGGCAACACTCCTGGAAGAAGACAAGAAATTTCTCGAATCAACGTACGGTTTCCATGTTGATTGTAAGTATAATTCGTTTTAATTCATATTTTTTATTGTTTTTTATTCTGATACAATTTGTTGTTATAAATTTATAGTAATTTTCACTGTTTCGCATTTGCAGCCCATGTCAATAAATCGAAGCGTGGTGTAGATACACAATCAATTGCACACCACTTTCTTGCTACACTTATTTCATTTTTTTAAGCCAGAATTGTTTTGCAGAGTCGCCAAACAAATATACCAAATTGGGCCATCGCATACATTTGTGCCACTATCTCAAAACGACAATTCGATTGGTGCACATATCTATCCAAAAAAATAAGAACTGACATAATAAATTCAAAACTCTCAGATAAATCTTTCATTTATTCAACAAACTATCTCCTCGGCTTCTACTATGAGGCAATTTTAAAATTAAAAGATAAACAAATTCGTACTTGCTCTGATGAGGCTTTGAAGAAATTCTCAATTCCATTTGAAGAACAACAGGTATACTATTTAGTTTGTAATTGTATTTCAATTTTTGACATTACAGTGCACAGTTATTAAAACTTAAATTTTAATGTTTTGCAGAGAAGATATCTTGAAGCCCTTCCCCGAAAAAGACGTTATCGAGAGGAAGAGGCCAACAACACGCGGAGGCTTCGGGGGACTCCCAATCTGAAATGGAAGCTCACTCCTCTCCAAACCCTCAACAGTTTGAACTCGTTAAATGCCAGAGAAGTAATACATTCTCATATATTATTTACAAATTCCAAAGATGCATATTTATTTTTTAATTTAAATTTTAACCAAATGAATTGACATTATTTAATATTGATGAATTGCAGGGACTTTGGAACCTTCTTCCCCAACTCACTCCATACAGTCGCATGCATTCATATCTTCTGAACAACCACTGAGTACAACTCCTACAAGGCCACCCGTAGCACCGAGAAAAACAATCCCTCAACAACAAGGTACAACTTTTCTATAGTACGTTTAATTTCGTAGTTTTGAATTTATGAATTGTTTTAATATTTTTCATTTTTTTCTTGTACTTTTAAGCATATGTCAGTCATGATCAAACCACAGCACTGACACCCACTCAACCATTAATTTTTAAAATGCCAACCAGAGGAACAGTGAAAAATAACATTGGTAAACACATGCCTTTTGCTCCGGCCCCTAGTGGAACATTAAACCTTGCCTCCTCGTTTCGAATTCCAACTCTATCACTTGGTGGCTTGCCCAGTGCAATGGGCATATCTGTTTTGAACAATATAAATTTAGATGAAGATTATTTGGGCATTGATAGAAATGACCCAACTAGTTTTTTCGATACCTGCGAGATGATTCAAGGCCAGCAGGTATACTTCAAATTTCAATTTTAATATGCTTTACAATTTTTAATTACATTCTGATTTAAATTTATTTATCTAAATCTTGATTAATTTTTTCAAAAACAGGATCAGCCCACCCAAAGGCAGAAACAAGGAGCAGTTGATCTTGGTGAAAGCCCCCATTCTTCTCCAGCAAGATCGTCTGCATCAGATTCAGATAGTGAACAATTACCACGTTTTCCTTTGGAAAACTTAATTGGTAATGATTGTCAATCCCATGTCAGTGAGTTTATTATTCCTCATATCCAACAGCTTATAGAATGGGAGAAAAGGGCTAAAGTTCATATCAATGAGATTATTAGTCGTTATGAAAATTATTGGCAACGAGATAGTTTAAATGCTGCAGTCCAGAATCAACCTACGAAGATGGATTCCTTATTTACCCAAGTAATATGTGGGACTGTCACGTTTAACAACAACTATAAAGACGACATTTTAGATAAGGCACTAAACAAATTGGAAACAACAAAGAACAGCTTGTCCGCAACAAAAAATTTGAAGCAAAATATTGTTTTGGTTAACAAACAAAACAATACACTAAAGCGGATAATTAAAGAGCATGGTCTCGACCCTAACATATTATTCAAAGCCAAAGCAGCTGCTGATCCAAATTTTCTGTCACATGGAGATGCAACAAATCAAGAAGAAAGAATTATAAAAAATTTGGACAGTGCTGCAGAAGATCTTATAAGTTCATGGGTTATTTCAGGTGTTGGGGAAAGAGGTACATCCACAGTGGAAGAAGCCGTTGGGGAAGAGAGCAGAGTAGAATTGTATAAAGAAAAAGAGGGTTTTGAAAATTAGAAACTTTAATTATTGAGGAAACTTTATATATTGAATTTGAAAACTTCTACTATTGAGTATGTACTATGGTATTTGAATTTAATTATATGGATTTATATAAAGTCTTTAATTTTAATTGCATTAGATGGTGATTATCATTAATTATATGTATGTTTCTTGTTTACTTGCATTGTCATGAATTGTATGTGGACGTAGATGATGAATGATGATAACTGATAATTAATGATAGATGATGATGAAAGACGATGATCAATTTAATGTGTATAATGTAAAATTTAGTGCCTAAATATCTTGTGGGACTTTAATTATCTTGAAAATTATGTTTTCGGGAAAAAATAGCAACTAAGATTTGAAACAGATCTTTAGGATTTCTCCTTAATAGACTTATGGTGTAGGAAAATTCTATTTTAAATAGATTCACCTCGATATAAGTGCATAATCTCTCATTAGAGAGGTTGTTTGACATCCAAAATAGTCAAGACCATTTGTCAGAAAATAACGTTTTGCTGGAAACAATCAAGACCATGGTTTAAAAGATATGGTTTTATTATCATGGATATTTTTTTGTGTAGAGTAGATTGACAAGTTGCTGTAAATAGTCAAGGTTATGGAGGCTAGATTAACCAAAGTTGGAATAACCATGTGATTAAAAGATAGGTCAAGCTCGATATAGAACTTTGAAGTTTAATGTAAAACATATAAGGTTCTTATCATGAAGATTAGTCTGTATAGATCAAGTTCATAGGTTGAAGAATCCTATCATTTTTTAATATTTGATAAGGGTGAAGAATAATTGTGGATTAGAACTGGGAGGCTATAAGTTGGAATAATTTTGAGTGTGTAAGAAAATATTGAAGGTTGTAAACTAGATCATAGCAAACTATGTGTAAGTATTTATGTAGAGCCTTGAAGAAGGCACACTACAATGTTCTAGTCAATTTTATTACTAGAAAGGATTTTTATAGATAAAGACTCTGTCAAGTTGATTTAAATAGTTGTGATTAGTGTAGATTTGGGTGGGTGACTATAGGACATGGAAGATAGCATTAGAATTGAGTTTGAATAACTTTGTGTTAGAGGATGATCATTATAAGTCTAAAAATAGATCTATTTCTTCATGGAGAAATCTGAAGAAGTGATGGATCTATGACAAAGCAGGGAATTTTAGGAATTTTAGGAAGAAATCAAGAAAGAATCATCACTGGCAAGAAATTAAACATAATTGCAAATATCATAGGGTTTAGCTTACCTCTTGCATATTAGATTGCTGTGAAATCATCAAGGGTAACATGCTAGATCTTTGTTTTTCCTGACATTGTAGATAGAGGGGTGAGTTGCCTGACATTGTCAGTCTTGAGAAGTGCCAGCAACATCTTTAAATATATAGACCAACAATATCTTTAAATAAATGATAACAAGAGCTGAAAAAATGTAAACTAACAAACAATAAGATGATGTTGAAGAAGATACCTATTTAAAATTGAAATCATCCCCGGTAATGTGCTAGATCTTTGTCTTAATAAAATTCAACAAAAAAAATGGATTAGTAGATAGATGGGTGAGTTGCCTAACATTTTCAGTCCAGAGAAGTAACAGCTTCCTCGGACGGATGTCAACCCACGTTTTCAAAAAAAAAAATATTGTATTTAACTAAATGTAAATACATAGACATCTTTAATGATAACCAGAGCTAAAAAAAATGAATAGTAACAAACAATAAGATTAAGGGGAAAAATATACCTCCTTAAAGTTGAAATCATCACTGCCACTGGTAATGAGCTATATCTGTGTTTCAAAAAAACCAAACACGAGAAATGGATTAGTAGATAGATGGGTGAATTGCCTGACATTTTGAGTATATAGAAATGTAACATCTGTAATGAAAATGAGAGCTGAAAAAATGAATAGTAATAAATAATAAGATTAAGGGGAAAAAGATACCTTCTTAAAGTTGAAATCATCACTGCCACTGGTAATGAGCTAGATCTGTGTTTTAAAAAAACCCAACACGAGAAATGGATTAGTAGATAGATGGGTGAATTGCCTGACATTTTTAATATATAGACCTGTAACATCTTTAGGAAAACCCATGGTTAACCAAAACATGAAATGTGTATAGGAGTGTCTTTTAGTGCTTCATGCCAAATTTAATTAGATTTTGAAATGAGTATTTAAACTTATTCAAGTTTTTATAAAACTCGATTGCTTAGAAATGCAGACTAAACAACCTGTATTCTTAGCATCCAAGAAAAAATAGTGCCTTCTTCAGATAAATCATAGAAGTTAATTTTTTATAGGATTCACATCTTGAGATATTGTAAAATGTTTTGGGGGGAAAATGGATCAGTATCAAAATATGTTGTATAGGATTCACATCTTGAGATTCTCTCTTCAGGACTGCTTCTTGGAGTGGTTGAATTAAAATATGTCTTTTATTTTTCAAAATTTTTAAGGTGGTGCATGTGATCATAGCTCAATAAGGTTGTTTACATATCATATTAGTTACAAGAATGAGGTTTGAAAGATACAATAAGGGTAAAGTGATCAAAATTGTTGTGTAAAGGAAAGTTGTTTTTACTTTCTTCTAATTATCATTGTTGAGCTGATGAAATACTTGGTTGACCATTGCAATGAGTATCAAAGTATAAAATTCCTGCTACCACCTTGTTTTGTTTTCCTTTACTGAAGATACAATGTTCAAGTGTATGTTTGAAGACAATTTTCTTGAAGCTCCCCCATTTCTATGCCTTGAATTGATTAATCATGATCTTCTTGAAGTACAATTGATAAAATCAAGTGTCTCAAATATTGAATTTTTTTTTTACAGCTCAACATAAAGTTCTCTGTGCAAGGTTGGATCATCTTAAAAAGGTAACACTATGTAAATTTTGTCAAGAGTGCCTTACTGGTACCTCATCTCAAACTCAGTCTTAGCATATATCATGAAGTTTCTTTTTGAACTTATCAAACAAGACCCTCTATCATCATCAAGTACACATCAAACACTGTTTCTTTGGTCTGGGGATAAATTTGAAGGCTTCATCTCAATTGGCTGCATTGCAAACATGAAGGGAATTTCCTCTAGAGTAAAAGAGGTGAAAACTTTGAATTACATTAAATTTTGGATAAGAAATCAATTATTTGGTAGTCTTAGGCTTTCTCTGTGCATAAAGAGATCCATCTAGTCACTCATCACTTCTGAAACGCGTCAATGGAACGTCAATGGTCTTGACCGACGCGCGACACTCCCCGCTATTGACGCGCGTCACTGGCACCTAATGACGCACGTCACTGGCACCTAATGACGCGCATCACTGGTTGCTAATGACGCGCGTCACTGGCTCTTTTTTACGCACGTCACTGGCTCTTTTTGACATGTGTCACTGGCTCCTACTGACGTGCATCGCTGACTCCTATTGATGTGCGTCACTGTCTCTTTTTGACGTGCGTCACTGGCTCTTTTTAACGCACGTCAATAGAATCCAGTGATGCGCGTCACTGGATTCTATTGACGCACGTCACTTTCTCCTATTGACGTGCATCACTCACTCCTATTGTCGCGCGTCACTAGATCTTATTGACGCACGTCGCTTGCACCTATTGACACGCGTCGATGGATCCGATTGACGCGCATCAGCTAGGACTATTGTCGCGCATCAGCTAGAACCTTTGATGCGCATCAAGTGATGCCATTGACGCCCGATTTAGCCTATAAATACCCTTCAACTTGTCATTTTCTTGTTTTCACCTTCCAGCTCTTGATTTTTTGCAGGTCTCGATGCTTCCCAACTGCAAGTTTAGTAACAAAAATCAAGAGAATCCAATTCAATCGATGTATCTTATGCCATCACATCCATACTATTTTAAAGATGTCTTCAGAATATAAAGATTTAATGGATGCGTGTGAATTTACAGGGCTCGTTAATATGCCCCATTTCGAAACAGATCTGGATATTTTGAATTACTTTCTGTCATCCTATAATTCAGAGGACGGAATTTTTTATGTGACTTTGAACGATGGCCGAATTTTTCAATTCAGTATCGAAGCAAATGACATCCATCGTTTTACGGGCCTTTCGTTCAAAAATTTACCAATTGTTACAACCAAGGCAACACTCATGGAAGAAAAGAATTTTCTCTAATCAACGTTCGGTTTCCATGTTGATTGTAAGTATAATTCGTTTTAATTCATATTTTTTATTCTAATACAATTTGTTGTTATAAATTTATAGTAATTTTCATTGTTTCGCATTTGCAACCCATGTCAATAAATAAAGGCGTGGTGTCTAATATGTAGCATTTCTGAGTACATGTAATTTTTGCAATGCTAGTGTCTAAGATGAGCTTTGTAACTTTGATTGACCTGATGAGTGCAGTGGAAAAGTTTAAACAAAAAAAAGATCTTAAGAAAACTGATGGAACCAAGAAGGGGAAATTAATTGATGTTCCCAAACTTGATGATGCAAATCAATCAAGGGGGAAGAATTCTGATCAATGTACTTTAATATTAACAGAGGGTGACTCAGCCAAGGCTCTTGCTGTAAGTGTTTGTGCCTTGAAACAGGGAAATGTGAATAGTGAATTTGGTAGCATTGTGACATGTTTCGACATCACTTGCCAATTTAATTTTTTGTTATTTTAGTTATCTTTATCCTATCAAGTGGCAGGAATATCTATTTTTGGTCAATATTATTATGGCGTGTTTCCTCTCAGAGGTAAGTTGCTCAATGTAAGGGAAGATACCACTCACCAACAAATGGAGAATAAAGAGATAGTAAATATAAAAAAAAATCTTGGTCTACAAGAAGATAAAATATATGACAACATTAAATCTTTAAGATATGGCCATCTGATGATAATGACAGACCAGGTACATGATCTTTGTATAGCATTGTTTAGTTTTTGCTTAATTCTGACACATCCTTTCTAGTGAGATCCTTTTTGACTTGTCATTTCTCTTAAAGGACCATGATGGTTCCCACATCAAAGGATTGCTGATCAATTTCATACACCATACCTGGCCATCACTGCTTAAAATTCCTTCATTTGTTGTGGAATTTATCACTCCTATTGTCAGGGTAACTGTTCCCCCTGTATATTTGGTTGAGTGTATTGAGACTCTTTATATTTATTTTTAAGCCTCTAGATGTTATGTATCTCCATGTCTAATTTTGGCACATGTTGATGTAGGAAACTCACAAAAATGGAAATGTGTTATCTTTTTACACAATTCCTGAGTATGAAGATTGGAGAGAATCATTGAGTGGATCGATAACTGGCTGGACCATCTAGTACTACAAAGTAATGCTAGTTTGTTTTCTCTTTATATGTTTTCAAGTTCTGGTTTTGTTCACTTGCTGATTAGGTATCACTTGTTGCGTGGACCATACAGGGTTTTGGCACAAGTACTTCTAAAGAGGGCAAGGATTATTTCATACAACTGGACAAGCACGAAAAAGATTTTGTGTGGGTTGATGAGAAAGATGGAGATGCTTCCTCATATCAATCATCTTATAGAATGGGACATAAGGGCTAAGGTTCTTATCAATGAGATTATTAGTTGTTATGAAAATTATTGGCAACGGGATAGTTTATACGCTGCAGTTGATCCAAATTTGCTGTCACATGGAGATTTCCAGTTTTGGGGAAAGAGGTACAGCCACAGTGGAAGAAGCAGTTGGGGAAGAGTGCAGAGTAGAATTGGATAAAGAAAGAGGGTTTTGAAAACTAGAAACTTTTATTATCGAGGAAACTTTAAATATTGTATTTAAAAAAAATTACTATTGAGTATGTACTATGGTTTTTGAATTTAATTATATGGATTTATATACAATCTTTAATTTTAATTACATTAGATGGTGATTATCATGAATTATATGTATGTTTCTTGTTTACTTGAGTTGTCATGAATTGTATGTGGACGTAGATGATGAATGATGATAATTGATAATTAATGATAGATGATGATGAAAGATGATGATCAATTTAATGTGGACGTAGATTTATCATCAAGCACAGTAATTCTTCTTCTCTAGACTTTTGAACTTGTTTTAAGATAATTATTCTCTACACTTGTAACGATATGATCATAATGTCATTAGAATGGATATAGATGACATTAATGATTAGAATGAATATAGATGACATTAGAACGAATAGAATTGTAATGATATGATTATGAATTATTTTAAAAAATGAAATTGTTTTAATAAATTTAAAATTAGATAAATAATTGTAGTGTCAGGACTCAGGATATGATAATGATATGGTGATGATATGATATATATGGATGATGAGGAATTTTATGTGGACTTATATTTAAAATCGTATAATGTATTGTTTATCCCGAATTTTATGTGAATTTTATGAGGAATTTTATGTGGACTTATATTTAAAAATAAATTAAATATAATTATAAGAAATAAAGAAAGAATCATCACTGGTAAGAAATTAAACATAATTACAAATATGCTAGGTTTTAGCTTACCTCTTGCGTATTAGATTGTTGTGAAATCATCAAGGGTAACGTGCTAGATCTTTGTTTTACATGACATTGTAGATATAGGGGTGAGTTGCCTGACATTATCAGTCCTGACTCCTGAGAAGTGCCAGCAACATCTTTAAATATATAGACCAACAATATCTTTAAATAAATGTAAATATATAGAATTAGACTTGTAACGTCTTTAATGATAATAAGAGCTCAAAAAATGTAAAGTAACAATCAATAAGATTATGTCGAAGAAGATACCTATTTAAAATTGAAATCATCACCGGTAATGTGCTAGATCTTTGTCTTAAAAAAATTCAACACAAAAAAAGGATTAGTAGATAGATGGGTGAGTTTCCTGACATTGTAAATCCCGAGAAGTAACAGCTTCCTCGGACAGATGTCAACCCATGTTTTCAAAAAGTAAAAATATTGTATTTAACTAAATGTAAATACATACACCTGTAACATCTTTAATGATAACCAGAGCTGAAAAAATGAATAGTAACAAACAATAAGATTATGTTGAAGAATATACCTATTTAAAATTGAAATCATCACCGGTAATGTGCTAGATCTTTGTCTTAAAAAAAAATTAACACAAAAAATGGATTAGTAGATAGATGGGTGAGTTGCCTGACATTGTCAGTACTGAGAAGTAACAGCTTCCTCAGACGGATGTCAACCCACATTTTCAAAAAGTAAAAATATTGTATTTAACTAAATGTAAATACATACACCTGTAACATCTTTAATGATAACCAGAGCTGAAAAAATGAATAGTAACAAACAATAAGATTAAGGGGAAAAATATACCTACTTAAAGTTGAAATCATCATTTCCACTGGTAATGAGCTAGATCCGTGTTTTAAAAAGACCCAACACGAGAAATGTATTAGTAGATAGATCGGTGAATTGCCTGACATTTATAGTATATAGACCTATAACATCTTTAATGATAAAGATAAAAGATAGATAAAGAAGATACCTATTTAAAGTTGAAACAATCCATTATCAATAGCTTCATCAAATTCGATGTTGTCTTCTGTAGAATGTGATGAAGAGCCAATTACACTCTCAAGGTTAGGAATATTTGTACTTGTAGTTGTATTATTCACACCTCTTCTTTTGCAAAGGGAATTCCAGTGCGCAATTGCTCTGTCGAACGGAACGGTTTCGAAGGAGTATCGAGAAACATAACACCTCATGTAACTTTCCATATTTTTATCCAACCTGTTTCTCAGTTTTGATTTTATAAATGAAAATGCACTGAAAACCCTTTCATCCTCCACAGACCCCAAAATCATTGTTTTGCATAACTCATATAATCTGAAATATTCACTGATATCTTCTTGTAAAATAGAACTTTGATAGATTCCTCGCCACAGCCTTGTAATAGCACCACTTTCAGAAGGTTGATCTAAATTATTATATTGGTTCCTCATTGTTGTTACAAAATTTGTTGACTGAAACTTTAATAAATTGGCATTCAGTATACCTTTGATTTCCACACCCTTGAGCTCTGACGTCTTTGTAAATTTTTCCATTATTGTACCCATTGATTTATGGAAATTCTTACTGACAAAGTCTGCACGGCCACCTTCAGTATTCCAAAAATTAGGATTCATCACACCAATGGCTTCCAGAATTTTATCTTTACAGAAATGTTCCTTAATTTCTGATGACAAGGTTTCTGAAATTTTTTTAAGATTTATTCTTGTTTCAACTATAACAGACTCAAACAAATTACGTGTCACGGGAACATCTTCTCGTTCCGATCCTATAATAGCTTGACATTTTTGCAAAATGTGCACAGGTATTTCCCTCCCATTAACAGTGATGCAGAGGTGATCATGGATATTAAATCTCAAAAAGGTGTTAGGATTTTTAAGATCTAATAAATCTCTCCAATTTTCAAAAACAGGTGCATCAAAACTATCATTGGAACAGTACAATATATCAAGACTTTGACATACCATTTTCCTCATCCATATAAAATCCACAATATAGATTAATCTGCCCTATGCATGCTTCATCAGTGTATTGATCTCCTTTAACATTGGAAGAATACCAACCAATGTAAGCAATGTCTCCAAATCAGTTAAACGGAACAACAAGTCCCTTGCCCTATCAACTTAATGATGGTATTTGTACGTGAAACCAACCAATGAAGGAAACTCCTCACGAACTCTGCATGCAGGTTCATACAAAGAGATCCATCTAGTCTCCACATCCTTCAGAAGTTTTTTGCCATCTATAATTCCAATTGCAAATTTTTGGAACTCGAGAAAACGCTTTGGGCTGCTTGACATATAGGCATGAAGTTCTCTTATAAGGTCTTCTAATTTAGCAACATTTTCATGGTTGCTTACCATTTTATATGCTAAATTCATTCTGTGAGCCATACAGTGAATTGGTAGCATATATGAGGCCACTGTTGTTTGTAATCTAACACAGAGCCCTGTTCGGTGACCCTGCATGACAGATGTACCATCTGCTTCAATGCATACCAACTTCGCAGCAATTTCATAATCAGTCATACCAGCAACATCTTTCAAATGAGAAACAACTATTTTATATAGGTTTTCGGCATTGCAGTTTTCAACCATTTTCATAACACCCAACAGATGAGGTGTCCTTATATGATTTTCTAAAGTATAGATGTGGATACATACCCATGCGGTGTTGTCGACTGCTGTCACTTCATCAATTGAAAGAGAGATAAAGTTTTCTTTTTTTAAATTCTCTTTCAAATCTTCCTTCTGTATCATCGAGAGGCATTTTTCCATTTCCCATCCACTACTCTCAGAGCAATGAGACTGAGGTACATTCAGCATTCTGTTAAATTGATACAAAACTTTAAAATTGAGGAAATCTGAAATCACTCTTCCTTTTTTAAGTATTTGAAAAAGAGTAGAGAATTGTATGAATTTTACATGTAGATTTGTTTCTTTCATCTTACCAATATGCGATGTGATTGTTCCTCCCTTTTCCAACAGATGTCTATGTTTTTTCTGCTCTGCCTCATATTCCGCTGCGTATCTAACATGCATGCATTCTTTTTCAGTTTTCCACCTATGTGTTTTGATTTTCTGGCCATCCGCCCCTGTTACAGTTAAATATTGTTTTCCACAATGTTTTTCTATAGTGTCCAGCTTCAGTTGCTTTCCCAATTTCCACGTACATATTTTACATGTACATTCAGATGCGATTTCTTCAGAATTAGATGATTGTACAGGTTCAATAAACGGAAATTTAGCTGCCCAATCAAACTTGTATGCCCTGCCAATGGTCCACATATTCTTGTTTGTTTTTAATGCTTTACTTTTTTTAGTAGAATTTTGAGCAATATCACAATCACCTGGTTTCCTCTTTCTTGGACTGGAGTTTGATTTTGATTTCTGTCTTCCATTTTGCTGAGTGTTTGTATCTGTGATATCTAGCTGCACTTCTGGTTGCACCCCAACAAGAACAATATCTTCAAGATCTGGCATATTATCGTAGGTTTCATTTGTTTGACTTTGATACTATGCAGAATGCATGTCCACCTCAATAATTTCTTCCACACAGTGAGTATTCTGATTCTTTATGGTGGCATCTATATGATTGGTATTTACAATATCTGTATCCGCAGAGTTTCCAAAATACTTGAAGAGTGATTTCTGAGATTTCTTACTTACTTTTATGTTATTCGTATTCTTTGAGCTGGCACCTTCCATTATTCTGAAAAGAGTCCTGCATCAGCAAAAGAACCAAGTAGCGACTCTGTCCAGTCTGAGGTCTTGTTGCACGTCCACTGTCTGAGGTCGCGTGTCCACTGTCTTAATATACTGTCACGCGTCAACACTACCCAAGTCGTGCATCAACACTTCCTCTGTCACGCGTCAACACTTCCTCTGTCACGCATCACTTCTTTTCCCAAGTCGCGCGTTGTTGTTTGTCAAATAGGACTTTTAAGAGAGCAACAGACAGGGGACAAGAAGTCCCTCCTCTTTAATGGGAGAGGTTCCCTTATTCAGAAACAAACCTATTTACAAATGTACAGGACATGATTTGTTGGTTAAACTTGGATACCACAAAAGTGTTTTCTATGAAGGTCATCAATTACAAAAGGACTGAAAAAATGAGAGCATGGAAAAGAGCAGAAAGGAAAACATGCAGAATTATACATATCAGAGTAATTCTTTATGTATGCGAAGTCACCGTGAATTGAAAACAAGATCATTCGTATAGAACAAGTAAGATGGAATTTAAAGACACAAAGTTCTGTAAATAACATTTTCCAGAACGCAAAGTTTCTTAACATAACACAGATTCGTTATCAAGGAAACAAAGTTCCTTCTTGGTTATGCAAGATCACCGTGCTTGCAAAGTTGAAGAGTATGCAATCGATGAGACTAATGAATTAGAGATAAACGATCTTCACAAAGAAAACAAACAAAAGCTTAGAACAGACAGAGATCAGATAGACAAAGAAAGGAAAGTCCTTCTGTATTGATTTCTCTATAATCTATTTACACTTGCAGAAAATATGCCAAGTTCTTCCTCTTTTCAAAATGGCGCAAAGAAGGCCATTATATAGCTTACAATTCGGTTACTCCTCGTAACCGTTTCTTTTAACTAGAGAATAGTTAAGGAATGCCAAACGCAATTTCTTAACCAATTACATAGAATACGGAAGGAATGGTGAGAAGAGAGAAGGAAGGGGAAGGAGACAGGTGGCTAGTTCTGAGAGGGACCCACTGTCTTTGGAAACCGCTGCTTGAGTTTCTTCCACGTCTCAGCCATGTCCTTGCCACGAGGGACACGCTAGAATTTTTATCTTGAGAATGACAATGAATATCTTTGGAAACTGATGTAACCGACGTCTTGAAAGTTTCGTCCTTCGTAACTGCTTCTTTAGTTCTCCCAAGCCTCCTCCAGGATCTTGATCTTCATATTGATAATAACAGAGCTACAAACTAGGCTCGGAAAGGACTTTCAGAGGGAGGGGACATGCACGGGTTTTCAAATTGCCAGGGTTCGAAACAATGTGAGAATTGCAAAGGAAGTTTTTTCCTGTTACATAGCCGTTGAGGAGAGAGAAGGATAATTAATGCGCAGTTGAATTCATATTTTGAAAAAAAACATATTCGGGAAGAGCGAAAAAAACTAAGTATGAATGGCTTTAGGTTCACTAGGGACATGTGAGACACGAATGCGCGAAACATGCGGCTCGGTCGGTTCGGGTGAAACAAGGAGAAGACGCACAAATGCATTTTGGGACATTTGGGACAAAAATGTGCGAAGGACGCGATTCGGATGTTTCGGCTGATATTGGAACAACTTGCACTTTTGGCTTTGGGACAGTTAGGACAAAAATGTGCGAAGTATGCGGTTCGGGTATTTCGGCCGAAAATGGAACAGCGTGCACAATTTTGACTTGGGAAATTTGGAACACGAAAGTGCGAAGTATGTGGTTCGGGCGGATCGGCCGAAAGTGGAACAGCTTGCCCGATTTGATTTGAGACACTTGGAACAAAAATGTGCGAAGTACGTAGTTCGGGTGGACCGGCCGAAAATGGAATAGAGCGTACTTTTGAAATTGGGACAGATGGGACAGGAAAGCGCGAAGTACGCGGTTCGGGAGTTTCGGCCGAAAAGGTTCCAACTAGCATTTTTTACTTTGGGACAGTTGGGACGAAAAACTTCCGACGAGCCCGAAAATGGAACAACTTCGGGGATTTCGGCCGATCGGGGAACAGAACGCACTTCGGAACTTGGGACACGCGGGACAAAAATGTCCGACAGGCCTGAAAAAGGAACAAAATGACCCAAAACACAAATTTTCTCAATTTCACGACTTATACACTTCAGAGAAAAACACTTAAACTCAAAATTTTGAAATTTTTACTTTTATCAGAGCAAGGAATTTTGAGTGGACAACAGCTGGCTCCTTTTGGAGATGACTTGGCATAAATTCAAGGAATGAGACAAGGTAAGAACTTAGACAAACTTGGTGAAGCAGACCAGTGCCTTATCCCTTGGGCAACGGAGTCAAAAACAGACCAACACAGAGGGCAACACACAAAAACAACAGAAGGGAAACACACCAAAACAACAGAAGGAAAACACTGTACAGAATATACAAAGGGACTCCCTAGTCACCTAGGACTTGAACAACTTGAGATACTACCCACTATAAGGAAGTGGGAGAGAAGAACCATCCATGTAATCAAGATAAAAGGAGTTCTCACCAGAAAAATGTCTGATCTTGAAAGGTTCGAGCCACAGGGAATCAAACTTTCCATGGCTGCCACAAGGTTCATGCCTTTTATCCCATAGCAGCACATTGTCTCCAACTTGGAAATCTCTGGACCTAGCTTTCTTGTCAAATAGAGCCTTTACCTTCTGCTGGTGAATAGATATCCTATCAGCAACCTCCAATCTATCCTCGTTTAGTTTGTGCAGGTACATAATTCTCTTATCCAGGGCATCTCTGAAACTAGTATCCTCAATGGCCTTCATTAGGTGCAAGGCTGGCAGTTCCACTCTCACTGGCAACTAAGCTTCTACTCCATATACCACTTGAAAAGGAGACATCCCAATAGCTCTCTTTGGTGTAACCCTGTCTGCCCAAAGAGCATCATAGAGCTTCTTGTGCCAGTTTCGCTGAGACTCATTGACTAACTTCCTTATGATAGTCACCAGATTTAT
This sequence comes from Taxus chinensis, assembly GCA_019776745.2. Classification (NCBI taxonomy): domain Eukaryota; kingdom Viridiplantae; phylum Streptophyta; class Pinopsida; order Cupressales; family Taxaceae; genus Taxus; species Taxus chinensis. The sequence continues at coordinate 709,461,254 of CM034150.1, read as the reverse complement.
GTTAGTAGATTCTGCCTGTCCATTGCCCTGAGGGTAGTAATCTGAAGAATGAGCCAGGGAGATGCCATATCCATAGCAGAAGTCCATTATCTCAGCTGAAGAGAAATTCGAGGCATTATCTATTACGATCTTGTTAGGTACACCATACCTTACCAAGATGTTCTCTTTGATGAAGCTGCATACCACTTCAGAAGTAGTGCTCTTGATCGGAATAGCTTCCACCCATTTGGTGAAGTAGTCAGTGGCAGTAAGTACATGAGTGTGACCAGCACTAGAAGCAGGATTGAGTGTACCAATGAAGTCCAAACCCCACTATTGAAATGGCTCCTCAATCACAACTGGCTTGAGAGGCAATGAAGCCAATTTAGGTCTTCCCGAAAAAGTCTGGCAGGCCTCACATTTATCCACCCACTTGGATGCATCTCTGAACAAAGAAGGCCAGTAGGATCCTCCCCGAAGTATCTTATGAGCTGTAACCGTTGATGAATAGTGCCCTCCACATGCCTGATCGTGAAAAGCTGAGAGCAACTTTCTCTGCTGTTCCTTGTCTACACACTTCAAAAATCTCCCATCTAAGCCACGCTTGAACAAAGCATTTTCCCACAATACATATTGGCTGACCTTAATTTAACAGTCCTCTTTTCCTTGGCAGTTAAATGAGAGGGGCATTCCCCATAGGTGAGAAAATGGGTGATGTCAGCATACCATTCATCAACTGAACTTAGGAACAGAACAGTAGGAAGGTCAACTTTCTTTTCCAGCAACTCATGTTTAGCTCCTTCAGCAATGAGGTCACAAAGACCTTTTCCATGAACCAGCTTGGTCAGCTTAATGTCAATGTCATACTCTTGGACCTTAGCAACCCAATTCCCTCTCTTGGATCCAAATTCTTGTTGTGTGAGAATGGACTTAACAGTGGTATCTGGAACCAACACCATGGAGTGAGAGTTGAGGATGTAAAAGCGAAACTGCTTGACAGCTTTGACCACTTCAAAAGCATGCTTCTCCATCATGGTGTATTTTAACTCATGATCCTTCAGAATATAGCTCATGAACCCAACTGGTAGCTCATGCTCATCAGAGTCTTCTTGAGTTAACACAGCAGCCAAGGTATTATCTGTAGCATAGCAATAGATGATGAAATCTTTGCTGAAATCAGGGCAGGCTAAAACTGGAGTTTTAGCGATAGCTCTCTTGATACCTTCAAAGGATTCCTTTCCTTCAGAAGACCAACCAAATGTTTGTTTCCCTTTCATCATCTGAGAAATATTCAAAGTTAATTCTGCAAAATCAGGGATGAATCTTCTCAAGAAATTGATCTTACCGAAGAAGGAGTGCACGCCCTTTTTACTGGTTGGGAGAGGAATTTGCTGGATGGCTTGAACTCGTTCAGGATCAATCTTAATCCCATCCTTGGAAATGATGTGCCCTAATAAATTTCCCTCTAGTGACACAAAAGACAGATTTTTTAGGGTTCAGAGAGATTCCATGCTCTCTGCATCTCAGCAGAACTGCTTCTAGGTGATCAAAATGATCCGCTCTTGTCTTTGAAAACACTGTCAGGTCATCAAGGTAGATGACAATACACTTCCCTTTTAAGCTTCCAAAATCCAGATCCATAGCTCTCTGGAAAGTGGCACCAGCATTAATAAGCCCAAAAGGCATTCTCTTGTAAGCAAAGGTGCCCCAAGGAGTAGTGAAAGCTGTTTTATGTTGATCTACAGTATCAACCTCTACCTGATTGTATCCAGAAAATCCATCAAGCATAGATAACATTTCAGAGCCTGTTACTGCTTGCAATACTTGATCCATCATGGGAAAAGGATAATTATCTTTCAGAGAAGCCTGATTCAGGTTCCTGAAATCAACACAGATGCGGATCTCACCATTTTTCTTCCTGACAGGCACAATATTTGCAATCCATGTTGAATGGTGAATCGGAAAGATAATTTTAGCTTTCAACAACTTCTGTATCTCCTGAAAGATGGTGTCAGCTACTTTGGGGTTGTATTGTCTCTGTTTCTGCTTGAAAGGCTTAATTCCAGGCTTGAGGGGAATAGAGTGCTGCATATCTTTTGGTTTGAAAGCTTTCAAATCTTCATAAGAGTAAGCGAGAACATCCTTATACCTTTTCAAAAGATCAATTGCTTTTCTTCTCTCATCCCCTGTGCAACATTTCCCAATATTCACTAGCTTAGGGTCAGTAGAACTCCCAATATCAATCTTATCATACTCAGCTGATTGCTGAGGCCCAGAAGAAGCTCTAGATTTCACATACCTGTCATGCTTATCAAATAGTTCCTCCAAACTCACCAGCCCTTTAGGAATCTTGTTTCCTTTGAGTTTAATGCACCCTTCCTGATCTGTTTCTTCTCCTTGGGTGACAGCTTGGCCAAAGGACACACTTTCACGAGGCAGGTTGTCACTTCCCTCAAAATACAGTTGTTCAAAATTACCTTTGAGTTCCAGGAAGGAAAGAAAATGCTGATCATTATTGAAAACCTGCCAGTTATTGGTGTTGTCAGGTACACTAGGCCGATGGACCATTTCAATGGTGAATTTTTCCTGAGAGAAATCAGGATGAGGAATCAGCAGATGACCCTGAGACAGCCAATGAATCAGCCCTGCTGTTCTTCTCCCTAGGTACTGCTTCAATTGAGAAAGCATCAAGGAATTCGATGGAATCCCAAACTTGATTCCGGTAATGCTTCAGCCTCCCATTTTTTACTTGATAAAGGCTCCTGACTTGCTTTACAATCAACTCTGCATCACCACGAGCCAGAAGATTCTTTATACCTCGTTCTTTGGCCACCTGCAATCCGAGAATGAGAGCCTCGTATTCTGTTGTGTTGTTAGTATTCTCAAACTGTAACTTAAATGAAAAAGGATGAAGGACACCTTCCGGTGACACCAGTAGAACACCAGCTCCAGAACCAGCTGAGGAGCAACTTCCATCAAATTCTAGAATCCAAATACCATTGGGATCTTCAGGTGACATTCTGGGAGGTTGGATTTCATCAGGGGACATAATCATGTAGTTTCCATGACCCATATCCTCATAGAGTATTTGTGCTCTAGGATCATCCGTTTTCTGTACAATATACTCAGACTGCTTTTCAGGCAACAACTTCTTCATTTGTCCATTGACAGGCACGAGTGCATGCGACCAGTCCATCTGGATTTCCCCACCCACATCTTTGCAGAAGTTCCTACTTAGCAACATCCCGTATGAAGGAGGGATATCTGCTACTAGGATGGTAGCCAACACTTTCTTTTCAGGCAAGGCAGCAAAAGCCACTTGTGCATCTTTAATCCTCCCGACCAGGGGCACTTCTTTGCTTTCCATGGAGTAACAGGATCCATAAGTGCGAGTGAGGGTCAGGCCTAAAGCATGAGCTACTTTAGCAGGCATTACGTTATCTGAAGCTCCAGAGTCTATGACACAATTACTGAGCCTATGGCCAGCTATTAGAAGTGTTACATAAAATGGTTTAATTTTGTCACCAGGCGAGGTGACAGCAGCTACCAGACTGGGCTGTGGTGCAGAAGAAGGAGTAGGTAAAAGGCCTTTAGAAGTGGTCTTAGAGTTGGAATTAACAAATTGAATCATTTTGGCAAAGGCTTTGGGATGGGTTTGATAGTATTCAGCTTCTGAGATTTGTACCTTGGTCTTTTTCAGGTGATCAACAATATCAAAGGATCCAGAAGTGGACGGGCCATCATCATTTGAAATTCTAGGCTTATCAACTTTAGGAGAAAAAGAAGAAGCAACTTTGGTAGCAGGATTGATAGGACTCACCTTCTGTGTAGATGAAGTAGGGATAGGAGATCCTCTTCTTGCAATTACAGGGATAGTTGCCGACTGCTCCTTGGATTTCTTAGGTGGCTGGGTCACCTTCTCCCTCTGCTTTGTCTGTTCTCGAGTCATGACAGCAAAAGATTCGTTGTTCATGTCTGCTACCACTTCATCATAATCATCAATGCCCTCAGTGGTAAAGAAATTCACTCGAGATCCCTCAAGTTCCTCTGCCTCATCATCAAATTCTCTCGCAAACTCTTCGCAAGCTTCGTTATCTTCATCATCATCTGGTTCTTCCACCTCACAGGTCGCATTGACAGGGACTCTAACAGGAGGTCCTTCAAGTGCTAATCTTGTTTGAGAAGTAGGCAAATGATTCCTGGGCTGGAAATTTCTCCTCAGAACGTCTGCATAAGGAGCGTGCTGAGCCAGTTGTTTCTTTATAGCAAGAAGATCATTCGCAAGCTTCTGAACTAATGGGTCAGTGTTAGGTCCAGGGGTGGAAGAGGAAGAAGCAGCAGACTTAGATTTGGAAGTGTCTCTTCTCAACTTCCCTGACATGATCAAGTCATCCTCGACACTAACAGCCAGTTCTTGGTCCAGAGCTAACGTTCCGAGATTAGCCCTTCTTAGTGCATAACTAACTTTAGGTGATTGGGCATTCAGAAAGAAACATGTTTTGAATCCGATCAACAGGTCGAGTGTTTGTTGGAATTTTATTTATCAACCTGTTGAATCGAGCCACAAACTCTCTCATGGGTTCTTGCGAATCTTTCTTTATCTGAGAAATTTGGGCAAGCAAAGCATGCACATCTTCTGCCGGCTTGAAACGATTCTCGAACTGGGTTCTCATGGTGTCCCAGTCGGTTATAGCACCTGCCAGGAAGGTGAAAGAACCAATCAGCAGCGTTTTCTTGTAAAGTCTCCACGAACAGCCTCACGGAGACGTCTTCATGTTCAACTCCCAAAACCCCACATGCAACTATGAAGGCTGCAATATGTTCATCAGGATGTACCTTGCCATCACCTTTGAATTTTGGGAAGTTCTTCCGGTTACCTCTGGGTAACTCATGTAGAGGCTGAGTAAGGGCCAGGGGCCCGACACGCTGACCCCATGGCAATTGTGCCGCCATTCTTGGAAAAATGGCTTGGAGAGGAACTTTAACACCAGCGAGGATCAAAGCTCGTAGATTGGGACTAGCAGGCTCTGAAGGAATATCACCCGCAGGACTTCTGTCTTGAACAGGTGGTGTGCTTGTTGAACGAGTCCTTCTATTTCTTGTGGAAGGAAAGGAAAACCCTGCTGCTCCAAAAGCTGAAACTGAGAGTCTTCAATACCAAGGGTCCTTCTCCCTCTAGTAAAACGCGGAGTCGCCAGATCAAAAGATGATCAAAAATTACAGAACTGGAATGTGATTTTCCCCAGCGGAGTCGCCAAAAACTGTTGGTCGTCAAATAGGACTTTTAAGAGAGCAACAGACAGGGGACAAGAAGTCCCTCCTCTTTAATGGGAGAGGTTCCCTTATTCAGAAACAAACCTATTTACAAATGTACAGGACATGATTTGTTGGTTAAACTTGGATACCACGAAAGTGTTTTCTATGAAGGTCATCAATTACAAAAGGACTGAGGAAATGAGAGCATGGAAAAGAGCAGAAAGGAAAACATGCAGAATTATAGATATCAGAGTAATTCTTTATGTATGCGAAGTCACCGTGAATTGAAAACAAGATCATTCGTATTGAACAAGTAAGATGGAATTTAAAGACACAAAGTTCTGTAAATAACATCTGCCAGAACGCAAATTTTCTTAACGTAACACAGATTCGTTAATCAAGGAAACAAAGTTCCTTCTTGGTTATACAAGATCACCGTGCTTGCAAAGTTGAAGAGTATGCAATCGATGAGACTAACGAATTTGAGACAAATGATCTTCACAAAGAAAACAAATGAAAGCTTAGAACAGACAGAGATCAGATAGACAAAGAAAGGAAAGTCCTTCTGTATTGATTTCTCTATAATCTATTTACACTTTTAGAAAATATGCCAAGTTCTTCCTCTTTTCAAAATGGCGCAAAGAAGGCCATTATATAGCTTACAATTCGGTTACTCCTCGTAACCGTTTCTTTTAACTAGAGAATAGTTAAGGAATGCCAAACGCAATTTCTTAACCAATTACATAGAATACGGAAGGAATGGCGAGAAGAGAGAAGGAAGGGGAAGGAGACAGGTGGCCAGTTCTGAGAGGGACCCACTGTCTTTGGAAACCGCTGCTTGAGTTTCTTCCACGTCTCAGCCATGTCCTTGCCACGAGGGACACGCCAGAATTTTTATCTTGAGAATGACAATGAATATCTTTGGAAACTGATGTAACCGACGTCTTGAAAGTTTCGTCCTTCGTAACTGCTTCTTTAGTTCTCCCAAGCCTCCTCCAGGATCTTGATCTTCATATTGATAATAACAGAGCTGCAAACCAGGCTCGGAAAGGAGTTTCAGAGGGAGGGGACATGTGCGGGTTTTCAAATTACCAGGGTTCGAAACAATGTGAGAATTGCAAAGGAAGTTTTTCCCGTTATATAGCCATGTTGAGGAGAGAGAAAGGATAATTAATGCGCATTTGAATTCATATTTTGTTAAAAACAGCATATTCGGGAAGAGCGGGAAAAACTAAGTATGAATGGCCGTTGGTTCGCTTGGGACATGTGAGACGCGAATGCGCGAAACACGCGGCTCGGCCGGTTCGGGCGAAACAGGGAGAAGACGCACAAATGCATTTTGGGACATTTGGGACGAAAATGTGCGAAGGACGCGATTCGGGTGTTTCGGCCGAAAATGGAACAGCTTGCACTTTTGACTTGGGACAGTTGGGAAAAAAATGTGCGAAGTACATGGTTCGGGTATTTTGGCCGAAAATGGAACAGCGCACGGGAAATTTGGAACAAGTGGAACACGCGGTTCGGGCGGATCGGCCGAAAGTGGAACAGCTTGCCCGATTTGACTTGGGACACTTTGGAACAAAAATGTTTCGAAGTACGCGGTTCGGGCGGTTCGGGCGAAAATGGAACAGAGCGCACTTTTGAAATTGGGACATGATGGGACAGGAAAGCACGAAGTACGCGGTTCGGGAGTTTCGGCCGAAAACGGAACAGCTCGCACATTTTTTACTTTGGGACAGTTGGGACAAAAAGTTCCGACGGGCCCGAAAATGGAACAACTTCGGGGATTTCAGCCGATCGGGGAACAGAACGCACTTCGGAACTTGGGACACGCAGGACAAAAATGTCCGACAGGCCCGAAAAAGGAACAAAATGACCCAAAACACAGATTTTCTCAATTTCACGACTTATGCACTTTAGAGAAAAACACTTAAACTCAAAATTTTGAAATTTTTACTTTTATCAGAGCAGGGAATTTTGAGTGGACAACACGCATCAACACTTCCTTTGTCGCGCGTCAGAACATCTTTTTCATGCGTCAGTACAGCTCGTGTCGCGTGTCAGTACAACTCTTGTCACGCGTCAGTACAGATCTTGTCACGCGTCAGTACAGCTCTTGTCGCGTGTCAACAATGCCCTTGTCACGTGTCAACACTGCATTTCTCGCGCGTCAACAATCACAGGCTAACAGTAATATGAATCTCTGGTGCTCAAGGGTATGCGAGTTCAAATTTTACAGTATTGGTAATTTGGTAAGCTACTTGAGGTATACTACCCAGCGAATCACCTAGGTTTTTATAGGAGATGTTTTCAAATGAAGGCGAAGCCGACCCCCCAGAAAAAATATACTATATATTTTAGGTGAACATGACACCGACCCACTCTGAATAATTCACCTTTTCAAATTTTCCTAAAATGAAATTTTTGCCATATTACGAATATTCGCCGCTAAAATTATCCCTGCCCAAAATATGAAATAAAATCTTATGTCCCCCACATGAAGGTCACCATAGTCTCCTCCTACACCACACTTAGGCAATCTACCAAAGCACCTAACAAGCATACAAAACCACTCAAAAACACACACACATATGCATATAAAATAAAATAAAGAATTTAACAAGAGTTGAGCTCCTAAATTTCCATAGTAGAGCTTGATTTAATATCCACACACCAAGCTTCTTCAATCCCAACCAAACACCAAGAATCTCCATAAAATCCACAATCACTCCAAAATCCTCTAAATCCCAAAAATGCAAGAGGACAAGACTAATGAAGTAACCCCCAACCAAGTAAAAGAACTTGAAAAAATAGAAAAGGGAGAGAGGAGGGTAAGGTCGCACCATGTAGGATGCCACATCACTCATTCTCAACTCCATCTCACAAGTCAAACCTCAACCCCAATACGCAATAAATTTGTGGATGAGTGAAATGACAACCGACTTACACACACTATCTAAGCCCACACCCCCTAAGGACAAAATTTAATACCTTTGTAAGAAAAGTGCAATAAATGTCACTTTTTGACTTGAAAAACACATGATGGGGTCTATTTCTGACCCCCCAATCCATAGCTAATTTAAGAGGTCTGGGACAAGTTTAACTTGTCCCACAAGACTCCAAAATTGGCCCTTAAGGCCAAATCTAAATTTTCATGAAGGGGTAGAGTGTACAACACTCAAGATCCCAAGCACTAAACTTATAACACATAACCCAAGAGCCATAAAATCTAATAAATACATTTTTTTCTCATCCATAATTAGTTTAGTAAAAAGATTAATTTGCTAATCTAGACACAAATCAAAAAATTAAGAAAAGGAGGATACATCATTATAAAATCACATACCAAAATTAAATAAAGGAAATTAAATAATAAAAATAAAACACAACCCCTTGGTCGTAATTGGAGGTGATCCCCCCATGGGGACCCCCTAACAACAATTCAAACATACACAAAACAAGATACATGTTGTCATGGTGACCCTTGTTGAATTCATCTAGCATTCCAATGTGGTTGGTCTCCAATCGCCCCATTGTTTGTTGTGATATGTTTTCTTTCAAAACACACAATACTCCTTTGGCCTCATGGTCATATCAATGATGTCGAAGTAATAAAAAATTTACATCTAACTATCAATTTCAACATCAAATATCATAACTACTATTGCTAAGACCAGATAGTTTAATCCATTTTGATTACAATTATTCCAATTTTTAACATTTCGATTCTACTCATACATCAGTTTCCAACTAAGATCAAAAACAATCCGAATCATCATATTTAAGAAATACTTTCACTCGTTCCCAATTTTGCCAATCCTCTAATATCAAATAGATCACAAAAAAATAACTTTGAACCTCATAATAAACATCAATATGAAATGATTCAAAATATCAACATATATTTATCTGACAACAAATTATTTTCTTCCATACTGAATGTCTGTCAAAATTTAATCAGTTCAGTTACAATAATGTCTATCCTTTAATTCTCATATCACAATGAGTTAATGTCATTCTTCTATTAATATCTACTGAAAATAATGCACAGTAGTGTCTATGTGCCCAGTGACAAAGATAAACCAAATACAACAAAACAATATCGAAGAGTAATGCTATCACAATCAAATTACGGAAATCTAACCATTCTAGCTAATTGTTTTATCCTTAAGTGCCCATCAGGGTCCACAATATGACATATAGTTAAAATAATAATAACCAAAACACAATGGAGTCATGATGCTCCGCACATCTTATTAGCATGCTAATTAGAATAAACAACAAGATTTACAATTATAATAATTCGGAAAAGATAATCATGGTTCATCTAGTGTTGAACAGAAGTGGGCATTACACCTTTCCACATATTGATAGTGAAAGGGAAAAAACTATTTTAACGCAAGGGAAGAGTGAAAGAGACAAATCTTGCTGAGACATGAGTGGGATAGTAGGAAAGGCACTCTCACAGTCATAAAAAAAAGCAACAAATACTTAAAATAAAAGAGAAGGATCAAGAATAGTGAAATTGTAACTATTTCCTATATAATTAATGGTGTTGGATCTGTTATAAAGAAAACTACACAGGTATACAAAAGAATACAAAAAAATACAACCAAACATTGCATCAAAACAGTGCCTCTCAACCTCAATCTTTTTCTTCCCTAGCATATAAAAAAAAGTAGTGGCATGGAAGAGTTTCCTTTCATCTCAGAGATATATGAAACAACACCAGGTATAAATACAGATCCCGATCAGAAAATTTGTTTGAATTAAAGTGAGGGGATATTAGGGATAAAAACTAATCTCCATGCGTAGGTGTATTTAACCTAGAATGGCACTAACTTGGGGGGCTATTGGTGAGAGCTCTATATCGAATACTTCCACGTACACGTTCTGAAAATTTAAATATCATATTAATGCTAAACAAAAACATTTACTTGGGCTTCATGTGATGAGTGCTTTGGATCCCAAATAAATTGCTTTAATTATTGTGAAAGGAAAAAGACAACTCTAAAAATTATTTTAGGATGTGTCTCACTCCAAGTTCTTCCAACCAGTACGCCCCCTGCAAAGGTGGTCATCAAGTAGGGGAAATACAACAAGGTGTTTTGACATTTTGGCTTATCCCTATGTCTCCATGGCTAGGATATAGCACCTCCTGGCTAAGTCTTAGTTTCCCTTATTCAACTTACCTTAGCGAGTACTAGCTTATCTTTTTTGGATTAGTTTAATTCTTTCCACACCTACATTATTTTGACACAATATTCATGGTTCGAATCCGTTGTCATTCAATTTATCCAACCTTCCTTCCATAGCTGAGTGAAATATGTTAAGCATTTGGATTAATTTTCTAGAAGATTTTACCAATGTGGAGAGGTTATCTGGAGTAGAGGTAGCAAAAATGTTTTAACTTGGACATCTAATTTGGTATTAAGGCGTTTCAAATCCTAATAAATATTTTTTCTCATTGAAGGCATTTATTTCTTAAATTTTTCCTAATTGAAAGGAAAATATATAATGACTTTCCTCTGTATCTTATTTAAAATAAAAATTTGGAGGGTTCTATAAAGGGTATGAGAACCACATGTTGTGACTGGTTCAAGTGATAAAATATTTATTTCCACTTGAGCTCATCAATCTATTTCTGGGTTAGCTTACCCAACTTATCCATCGAGTAATCTTCTAGCTCATCAAGTTGATTTGAGATCTTTTAGAGTTAAAGATTTCAGTAAAGATTTTTCGAAAAGGGAAAATATTGCAAATTTTCTAAGGGATTTTTTAATGGAGTATTTATTTGTAAATGTGGTCAAATTATGTAGAAATGGGGGTTTAATTGTCATAAAATGGGAGTGATTTTTTGAGATAAAAAAATTATTTTTTGCCATTTCAAAGGGTATTGCTATCTCTCAAAAGTGCACCCTATAGAGAGATGGTTGTAGGTCTTCTAATCTTTCAAAAACTATCTCTCCCTTTTGTAGATATAATGGAAACACCTCAGGTCTTTGGGTATACCTATTTTGAGGTGAGTCTCTAGTATTAAGGTCGGTTCCTTGTTGATGTATCCTAAACTAATTTTCTGGGGTTTGATTGTAAAAGATGACTGTAAGTTATTTTAAAACAGATGTGATACACCAAATTTGTATGAGTTCTTTGATTGAGTATATGCACAATTGATATGTGAATGAATTCTTGATGCACAAGCCAACAATTTTTTATAGAAAATTAAGGGTAAACACTTGGATGTATTGAGGGAAATCACAACAATACTGCTAAGTTAAACATACACATTAATATCATGCAAAAAAATTTGAATTTGCAACAAGGTAAGATGATTAATAAGGGAATTCACATTCACAAGATTAATGGAACATACAAAAGATTGGAAATAATTGGAAAGGAAGAAAATACTTCACATTCAAGGGGAAAATTTGGCAGAAACTCCTTCAGCACTCCTATATCTAAAATTCCTCCCCTGTGCTTGTCCAAGGCACACAATATATAGCAAAATTAATTCAACCACCTTTCCTAAAAATAGACTGAGGTTGTACTCGCCCATGCATTCTATTTTTATCCTTTATTCAGAATAAAATAAAACAAATTAATACAAAGAGGCATTAATAGCCTTTGATTACATACAGTCAAACTACAGTTAACTGTTCTATTTTTAAGAAAAGCATGGGTGAATAATTTGATAATAATAAATCTTGCTTGATGAGCAAGTCTCCTCCTAGTGACTACAAATTTTGTCCTCTTGCTGATCTGTCCTTTTGTGAAGGCATGCAAAAATACCCGTGTGTATTAAGAAAAACCAAAAACACAATATTTGTAATACTTGCAAAAATAATTCATCCAAATATCCACTTAATGGGGACAACCTCCAAGATCAAGTTCTGATGATGAAACTCCTAATCTTCTAGTGGTAACATGAATAACATATTGTAAATCATTAACAACTCTTCCAAAAGTGGGGACCACCTTTGCAGTTCAGTATTAGTCTTCATCGGTTTGGCCACTCTTTAGCAAGTCACCATGATTTTAAACACATGTGGGGAGGTAATTCTGTAAAAAACCACTATCCTATATTCAGCCACCTATGTGTAACATATGGTCATACTATAGTCTACCACCATTTGATTAATATTCTTGGGGTATAGTTTGTAAGTTTTTGAATTGTGAATAGAATAAGGTGGGAATCACCTTTTGGCTTGATCATTACATAACATGATTGGTCGGCACCCTTTGATCATTTGGGACATAGACTATGGTTAATACTTTCGAAATTCAATATGAAATTATTTTTGTTTTGAACGTGGGGCTCGCCCCCTCTCCACGATGAATCACCCTTCATACACTTTTTCAGTGACATGGTTAGCTCAGGTTGAGTTTGATTTATTATTTAGTGATCAATTTATGAGCATTGATCTGGTGTCCTTTTGATTTTTTGGATTTGATCTCTGACCCATGATTAGGGTATCTGACTTTAGAATTTAATGTTGTAGGTGATATCTTTGATCATGGCATTTTGCTTTGATGGCTGTCGATCGGTTTCTAATCATTGATCTTTGTACTAGACATCTCAGACCTTCGATCTTTGACTCATGGTTAGGGTTTTTGACTTGGAGTTTAATGTACTAATGAAATCTAACCATGATGGTTTACTTTGAACTTGGGGATCGATATCTGAGTGTTGATCATCATACTTGTTGGATGTTGATCATTTCTATCACTGACCCTTGGTTGAGTTCAAACTAACCCAACTCTTGAGCTCAGTGGTAAAGGTCATTCGAACTCAATGATCACTCCATTTTGGATTTTTGGTCTGTGGGTGAAGCCCTGGAAAAAAAACATTTGACACCATTGTTAATCACCTTTCGAGCTTAGCCCTTCTGCATTAATGGTTTCCTGAGTTCGAGTGAATCTGTATCTTTGTGGTTTTTTCTCTGTTTGAGTTTTCTGAGGAGATGGTTATGGAGTTTGTCACCATTTTTTTGATCTTTGTGATCGGATATTACTGGAGATGGGTATTGCATCTTTATTTTCTTTATTGTTTCTTGTCGAGATCGGCTCTTGGACTCTCTGCAAGGTTTTTATGGCCACCATTTTTTATTATTTTGAGTTATGAGCTATTTCATCGTTCTACCTTTATAGAAGGGTTCATGTTATTTGAGTTTCTTTCTTCGTTTTGATCTATTTGATCCCCTGACTGTACATTGATCATTCTGAGCTTTGTAAGGTGCTTGGTGTTACGAATTTCCCCTTTTAAAATGGCCACCATTTTTGATCATTTTGAACTCAGGATTGTGTCACCGTCATACTATTTGGCAAAGAATGGTTAGTCTCAGTCTCTTGAGCACCACTATTACTTTTTCTTTGCCATTTTGACTTCAAAACACTGATACTCGTTTATCCTTTGCATTTTTAATGTGATTTATGGGACAGGATTGATCTCTGAGTTGAAACTTGTTATGGGTTCTCCTTTTTGGCTCTAAATTCGATGATCCCTTGAGGGTTTTATTAGCTTAAATTTAACTAGTAAGTAATTGTTTCTTACTTTGATTTTTGATATCCATTTAGTGGGTTGTTCGATTAAAGTCAAAAACCATATTATCTTCCTCGGATTTGCAATTTGAAACTGATTTTTAATATGAATCATGAATTTCCGAAATGTTTGAATATTTCTCAACTTTGGAAATACATGATTTTTCTTATTTCTGAGTTCCTCTGTTTGTACCTGTATAATTTTCAATATTCGGAATGCTAAAAATGGCTATGTTCACTTGTTACCTGCATTCATCCCTTTGAGTTGTATTACTAAAAAACTTATATGAACTTTTAACTGTTGTGCATAAATGAATTATTTCCCAAAATCTGTATCTACATATGTTTTTTTTTTCGGATTGTGGCTTGAGACATTGCAAACCAGATTTGGGTGTTCTTCCTTTGATATGGGTATTCGGACTTCTTTATTCCTTCTTGATTGTGCAATCTGTTTTGAGGATCAAAATGGCTTCAGGAAAAATTGAGATCCACCTCTTGTTGCTTTAAACTCTAAAATCCTTGATTTAAAATTTTTTTGCACTTGTTTCATGCTTCATCCTTGTGTAGACCCCTTCACTTTGATGTTTAATACCTTGTGGGTTTGCTCTCCATTTGAGCTTGTGGTATCTTCTTTTATTCTAATTCAAACTTTGTAAATTGTGCTGGTAAGTTTCAACTTTGTTGTGTTGAGCCATGGTCAAGTTGAGACCCCTTCGACCCTTTATGGGTTATTGTGGTTCTTTTTAACAATGAATCTTGCATTTAAGTTTGGCTCTGAAGTATACTATAGCATAATGTACACTTTCATCTATCCTAGGTTTGGGCTCGAGGTCTTGAATCATTATGTAAAATTGAAGTTGTTTGGTTACACTTGTAGCTCTTTTGTCACAAATATTTATGTTGTCATTGATTTCATATTCTATCCTCTTTGATTACTATAACCTATATCTTTTGAGATTTGACATCTTCTTGATAGACAGACGGGCTTGTTCATTTTATTCTGGAAATTAGATTATTAGTTCTTTGACTATTCTTGATTTCATGAGATCTTTGTACCTTGTATGCGGCCTTATGGAAGTTGTAAATAGTTTCTCATTCTTGTAAAACAATTAGAAGGAATAACCCTTTATTCAGATGCTTTGTTGAAATAATGTAGTATTATTTCTTTTTGCTTCAAAAAAAATTGTATTCCCTTTTATTACAGCCTTAATATGCATGTTGAAATCTCCATTTTACATGGCGAAGCTCTGTCAAAATTTTCCTAGATTTCCTTCTTTTATTCCTGTTTCAGCTGTAACAGATGCACTCTCTTGATTCACAGTATAGAATGCATTACTTTTCTGTTGAAGCTGATTTGTTGGTTGAAATTGAAACATAATAATTGTTATTTGATTGTGGCGTTCCCTTTTCTGCTTTCTATATCACTTATTGGATTTACATACAGCTTTTAAAGCATGTATTAGTTAAAAACAACATGATGGAAAGTTGTAAATGTCCATTTTATGTGGCAAAACCCTGTCAAAATTTTCTCATACCTCTTCCTCATTCTGTCTCAACCGTAATCTTCTCTTTTTAGTTAACTTCATCCTTTTGAAATATGATTCTTCTACTTCACCTTTGAGTTGCATTTCTAAAACATGTACTTCTATTTGCAAGTCTCTCCTTTGTTCTGTACTGTAACTTATTCTATTTCTAGGATAGTTGTTGAACCTTGAGTTGCATTCTTCCTTCATACCAGTATGCACTTGTGAATTATCTACTTCATGTACTATAAGATAGAAGCCTTTTGAACTCTATAATCTATATCTCTAGTTAGGACTATAAGACATGATTTATATCTTCTTGGCTGCAACCTGTTTCTACACACTTAAGAAAATAGTTAGAAAATATTTAAGCTTTTTGGCCTCTCTAATGTCCATGGTTTTTCTTTTCTTCTCTCTTCTTCTTTCTTAGTGAATAAATCATACATATTTTGTGATCTTTAAGTATTCTATGTCTCATTTTTTATGAGATCCATATGCACGAATTTGTATTGTACAGAAATATGGATTAACCCTGAGTTCTTACATGACAGATTTCTCTTTTCTTCTTTTTAGGTATGATGCTTTTAGTAATGAATATGAAGAAGGAACAAGCTGAAGATGAAGATGCATCAACAGAAGGAGAAACCCCAAGGAAATGATGGGTTCATTCATACTCCTCTATTTTCTCTTTCATGCATGTGTACATCTTATTTTGGTAGCTATACTTTACTTTTCAGTTACATCCCATGGCTTGTGTGGGAACATTTGACATTCCTTATGAATAAAACATTGAATTCTAAAAATTGAATTGTGTATTTCTTTTTTAATTTCAACTTTGTGTATGGATTGTATGATGAACTAAACAACCCAGTAATATAATTGAATGTCTTAATCATGAAGGAAAAAATATTAAAGAATACCTGTAACATCCAGTAATGAACTTTGATTTATGTAATCTGCAGTCATGATTGCTGCTCCAAAACCTAACACTTCATCTATTCTGCAATTTGGTGTCTTCATCAAGACAACACAACTTTCCTTTGGGGCTTTGTGTTCTTTTACTGAAGATAGCATGAAATTGCAAACTATGTGATCTGTTATGTTTTGTAACAGCACACGTAGCTGCAAATTTCATGTAATCATTAATTAATTCAATAGTAACAATATTTTCTAAAAGAACCTCCCCTAGCTTAGGTATACTTCACCAATGCTATCCATCGTAACAAAGTTTCGCGTTTCCCATTTTTGCACAAGTGCAAAGATTGTCAATAGGCATTTTTAAATTGACATTAATTGTGCTACCTCTCAATCATTCCTTGGATCATCACAGGGGGTGCGAGCTCTCAAGGGGAATTTTCCACGACCCCATGAGGGTCTACTTCCCGCATAACCCTAATCACCCACATGTTGTCCAGTTGTGGTGCTCTCTACATATGGTGGCTTTTCTTCCACGTGTCAAAGACCAGATGGTTATGCATGTTCTTGTAGTAGGTCAGACCCCCTCACAAGTAAATAGTTCTCTACTTCCGTCTATTTGCATTTGTACCATTGATTCTTACCCTAATATATTTTCTTCGTAGTCTAAGAATGAGATGTTTTTATTTGAAGAACACAATAAAATTTATGGAAGAGAATAAAAAACCAGAGTAGGAAAACTCACTTCTTCAAGGCCCCATTCATGGAAAGGATGACCTCATACACTCGGGCTGCAGTAGTAAATTTCTATATATTATAGCATCACCTTAATATTGTGGACCTTCATACACATGCTCCTAGTCCTCCTGAAACTATTTCTCCTACACCGATTAATCTTTAAATTTCAATATCTTAGTCTACTCAAGTGCTTCATTATCTTATTATAGCTTTTACTTCTAAGCTTCCTATGCATGTTACTACATATTCTGGTTTTGAATTTGTGGCTGTTATAGTTAGGCACTCAATGTATCCCACTTTATCTCCTTTTTCTCAATACATTCCTTGCTCTTCTGAGAAAGATAATACAACATTTGGTTCTCCCATACTCAAATATAGGCATTTTCTACTAGATATATTGGAAGACATTCACATGGTAATTCTTTCCCTACTAAGCCTATAAGCAGAATTTTCTCCACGAAATTGGTGTTGATAAAGTTAATTCATTGGGGGTATCTTTTTGACAGATCTATATTTTTTCTTGACTCTTCGTGAGGATCATGAGCTACACATGAGCTCCATTACACTTTCACATATGCATGAGAAAGTTAAATTTTTAGTTTCTCGGCATGATCAACCTAAGACACACTATAATATTTCCCTGCACACTCCTATTGTGTACTTTGCACACTCCACTTTTCCCTTCCGATACATTTTCCTTAACATTTTTTGAGATAAATATTTTCACTTGTTAATTTGCATTTATATATATGTATATGTATATGTATATACTTATGAAGTGATGTGTTGGTATTTAAATGTGAATAATTATTTGTATTAACTGTTTAGTGTTAATAAAAAAAATTTGCTATTGATATACCAGACATAAAAGTAAAACAACTCAAATCATTGCAACCCTGATTATTTCATAAGTTATATAAACATACTGTGATGAAAACAAACAGTGATAACAGGTGTTGAGAAAAAACGATTTCTACCCCTAAAAATTAAAAAATAATTCATTGTTTGTGTTCACACCGCTTGAAATACAATTTATTATTTTTTCTAAGCATTGCTTTTTAAGAAAATATTTGGTCAGATTTGCTGATCATATTTACATATTCACACATTTACAGGTGCTGCAGAAAGCTTGTCTCTTAATCCACTGTACCACTTGTATTCGTTTTAGAACTTGGGATGGCAATTTCATGTTTTGCACAAGATATGCGAAGACTCCTCTCTATTTGGAATCCTCCGCCGAATGCCACCTCCCTCTCCAGATGACAACAATAGCTTTCGAATACATTTACAGTCACTTGCAATTTGAAGTTGAGAAGAAAAAGAAATTCCATCTCTAATATGTTCATCTCTTCGGTGCTAAACCCTCCAACTCTTCCATAATGCGAGTTCTTGTAGTTCCTGATGTTCAGAATTCACATTAGTCCCCCGATTTCTGGATTCACATTAAAGTGAGTTTATTTACAGAATCATACAAGAGTACAAATTATCATTCTATAAATTAGAGAGACTTACATATCTTCGACGAATTTGGAGGCAACCATAACAGATGTAATGAGAAGTCTGTGAACATTCCGAGAAGTAATTCTGAATTGTGGATGGAATTGAATAAGACGATCGATGTAAGCATATGCCACCACAAATACCGAAGGACTGCAATGGATATATCTGAAAATCCTTTCCAGATAATGTTCAATGCTCATGTCAGGTACTTCCACTCCATTGAAGCACTCGTACTTACTTCTACTAAAAGTAGGGTTGCATGACAGTGCTGCTATTCTTTCATTTCTTCTCACAACTCTCTCCACAAGCGATGATAAAACTGATAACACGCAAGGAATAACTGAGGGCGGCCATGATTTTTCTGCTTTGTCAAAAGAATAGAGATCGGATCGAATTCTTGTTGGAGAGATGGCATGTCTGCTAATGGAATTCATTGCTGCAATTCCCAACTGTGGATTTTTGCTTCTCAATTCGGAATTGGATTTCTACTTTAGCTCTTTGAGAGGCGAAGGCAATGAGAAAATAATGAACAGTATCTTCTTTCTTTATAGAAAGTTGTGCGAGAGGAAGGTGTCCAATGATATTGTGGATCTCTTTCAAGTACAGCTTGTCCCCCACTATCACACATGTTGTTACACTACACATGGGTACAAAGTATTTTTTATTTGGAAGTCATCTCTAACTTACGAATATGAAATGCAGGTGGGAATTCCTGTAATTTCTTGGTGAATTTAACTCATTCTTATGTGAATGGTACGTATCCAACACAATATTTTTGGTATAATTTGTAAAATTGATAATTATAATAGGTTAATATAAATATAAGAATAGCAGATTAAATAATAGCTAAGTATTTAAGTTTATTGTTTTATAATTCACAATTATTAAATAGAATATTCAATAAATTATGTTTTAAAAATTATAAACAATTAAATTATAGAGATGAATTTTAAGGAGGCTAATTTTTTTTTTTTTAATTTTGATAAAATGAATAGAGCTAGCATCTTTAATTCTTACAATAACTCTAAAGAAGCACACATTACACACTGGACAATTAAATGGAAAATATTTGTGTAAATCATGGGCTGCTTTGAAGAATAAAATGCAACAACTTATGAAAACATATTAAGGCAAAAAAATTAACTCATTTCTGAGCTCCCATGGTCCACATGTCCGCTCAAAAATCAACAAAAATTGTCACTTCTATATTGTAGCTTATCCAACCAAAACCAAAGAACAGAAGAAATGTTTAAACTAAAACACGGTTTTGTCCGCATTGCCTTTAATTGTGGTCCATCTTTAAATGACTTTTTCAAATGCACAAATTACAGTTGTCAAATTTATATATCGTTTAATATTCTCCTTCAAAAAAAGAAGGGAATTTATTTCAATCACAGCTGTACCACCAGACATTGAAGATTCCAATTGTCTCCATCTAAGGTAGGCGACTTTTAAATTTAGTTTTATTTAGTTTTCGTTTCCATCGTATGTTAAATGCGGGAAATGCTCGGGACAACTATACATGAAACATGATATTCCTTCACCTATATTTATGCTGATAAAATTTGCTTCCGATTGTTGGGCAGTAATGTGGTGGGTTGACAATATACTATTTCTTTTGCAATGCTATGGTATTAGTCTATATTTTAGTGATTATTGGTTTTAAGTTGGCTTTTTATTTACTATTATTTATTTGTGTAGTAGGTTTTTTAGTTGTCTTTATCATGTTTATGTTAATATAGTCTAAATTTGTCTTTGAGTGAGGATATAATAAGTAATAAAATTGTTATTGTCTTGTCAAGTATTTCGGATTTGTGTTTTGGTGTGGACTTATATTTACAAGTTAATTGACTCAAAATCAAATTCTACTGGGAAAATAGAATGTCCATGTCAAAAAAACAGAAACCTCTACTGAAGAGGGACCATAATCAGTCAAAAAATTGTAAGTGCATTGCAAAACATCCTAATTTGGTGTTTTTCTATGGACTTACATTTATACGTTCATCGACCCAAAATTTCATCAACCATTTTTCAACATGTGTTATCACATCCATCAACAATATAGCTCATTTGTCTAGATTTTTGTCATTTTGTATCTTTTATAGCTCTACTTTCCCCCTTTATCCTCATTTTATACTCCCTAAATTTTTTAACTTTTTTTAGGCCTATACCACTTTTACAACAAAAATGGTGCCTTCAACACAAAAAATGGTCCCTTTCACATAAAAATGGCTCACTTGCCTTTCTGGGGACCTTTTATGCCTTCTAACCCTATTTTGTGAATTTTCATTTGTCTTATGTTTTACCCTTTGACCCATTGTGTGTTGTTTTGTGTTTCAATATAGTCTTAATATAAATTGAGAAATTGAGGTATAGGCCTCAATTTTATATCTTAAATTGAGGTATTCTTAACTATTCCTCCTTACTTCATTGTTCATACATGCCACATTATTTGGTTGTGTTATCACTTGACTTTTCCATTCTTGTCATAAGCATTAGGTTTTCAAAGCATGTACACTTTAAACAATACTTGATTTATCACCCTTTGGGGTGGATTTCCTATTTAAATGGAAAATTATTTTCCTTATGTTTAACTTTTGTTACAAGTAATGAATATAATGGTTCGTAAGCATGCGAGGAAAATTTTCCCCAAGGTTTACGTTGAGCTAATGAAAATGACTCAATCCTTGATGTTTTGTTAAATATGTTTGTCATGGAACCGATCATAAAATCGTATGAAGATAAGAATATTATATCTTATTGTGTTGGTCCATTCCCTCTAAAGATTCCCTCAATTCCTGGATTAGTGCCTATTGGGAACCTCTGAGTATCTAGGTATTTTATATGGGGAATCTTATCAATAGGTTTTCATGTTTTCTTTCAAAGAAACTTCCTAGGTTAAGACCCTTTTGAGTAAATCTTGTTATTGGTTCCTATATAATACTCTTCTTGTCATCTTGTATTGGACTCAAGACTTCAAAGTCTAAGATCAATATTTACTAAAACCCCATTATGGGTCGAATTACATCGTCTTATCATTCTTTTATGGGCCTTTGTTCCTAGAATCGTCTTATCATTATTTTTTTTTAAATAAATTATTTTTATTTTACACAAAAAAGAAATCTTTTATGTGTTAAGGTCAAGTTAACAAAGGATTTAATATATGTAATATGTTTCTTCTATATTACACAATAAATTTTCTATATTACAAAAAATAATTTCCTCCATCACATGATTTTTCTTCTACATTCTATATACAATTCTCTTCCTTCTTAGAAATTATAGTAAGTTTCTCAGCTTCTGACTCTATCTCCTCTAAGTTATTTGGGTCAATTTATTTGTCTAAACCAGGCATGAGGATGAGGTTCAAAACACCAAGGGTCACCATCAACACCTCCAGGAGTCCAATACCAAACAACTTGAGGAGGTATTTTTGGTTGATGTAGATACCTTGATGATTTGGGTGGAGGACCGGCTTATAGTCAAGTTTTCACTCATGCAGGCATCTATATTCAGTGTCAAATCATTTGCATGGCTGCCCCTTTTGAGGAAGGTAAGCTACTTCTCCCTGTTAGTCACATGAATTGTCTGAGTCCCTTTTATCTCTAGTTAGTATAGGAGTAGGTTTAGGTTTGTTTTCAGCAGAACAAGTGCTTTTGCACACTCTGCATGTCTCAATTGAGGCATGTATGATTTTTTATTTGTTCATAAGTTTTGTTCACATTTATTTGGAGGTACCATGCGCCACGCCATTCAAAATTAGTAGTAGAGAGACCCATAGTTGCCTATACAATTGATGATTTCAAATGAACAAATGCAGAGAAACTAAAATCATTTTCAAGAAAATCTATTTCTGGGGTAGGCTCAGGGTCAGAAAATGCAGGCAATCGGGGAGTCCATTTAAGGGACAAGATCAATACTAGGCTATCACCCACAACTCTGTGCCCAATGGATACAACAAGACAACTGATCTATTCACCTAGCAGAAAAAATGTCCCCGCGAGTCACCAAATTGTTATCTCAATTTTACCACAAAAAAATTGTTCAAACACGACACTTTGCAGAAAGAAATTCAAGAGATGGTTCCATCGTATGAGCCCATGTTTTAAATCCAACAAACAGGTTGCAGACAGGCTCTAAAATGGAGGATCAAGGTCAAGGAAGGAAGCAAATAGTGTCAAAGAAAACCAGAGGCTCAAAGGAAAAGAAATGGAGAAAAAATCAAAGTCTTCGGGCTCTACGAATGATTCAAAGTGAGCCCAAAATTGGCTAAGTATGGGAGAATCGTGGAAGCTTCCACATGCCTCATTGGCGCATTTCTAAGGGCTAAAATCAAAAAGTAGACTCAAATGAGCGTGAAGCCTCCACGTGTCCGAAGCCCAGAAAAGGATAGAGCCGATCGTTGAAAATTCCAAATAAGTGGAAAGAACCACATGCTAGCTCAGCGCAATTTCAAGATGGGAGCCCAAGGTGGAGAATCAAACTTGCGCCAGTCCTCCACATGACAGGGGTCAAATGTTAAGTGGGCCCAGATCGGTTAAGTATAACAGTGCAAGCGGAGGGCGCCATGTTTCTTAATGGTGCACATTCAAAGGCGCGGACCAAAGCGGAGATTCAAATGAGCGCAAGGATTGTACATGTCATCCTGGCACATCTTCAAAGATAAATCTAAAAATGGGTCCTTAAACAAGCACCAAGCCTGCACATGTCCCTGGTTAAATGTATGGCCCAGCTAAAATAAAGGACTTAGTCAAAAACATAAAGGGACAAAGCCAAGCTACGAAAGGAGCCAAGTGTCAGTCTGGCGTGACTTCAAAAGAAAAATCCAAAACCAGTCCCCAAACTAGTGCCAACCCTCCACGTATGGTCCAAGTCAAAGTGGGGAAGGCAGGTCTTCAGGATTAATTTTAACTTTTTGGCTTCGTTCCCAAGAGACATAAAGTATAAAAATGAGTTGTGCCTCCACTAATGCCCAAGCAGCCGCGTGTCAAGCCTAAATTAAACGTGGACTAGTTGGAGTTAAAGTGATTTTTTCCCCAAGAGAAAAAATGTGGACCGACAGGACCGAAGATGGTTTTTTTGACAAAAAGGGTATTGTTGTTAGCGCATTAGTTAAGTGCTTAATACATTATTAGTTGTGAACAATTATTTAACTATTCCTCTCTTCTCCGTAGCCTATATATGGCTCACTTGTTTTGTTTTACATACGCATTGAATAAACATTATTACTTAGTTCTCTGCCCTCATTGGTATCAGAGCCGTCTGATTCCTCTGCCTGCGTGGATAACAATACGTGGAGATCCAATTTTCTAGAGTTTGGCACACAAAACGTGAAGACCAATGCTTTGGAATTTTATATTTCACATCATTGCTTGGGTGCGTGTGAAGAGGATTTAGTGTGCATGTCTGTCTTGAAGCGTCGCTTTAGAGCATACGTGATATATTGGCCAGTAGAGCCAGAGATATCATAACAGGGAGGATCTGGCATAGAGTTTCCATTTAGCATTGGAATCCTGGAGACCTCTAGATGACATAGTTTGCTATCACTTAGGAGTTTGGATTTGTGAAGCACAAAGAAATGCAATTAATTAATTTTCTACAATCAAAAGATAGGTGTTGAAGCTTGTGAAGAATCATGTTTTTCATGAACGAACAAAGCATATTGAGGTCGAATATCATTACATTCATGAAAAGGTCTTGAACCACCAAATTCAGCTCCAGTACTGCCCTACTGATTTTCAGGTTACAGATATTCTCACCAAGCCTCTCGGCAAAGTGAAGTTTGATTTGTTTAGGGGGTACATTTGTAAGAGCAATGTATTAAGGGGGGGAATGTTAGCGCATTAGTTAAGTGCTTAATACATTATTAGTTGTGAACAATTATTTAACTATTCCTCTCTTCTCCGTAGCCTATATATGGCTCACTTGTTTTGTTTTACATACGCATTGAATAAACATTATTACTTAGTTCTCTGCCCTCATTGGTATCAGAGCCGTCTGATTCCTCTGCCTGCGTGGATAACAATACGTGGAGATCCAATTTTCTAGAGTTTGGCACACAAAACGTGAAGACCAATGCTTTGGAATTTTATATTTCACATCATTGCTTGGGTGCGTGTGAAGAGGATTTAGTGTGCATGTCTGTCTTGAAGCGTCGCTTTAGAGCATACGTGATATATTGGCCAGTAGAGCCAGAGATATCATAACAGGGAGGATCTGGCATAGAGTTTCCATTTAGCATTGGAATCCTGGAGACCTCTAGATGACATAGTTTGCTATCACTTAGGAGTTTGGATTTGTGAAGCACAAAGAAATGCAATTAATTAATTTTCTACAATCAAAAGATAGGTGTTGAAGCTTGTGAAGAATCATGTTTTTCATGAACGAACAAAGCATATTGAGGTCGAATATCATTACATTCATGAAAAGGTCTTGAACCACCAAATTCAGCTCCAGTACTGCCCTACTGATTTTCAGGTTACAGATATTCTCACCAAGCCTCTCGGCAAAGTGAAGTTTGATTTGTTTAGGGGGTACATTTGTAAGAGCAATGTATTAAGGGGGGGAATGTTAGCGCATTAGTTAAGTTCTTAATACATTGTTAGTTGTGAACAATTATTTAACTTTTCCTCTCTTCTCTGTAGCCTATATATGGCTCACCTATTTTGTTTTACAAACGCATTGAATAAACATTGTTATTCGGTTCTCTGCCATCAATTGTGGGACTGCAAGGAAAATTTTGCATTTTTTATTTTTGTGCAAAAGGGGCGCAAAGTGAATTTACTGACTGGTTTCTACCATTTTTTATACGGACCCGATTCAAATATTCAAATGGGAATATAGTCCAATCCAATGCTCGAGATCTAACAAATCTAGCACCATTAGAGAGATCTCGACCTCGTCTACACCATGGAGATCTAAAACTTTAATTTCAATGAGGTTAGGTGGGAAAAAATGGAAAATGTCTTTGTGTCATTAATTTAGGATCTAATTACTCCAACAACTAGATCAGATTCGATCCGATCTATCTTTCTTCCTCCTTCAATGCACTGAACAAGCAATCGAGGAAGATTTGACAAATTGTGGGTGGATTTCCAGGGGCATTAATGGCTGGTAGCTGAGTTTCAAATTAGTTTTCTCACCTCTCTCCTTCTTCTGTCTGTGTTGAATCTATAAAAGAAGGGGTGGGGCTCATTGTAAAGGGTTGGACAATTTTTTGTTACACCCTCCCTTCTTCCCTTGTTTTCAAGAGAATTTGTGGAGATTTCAAACCTCCCATTCGAGTTCTAATACAAAGTTTTTCCTCTTGGCTATTATAGTTTATTGTATCAACTCTTGAATAATAATATATGTCTGTGGATGATTCTCAACCCTTTCATGTGTTCATTGGTACCTTCTTATCTCTCATTATAGTTTGGTTATTTTTTCATGGTAGTAGTATTACATTTCTATGGTCTATGTTCAATTACAAAACATGTGTTTAACATTCCTTTGGTGCATCACCTTGTTATCTTAGGTTTTTTTTTCTCGTATCTTCTCAACCCTATCTCCTTGGTAAGATAGAGTAGGTTTTAGAATAGATCTTCTGCAATTTATTTTTATGCACTTGAGCAGAGGAATAGGAACCGACCTTAAGCCAAAGAGCTCTCTCAACTCACAAGGTTCCACACTTTGAGAGATGCTCCATGTTGTGCAATCAAACTGATAGTCTCAACCCATTTGGTTTCAGGCATTTAGGGATGCTGTGATTCTACACTAACAAAATCCATAATAGTTTTTCAATTTGTTAAATTATATTACAGTTGTTCTACAATATAATATGATTTAAATAAAAATATTTAAATTATCAACATTACACCTAGACTCTTAAATAAATGTATGATGCATTGAACTTACAAATTCATAGTTTGTGGATCTAACAACGCATGGTTGTTCCTAATGATGAATCATATGTGTTGATTTAAAACACATGACAGATTCAATCCGAATCCATTTTTCCATCTCATAAAATGCGAAAATATCAAAACTTTAATACCTAAGGATTATTATTGTTAATTTATAAAGTCATATTAAATAAATGTACATAATAACATATTTTTGAAATTTGTAATACTTTTCTTTAATTTAAAAATAATTGAAAATAGAAGAATCAACAGTAAAGACATTCTTCAAACTCATGTAAATAAATTCATAGTACTTATAATATTTACTAAGCTATTTCAATAATTAACACTTCAATAAAAAACATAAATAAATAAAAAATATAGCAATAGTAATAATTATAAGAATAAATTTTTTTGTTACAATTAATATAGAAAATAACCTATTTATATTGGAACTTGGACTTTAAGAAACATTATTATTTATTTGGGTAAAAATAAGAATCTTAAGTTTAATGGTCTCACCAAATTTATCTGCAGGTGATTTATCCAAAACAATCCTAAAATAGAAAGGCAATCACATAATATCATCGAGTACCTTAAATCACGCATACAATTAAGCCCCAAATTTTTCCTTCATAATTGATTGGGGTGTTTCTAACTGTATATATTTATTTAAATCATCCCAAGGTAGTAGTTGTGTTGTGTTTACCTTAAATAATAGGATTCAACTGTTAAACGCTTCAGAAGATAGAGTTACTCCAAGGAGTCTTTGTGGTCCGCGTTTGCCTCTATGTGAAACGTTGTTCTCCCAAATAAATTGATGAGCTTAAAATAATTTTAAGAGCTTCTTTATTCAATTCTTAACAACAGAGGCCCTATCATTTCTATGCTACCAATAGTTGTTGTCTCATGTGAACAAATTATGTTCTTCGTTTTAAGGAACTCAAACAAACTCTAAACTACGTCAACAATATTATTGGATTTCATTGCAAAGTGTAGAATATTTTCCCCTTTTCGCTCGTTATCAACCACTTTCATCACACAAGTTTTGATAAATAATTTGTAGAGGCCGAACATGATAATGGAAATGGAGTGTTACAATGAAGTTTTCATGTTTAACTTGGATTAATATTATATTTCTTTCCTTTTCACGGGAGTGATTTTTTTTTACAAGTAATAATGAAATATTTTGAGATTGGATTCAATCTCTCTTTGAAGAGGTTCTTTGCCACTAATTTAGTGTTATTTAAATGGAAAAAATTTAAATATTAAAATAAATGTAAAAAAATTATATTTCTCATTTTAATTTATTTATTTGGTATGTACATGTATAGTTTTTTAAGTTCGAAACCATAAGTTTAGATATATTTTGTAACACCCACTAAAATCTACCCACACAGAACCCAAGACCAACCTAGGATAAACTAGAAAATTATGGAATAAATTTTTTTAAGAACATTCCCACAAAGAGGTTTTGAAAAATAATAGTTGTCCCATTATAGTTTCTAAGTCACTTAAATTTAACAATTAAATTTTTGTCATTTTATTAAAATAACCAAACTTGCATTACATTTTAATGAACTTAATTAGACTAAGCATGGTTAATTTCTCCCTAAATGTTATTTTGATGAACAATTTAATTCCACTATAGTTTATAATCTCACATTTAAATCTCAATGGTAAAAGGGGCCAATATAAAGAAATACTAAAGTTATTTTAATTCCACAAGGTGACTAGGGTTGAAATAATTAACAAGGCCCTCAATATGACACAAGATTGGAATAATAAACACACCCCTACCCCATAAAGTGACCCCTTAAAAAGTCAACCCGTGTATTTTGGAATTTAAACATTTAAATTTCAATTCAAATTCCTCTCACCCACTCCCCACCTACTTTTTGTAGGGATGAATCACATCCCCTGGATGGATTCATTTAGGACCCTTAGATGGGGGAAAGACAACTAACCCTAAAGTATGTTTAAGAAAAAGTCTTTCTCTCTTTCTTTTGGCTTATTATTTCTCTTTTGTTTTTTAGGTTGTTGGAGGAGGATGGGGAATCCATTAGAGGTCCTCTTAAGATTTTGGTGAGGCATACATGCTCCATTATTTTCTTATTTGTTTATACCCTCATTCAGGGTTTTAAGTGTATTTCTTATTTTAGTTCAATAATAATTGCCCAAGTAGGCAAATGGGTTTCTCTCATTTTGTGATTTAGTTAAGTTTGATATGTGATTTCATTTTGTGTATAAGAGTTTATACACATATATTTTTATGTATATACACTTGCATACTTATATATATGTGTGTATAATACACATATATTTTTAAATTTTATTAGGTTAAAACCCAAAAAGACAAATAATATATAGTGTTGTTTTATATATATATATATATATATATATATATATATATATAATAATATATAGTGTTGTTTATATATATATATATATATATATATATATATATATAAAATGTGATTTTCAAAACGATTTTGAAAAAGCTCGGTCGCGACTTTAAACTCCATACAGTCTGGCATAAGGAAAATGTGTAGGTTTTAGGTTTTAGTAGAGTTGTTGGGTTGAGGGGAGGTTTGTATTTGATTGTGGTTGGGGGAAGGGTTGCCAACCCCACCCCCCCATCCCATTGTTAATGGGGTGGGGGTGGCATCGGTGACCCTTCTCCCAATCCCCTTTCCACCTAAGTCTAAGCGGTAGCAGCCCTACCCACAATAACATCATTCAAACCCCTTTTCCACAAAATAAAACTACATGAAGCAGCTAATGGGGATTGAAGAAAAATACAATTTATTTTCTTTTATATAAATTTTAATATATATGTGTGTGTATATATACATATAAGACCCTTTTTTAATATATATTACTGAAGTTTTAATATTAATAATATTTTAATTTTGACATCATCAAGAACAAAAAATTGAGACCTTTGGAGCTCAGGGAATCACAGACTGGACGACAATGGCAGTGAAGAACTTTATCCTTACAAGATCTGGAGAGAACGACCTCGGATTGGGTGGGGGAAATGGATCCATTTAGCTTGGAGGTGCCTCCCTCCTTGAACCACCTCCAAGATTTGAAATTAACATGGTTCGCATCAGAGAACTTTCCACACCACCACCCAAATGTCGTTGCGCCTAGCTTGCCTCACAGGGTTTTTCTCCTGCAGTAGGTTTTTTCTTGTCGTGTCATTATACCACTCACCCGACACCTTCTTCATTTGCCAATTCCCCTCAGATAAACATGATACATGTCACTACCCGTGCTAAGAAGGATAAAGGTAAAGAAAAGGTGACTGACCCACCGACTAATCCTATACCCAACATACCATCTGCACCCATTCCTAAAATCACTATTTGCGGCCCCACATACCCCATTTCTAATGGGGTCACACATCGCACCATGCTCAAACAATTACACCAATCTCCCCTCAAAATGTCGTTATATGACCTCATCCAAACCTCGGAATCCCATCACGAAGCTCTCTTGGAGGTTCTTCAATCTATTGAGGTTTTTCCCAAAGATCCTACACCCATCACCTCCATTATCACACCCCATCATGTAGCCTCTCTCACCAAATTACCACCTTTATCCACACCTCCACCTACTCACGAAGTAGCCTCCCTTAGCTTTTCAGAGGAAGAGATCGTACCACACAAAAACAATTACCCGGACCCAGCCCTCTTCATCTCTGTCCACATCGATGACATACGCGTATGACGTGTGATGATTGATGGGGTTGTTAGCATTAATATCATTTCATCCCATGCATTCGCTCAAATGTGCATACCTGATAATTACATGCATAAACATCCTGTCATGTTGCATTCATTCAATGACACTATCATGTCCACATTAGGCATTGTCATCCTCCACATTCACATGGGCCCCCGCATTGTCCCAAAATTATTCTACGTCTTGGAGGGGGAGTTTCAATATAACTTGTTGCTTGGCAGACCCTGAATTCGTGTCATCGGTTGCGTTCCTTCCACATTGCATCGTTGTGTAAAGTTTGAACATGAAGGGCACACCTATACCATTCGAGCTGATCCATCCCCTTTTAAAAC
Organism: Taxus chinensis; assembly: GCA_019776745.2. Classification (NCBI taxonomy): domain Eukaryota; kingdom Viridiplantae; phylum Streptophyta; class Pinopsida; order Cupressales; family Taxaceae; genus Taxus; species Taxus chinensis. The sequence continues at coordinate 709,430,840 of CM034150.1, read as the reverse complement.
ATGTAACATGCTTTACCAACCCAATAATGTGCTCATACTCGTTAAGGCAACTACCTCCACGACCACCACCACTTCACCTATACCTCCACTTACCAATACATTCACTACATCAACCACACAGGCATCCTCCATTCCTTCCATTACCACAACCTCCATGGCCAACCCATTAGATGCCCAAGTCGTTAACCCCACCTCCGCGTTGACCTCTGACACATCTTCCATTCCAGCTACCTACATAATAACCACCGATCCCTTGGAAGGTGTTTTTCAATGCCTCACTCTGGGGAAATACCACCTATATAGTGTTAACACATTCCTTACTCCACAAGAGTATGGAAGCCTTCACCAACATCCACGTTATGATCACCGTATAGGATAATGTGTCCTGTATGTTCCTCCTCAGCTTTATACTAGTCTCACCTATGGCGGAATTGATACTACCACTTACACACCCAAACCACCGTAAAAAACCTGCGCATTTTCTACCGACTTCCAATAACTCACCAATCACCATTTCATCCAAACCTTCCTGCACCGATGTGCATGGAAGGGTTTTGGTTTTGGATTTTATGAGCAAGGTTTCCATACAGTTATTCCATGTACCATCTGCAAATATAACGATCATAGTGATATCATCTTTCCTAAACCACCTACCAAATAAGCCCACATTGAACTCATTAAGGACACTAGCCCTTCTCCACCTTCTTCACCTACTCCACCTTCATCACCACCCTCACTGACGGAGTTGATGGATCTTGAATCTATCCCTCTTAGTTTTTTTTTTTCATAAACACCATTTCCTTGGGGCCTCTAGCTTATCAAAGTGAGGGAGAGGCCCCTTCCACTCTTCCCTTCCTGTATCCTGAAATGACCGATGATGATACACGTTCAATTAACATCATCCAATGTCATGATGATGAATCTATACTCACCTACCTTGGTGCAGAAGACTCATATATTCATCGGTTGTTACCCTCTGAGATGTAAACCATATTGAACGAATCAACTATCAAGATCAATATTCATACTCAGGATGACCCACACATCCTAAAGATTGGTCAATCTTTAGATGCTACTAAAAAAGAAGCCATAACTTATTTTCTCAAGGATCATGACCACGCTTTTGCTTGGTCTTACACAGACATGCCCGGTATTGACCCCACCATAGTGGTCCATAATATCGTCACTCTTCCCGATGCCAAACCCATCAAAAAAAAGCTGAGGAAAATGCACCCTCGCATTTCCCTTCTCGTCAAAGAAGAACTTTAGCAAGTTCTTTCCTTTTCCTTCATCTTACCAATTGATTATCATTGTTGGATTTCTAACATTGTCCCTATCACTAAGGCGACAGGGGACTCAACATTTGCACAAACTTCTGTGACCTCAACCTAGCATGTATGAAAGATGACTTTCCCTTACTTGGTATTGACTAGATGGTTGACCTTACCGCTAGTCATGAGATGCTATCACTCATGGATGGCTTCTCATGTTATAACCAAATCTCACTTTCCCTGGAAGATCAACACAAAACCGCATTCATCACCCCTTGGGGGACCTTCTACTATCGAGTCATGCCTTTTGGCCTTAAAAATGCTGGTGCCACATATCAATGGGCTATGACTTACATCTTCCATGATATCATTCATCGTATATTGAAAGATTACGTGGATGATCTCCTGGACAAATCTAAATGCTGCTCCTAGCACCTTGTTGTCCTAAAAACCATTTTTGACCGCCGCATTAAATATTGCGTTCGCCTTCAGCCAAATAAGTGTGTCTTCTTAGTTCTCTCAAGAAATATCCTTGGATTTATTATTTCCTTACGTGGTATAGAAGTTGACACTGTTAAAGTCAAGGAAATTATAGAAATGCCTCCGCCCACTAACCTTAAACAACTCCATAGCCTGTAAGGTAAGATGCATTCTATTCAATGTTTCATTTCACAATTATCTGATCAGTTCCAACCATTTCATCATCTGCTCAAGAAGGATGTCTCGTTTAAATGGGATGATGACTGCAACAAATATTTTGAGGCCCTAAAACAATACCTTCTCCAACCACTCATACTCATTCTGCCTAAAGACAATCAACCTTTTTACCTATACATCTCAGCTACCGATCACTCCTTGGGAGCCATACTCACTCATCGCAATGAACAACACAGGGAGTAGGTGGTTTATTACATAAGCAGTACTCTTTTGAATTATGAAACTTGATACATTCATCCCGAAAAATTGTGCTTAGCCTTAATTTTCGTTGCCACTAACTCCGCCATTACCTACTCAACCAAAAAACCTATGTTATGACCAACACCGACCCCTTACACTTCATGTATTCTAAACCTTATCAAAATCAGCATGTCGCTCGATGGCTTATGATTTTAGCTAACCTTGACCTCGAATTCATTCATCAAAAGTCCATCAAGGGTCAGACTATCACCGACCAATTGGCCGACACACCTCTTTCCAAAGATCAACCCTCTAATTTTGACTTTCTACATGAGTCAATTACTACCCTTTCCCTGGATGAACCCCTTTACAAAATGAAACTCTTCTTCGATAGTTCAAAGTGTCAGCATGGGGGTGGGGCTGGTAGTATCCTCATTCCAATTGATGGTTAGCCCATGCCTTTGTCTTTCAAGCTCAATTTTGAATGTAAAAACAATATTTATGAATACGAACCACTCATCCTAGGTCTCTAAGCCACCTATGCCCTAGATGTCAAATCAATCAACATCTTTGGTGATTCTCAATTGGTTGTAAACCAAGTAAATTGTATATACCAATGTTGTAATGAGATACTTAAAAAATATAAACATCATGTAGACGTACTTTTGATCACCTTTGACCATTACATCCTTCAAAGCATCCCATGTTCAACCAACAAATTTGCAAATACCATGGCCTGCTTGGCTTCCCATATACCCGCTTTGCCCGCCAATTCTAAAATCTTTGTCACCATACAATTACTCCAATCACCTTCTTATTTACCACATGAATATTACTCTATTAGAAACACTACCCCGGACCCGAGTGACTTTTGGTACAAACAATACTCCAACTATCTTTCTCTCTCCATCTTACCTCTTGATCTCATATATAACGGAGAGTGCTCCTTCCTTAAAAAGGTCTCTCGTTACGTCATCATGGGGGGCCTCCTCTATAAGCACGAATTTGATGGTATTCTCTTATGATGCCTCACGAGTTATGAAATTCCTTATACCATTAGGGAAGTTCATGATGGCATATGTGGAGGTAACTTCATTGGCCTTGTTGTTGCTAAACGTATTCTTTGCTTAGGCTATTACTGGCCAACCCTTAACTATGATTATTTCAATTATGTAAAATGTTGTGTAAAATTCCAACAACATGCCAATATTCATCATACACCCAGTCATGCCTTACTGGTCACCCGTGACCTTTGGCCCTTCTCTCAATGGGGTTTAGATCTTGTCGGAGAAATCAATCCCCATTCTTCCCAATGCCATCAATGGATCATCACTGCTACAGAATACTATACAAATAGGGTGGAAGCCATACCACTCATCTCCATGAAAGCTGAGAAAATATGTGAGTTCATTAACCGCCACATCATTTTCCACTTTGGTGTCCCTCATCACCTCATCACTGATAATGGAAAACAAAACATTACAAAAACTTTGTGATGCCTTCGGCATTCAGCTTAGTTTCTCAGCACCCTATTAACCACTAGACAATGGCCAAGCCAAATCCACTAATAAAACCCTAAATAAAATTCTTATGAAATTCGTTAACGATACTGGGAAGGATTGGTATACGCACATTCCTTTTTCCTTATGGGCATATCACACTAGTATTCACACTTTCACTACTGGCATACAATTTTCTCTGGTATATGGTATGGAGGTTGTTCTGCCTCTCGAAGTTTAGATCCCCTCACCCTACATTTCTCTCCATGACATGCTCAATTATGATGACTTTCATCAGGACCGTTTAGCACAACTAGAGTTATTAGACGAACATCATCTTAATGCTCTGGAACACCTTCAAGTTTACCAAAAACGTATCAAACGTGCCTACGACAAACATGTCCATGCACAAACCTTCCAAGTTGGTGACCTTGTCTTGAAAGAAAATCAACACGTAACCAAAGTAGAAAAAAGTAAACAGGGAAAATTTGCTCCTAATTGGCTTGGATCATACATCGTGACTCATACGCATAGATTAGGTGCTTATCATTTATCTTCACTCGATGGTAAACCCAAACTTGAGCCCCTTAACACCTTGTATCTTTGAAAATTCTATTGTTGACTTGCAGTCCTACCTCACCTTTTGTCTCTTTCCATGCTCTTCCCTTGAGCACTATCAACTTCATACACCTCACCAACAATTAAGCAAGAACCATGTGAGTACCCATCACTTGTTATATTCTATTGAATATGTGTACCACGGCACTACACATAACATGATTCTCATGGATACTTTTCATCTACCTTTAGATGAGATTCCATGGTCATTTCACCTTGCCTTTTTAACAAGAGTCCTATTCTCCACCTTTGTCTTGTCCATGACTTCAAATCCCTCACATGGGATACAACTCCTTGAGTCAAAATTCCATGCAATAGATGACTCCCTCAAAAGGAAATATTCCTCTCGACAATTGCTCTTGTGAATAGACTGATCCTTCAAAGGATAGCTATGTAAAGCTAAAAAAAAGTGAGAGCAACCAAAGCTTCCCGCATCGATCAACTTCACAAAGAGCTCAAGCAGTTAAATTTTCTTCATCCCATATAGACTTCCTACATTGATCAGTCTATCTCAAATACAAGTCAACACAGAAAACGTTTTATCATGGACTTTCCCATTGTGACCTCAGATCTCTTGCCCAAATAACATGCTACCTTATACCATACAAAATTACCCACTTTTCACCCTTCAAACCATACCCACTCCCATTTCCCACTACCTCAATGGGACTTCTTGGAAACTATGACATTTGGTGATCATTTGACTACTTATTACCGTAGAACAATCAATCATGCAATGTCTTTAAGGTCTTACATTCATCACCTCTTTCAAGGTGTGATCTACTAGGTATCATCCTCGCCAATCAAGTGGCTTTATTGCCCCCTCTTCTGTTTTAGTCATCCTTGTTTACATTTTGATTACCTTATACAAGACTTGGTCCTTGATGCTTACTTTTGAGCTAATCTATTTTCTTATTTTTCCACAATCAATATCACCTATCTCACTTTACCTATAACCCACCCACACCTAACAAACCTAAACCCACAACATACTTAACACCTACTACCTCATTTTCACACCCTCTCATATTTTCCCTAGCTTATGGGAGAACTACATCGGTCTGATATCCCTTTTTACCAGGAATATGTAGGAAGCACTCCATGGGAATGGGGCCCCTAGAGGATAGCTTGGCCATGCTTTACCCTAAACAATTCATCGTTCCTCTTCCTAACATTACATCCCACCCCACTTAGTTTCCTTTTGTATCCCAAATTGGAAATTAAAACCAAACAAGCAACAAGCTGCTTAACATCTTTATCATCAACACAACATGCATTTAATATGTCTACCATTTCTCTAACATTAGTATACATGTAATATAAAGCATCTTACACATGACCCATATCATCATTCATTGCACAAAGTAATGAATCACAAACTCACACCAGCTTAACTCAAATATGCCAATGACCTGACTCCACCATGCCTCTAACCTAACTCAACCATGACTATGACTTGACTAGATCCATGCCTAACAAACCTAACTTGATCCATGCCTAAGACCTCAGTCCATCATGCCTAACTCACCTAATTTCTGTCCATATCAAAAAAATAAATCGAAAATCTCATCAACACATCAACAAATCAAGAAATATCATGTACCTCATCATATAAATAAATGTGTATCTCAATACAATATACATGGCTATATCATCATGTTCATCATCTCACAATCATCGGCACACAGGCTGATACACAATACAAAATGTCATTGGCACGCAAGCCAGTCTCATATATATAATAAAATAATGAACCAATATAAAATTTCTTTAGCACGTAGGCCAATATATGCTCAAAATATACAAAACCTCTCGTAGGCTAGTATGTGATAAAAAATACAATTATCTGTCGGCATGCAGGCCGGTATATATCACAAAACTTACTATCATACATAAGAAAAATAGGTGCCACATATCAGACATCTCGGCAGATGTCCTCCATCTCTATATCACCTGTACCCTCTGCCTCCTGGGTCCTTGCTAGCGCCTCAACTGGAGCTGGTATCCATGCACTGGTAGCCTCTCCCTACTCTGGCCTCAGAGCTTACTGACCCCCTATGCTCTCTACATTGTGAGTGTGGGATTTTTTCCTCTCACTTGACACATGTTTTGCCCTGTACTTGGAATAGGATATGAAGTCTATCCCGGTCACCGTCAGCTGGTCTTGGTAGTATCTAACCTCACGTAGGGCATCTCGTAACTTAGATATACACATGGTATGTGGTGGTACCATAGATCTCGGCCCCTATACCTGTCTTGGGAGACCCTGTCTCGCTCCTACCTGTGAACTGGGACCTGGTCCCAGTGCCTGTGGTGGTGCCCTCTACCCCTGTGCCTGTATCTGGGCCTGTAAAGCCCAAATCTATGCCTGGGCTATGCCCAGATGACCCTATAAACCTACCACCTATGTGTGTAAGGATGCTACCTAACCATCACCCTCCTCTCCATCTCCATCTCCACCACCTACCATCTAGGCCTGTACACTGGCCACCTGCACATATAGCTATGCTACCTCTACCTCAGAGCTCTCCAGCTATGTCTGCACTATACCCAACTAGGTAATCAAAGTAGCCACCTACCCCTATAGGGCATCCCTCTCCACCATGATGGTGGCTAGATCCAGCTACCCTGGTCTGGGTGGTATGGTTCATAAGTGAGCCACCCACCACTGTGTATACCTATATGTGCACCTGACGTCATCTATGCGCTGGTCCACTACTTGCTCCTCCTACACTGTGGGCACTGTAGGTTATGGTAGAGGTAAGGACCTCTCCATGTCATCTCTATAGTACTATGGGAAGGGAGGAGGTACATCCTGTAATAGTTGGAAATGCCGCCAGACTCTGTCCATCGGGATCATCTTGTGCTCCCTGACATGGCGACCCTACATCCATCTCAAAAGTTGGAGCTCAACTAGCTCCTCATGCATATGCCTATACAAGGGGAATCCCACATATGGCATCCATATAATGTCCACTCCAGATAACCCCTCCAACAATTACCAGAAATAGGCCACATCATGTGTGGGCCTGTCAGATCTCTACTCCCCAATAGCTGGCACCCATCATCTATACCCCACCCACACAAATCTCGAGTGGGAATGCATCAACTCAGGGCATCCCTACTGGTTGCACATAAGCTATGTGCTCATAATCCCAGCACTATAGTAAGAAGATACAACATAGGATGAACCTGCGCAGCTACCTCGTATGCCCATAACTCTCTGTACAGCTACACTAGGAATGCTGGCACCCAGGAAAAGTGGGTTTCCTCTATCATCATATTGTGGAGTTCCCCCATCAACGATCAGGGAAAATTTCCACCCTCTGCATCTAGCAAGGTAAAGCAGCACACTGCCTCTATTAAAAGAAACCACTAGCCTTGTCTCCTCAAGACGAGCTAGGTACATCTCTCCGTATAAAATGCTGGCACTATGGAATGTCATCTTGGTCATCCCCTCGCCAAATACTATCAGCATCAGCTCCTCTAAGGCATCGAAGGAGATCGAGTAGACTTGCGTACCCCATATGGGTGGCCGTAGAATCCTAAACATTTCCTCTAAGGTGCCAGTGATCTCACCCGTCGGCAGGTGGAACATGTTGGTCATGCGGAATCCCATCTATCAATGAGCGTGACCATCAAACTCAGGTTTCCTGACTACATTTCTGGTATCGCTGGACTCCACTCAGGCCCAGATGCCTCCACATGCTATAGCTCCTTGGGGGTCACTGTGCCACCACTGATCACAAGTAGGTGTGGAATCCTATTCTGCATGCGTAGCTGATCTCTCCCCGTGCACATCCAATACAAATAATACATTAATCTACATTTCTCCCACCCACATTTTCCCCCTATCATTTCCTGATAACCTATTTTCACCCTACCCATCTCAACCACCTAGCCCACATCACTTTTGGACCCTTGTTCCCCAAAACCCAACTGGTGTCAGTTCTCTTTAACCGACTCTGAACACCCATTTACTAGCATTGGTCACCTATTTCGGTGACTGATACCCGGTTCACCCTTACCGATGCTAGCCAAACTCAACTGAAGCCGAGTCACTGTCGCGGTAAAAACCCACGATCCCCAAAGCGCCCCTTTCTCAAAAACTCACCCCCTAGCCCCTTTTACCCACTTGAAAATTACCTACACTACCATTGCACCTCAACCCATCCCCCCTCTCTCATTTATTACTCTCCCCATTCCTATTTTACCCAAATTAACCCCCATTCCCAAATTTTATTCTTTTTCCCACCCCAAAAAACTAAAAACCAGAACTACAACCACAATTTGTAAATCACTTAATCTATTTAACAAAATACACCTAGAGTTGGATGCTTAACTCATCGTGCTGCCATCGTCTTAGTGGCAATGTTACTTGGCCGCTACACTGGTCACCCGACCGATCCCTTTCCGACCTCTACCATCACCAAATCACTACTCGTAACCAAATAAAATCACTAGCACTGATCCTATGGACCCCACTTTCTCACCAACCAATCACCCGCCGTTCACACCGCCAACTCAATTCTCTATTTTGTCTGGACACTTCTCTATCTTTTTGTCATTTTTGCAAATTGCAATATGACAAATGAATAATAAAAAACACATAGTTTTTGTTTTTTATAAAAAACTTGGCCGAACCAATGCCAATTTTCCTTTACCGGCATCGGTCTCATGCCCCTACCTTACAATGGGTGGTTTCCCCTATACCAGTGCGGTTACCCTTGACCGGCATCAGTCACCCTATCTAGCATAAAACCTAACATTTTACCATATTACCTCACCTATCCCTATTTTTTTTCCACACCTCCCATTTAGCCGTTACCCCACGATCAGTTACAACACATACCCTTTACCATGACCATTTACCTAACCTTCTAGAACGCAACATTTTATCTACCTACCTTTTTCCTCCTTTGGGGACTACTTATTTTACCCATGCTGTGACCTATATTTTTGGCCCGGGACCATCACTAGTGACCTTTGACCTCATGTGTTCGCTATACCTTGCGACACTGTTACTTGTGTTGATTGACCTAATGACCTTACCTAGCCTATTTCTGTGATCGTTTATCCTGACCCTGCCTTTGGTGTACCAGAACATACCTAAACGTTCCTGCACCTAACCTACATTGTGTTTCCTAACCATATCATATACCTTGGATACCAGAATCACTTCAACCTTATTTAGATAAACCTATCGACCTTAGACAATGTAGAGTTTTCCTGCACTTCAACCTTGGGTAGCGTGTTGTAATTTATACATGTGCGTGCATTTGACTATTGCTACCTTTGACCCTAACCCCTTACCTAGATTTACCGAGTAGACCTTTAACCCTTTTTCCCCCATTAACCACCTTCACCTTTCTCACATTTTCCCTTTTATGAAACCACTCCCCGATTCTTCCTTCATCCTCATCAGTTCCTTGTTCAAGGGGGATAACCTTCACCTACACATGGGGCAACCACATCTTATTCTTGTTAGCATCGCTTACCAATACAAGCTACGCAACAAAAAGGGGTAAAATGTAGACACTAAAATTAGGTCACAATCCCCTTTGGTCCCTCAACAAATAAACACCCTTCATTACATTAAACTGGCCATGGCCCCCTTTACCCCACTAATTTTAATTTAATTAATTTAATTAAATTAATTCGTTATCCTCACCATATTTATTATTTAAATATCTTAATTTAGATAACATCCACACATACACCTCACCTAGACACCTCATCTAGCCACCTCACGCTAAGTCCTATTCTTAGTAAGTTACCATAACTAACTAAGACTCACCCAAACCCTAAATATCAATGCCTACATTCTCAATCTAATCACATTCCCACATGCTTACAAGAAAATCCCAGTCTAATCTGTGGGTTAATGACATGAGATCTGAGAAAATAAAGAGGATCTCCTAGTTTAGTAAACCGATAAAATATCACCTTGATCAATGCCAGTTACTCCTAACCGTCACCCGGTTAAGCTAGAACCACCATCGATCACCTTTAAACCCCTAAAACAATCTTATTTGGAAGGTTGGAAAAAGGTTGGCAAACAGTGTGCACATTCCTAAGAGATATCACATCTTCTGAGAATGAATTCCAGTGAGAACACGCATGCAAGGAAGGAGATCAAGTATTTTCTCCTGCATTCACCCCCAGCAAGGATTTGATCCAACCAAGAAAAAAGGAATGCACATGCATCCCATGCAGAAGCTCTCCTACGATTGGTGATCATCTTAGCCAAAAGGAAGCTCTCACATTTAGCTATGGATTCAAAAGTCATACACGCACAACAACCGAACAACAAACATTTTAATAGGTATTCCTCCTATGCTCGTTACCCTATCTATTTCATCAATACTTCAAAGAAACACTTTAAGAATCTAGTGAAACACTAGCCCTCCACATGTCCAAGGTATGAAAAAGGGGACACCATCCGGTTGAAAAGTCTAAGCTTAGGATAGGCCGAAGGAAGCCTCCACATGTCAACTCGGTGTATCTTCAAGGTTAAAATCCAGAGGCGGTCCCCAAACAAGCACAGGCTCGCCACATGGCCAGAAGTCAAAAGTGGGGCAAAACTGGTCGTTGAATTGGCTAAGCAGAAGGAAAACTAGTGAAAGAATCCATGTGTCCCTTCCGTGCTCTTTCAATAGGTGAATCCAAAAGTGGTCCCCAAACATGCACCAACTCTCGACATGTCTCGGGTTAGGAAAAGTGTCTCCGCTAATAGGGGGCTTAGGAAAAGAATAAAATAAATAGAGTGGGCCTGTAGACAATGCCTTGTGTCAGTCTGGCACAAATTCAAGAGTGTAGAGGAGGGGGTGAAACCTTGAGACACATGGTGCCACCACATTTATATGAGTGAGTAGAATCTAAATCCAAAGCACCTTCATACAACCATGTTTTTAAACCATGATCTCAGAATTGAGTGGGAAAATAATTTTTAGAGAGCTCTCAGTGCCTACTACTCACCTGTCACAATTAATGATCCGGTCCACCATTTTCAAGGCTGTCAAGTCTCTCACTTATCGCCATGAGGAAGAATGGACTCCTTTCCTTCCCCATCAAGGAACAACACATGAAGGCATGGGTCTTGCAATGAAGCCCATCATTGTTACTGGTGGATTTCAATGTTTTCTAGAGTGGTTAGAGTAGGTGGATTTAATGCATTGCAGGGGTGGTTGAAGCAGGATTCAAATTTTCCCTCTCTCCTTCTCTTATTCTCCTATATATTATAAAGGAGGGGAATATTTCAAAAGGTTGGTCATTGTTTCTCTCCTGCCCCCCCTCTCTTTCTTCCTTAGTGTGGAAAGTGGAGTTTAAGCCTCCTCTCTTGTCTTTGTAATGGATTCTTCTTGCCTCTTTGCTACTGATGATGTACCGTGTGACCTCTTGGAGCAATGAAATCATTTTTGTGATGCATTTTGTCCATCCTTTGCTTATTTTATTGTCTCTTCTTGCCTCTCATCATTTCATGGTATATTGTACATACTTTTGATGTCCATTGTAGGTTTTGGGAGCCATGTTTAATGGGTTTGAAGTGGTGTTCCGTGTGAACTCTAGCTTTGGTCTGTGATGCATCTATCCATCCTCTCCCTTTCTCACCTCTCTCCATTTCAGGTAGCTGAGGTTGTGACAAACAACCTCCTTCTCTGGTGCATCATCATTTTTATGCAGGATTTGTTTTCATGCACTTTCTCTCCTTGGTCCTTTAGAAGGTTAGATTAGGATTAGATAGTTTTCTTGCATTAAAAAATCTTGTGGGCAGGTAGTTTAGGAGCAAGAGTAAATTTTATCCAGAGTTCCATCTCAAGTTCGCATGTCCCACAACTTGAGAGATGGTCCCATGTTATGCAGATCGCAGTGGATGCCCCACTCAAATTGGAGGCCATTCGGGGGGTGCCGTGATTTCTTACTAACAAGAGTAGTAAATAAAATAATTTTATTGTGATTTCAAATGACTAAAAATTGAAAAACTCCATAAGAGAGATGTATGCCAGATACCTCTATATTTATTTAAAACTAGCTACATTATATCTATACAATAGAGAATATGAAGAATTTCTAAAAATGAATATGAAGGGTTCCATTCAGGAACAAATGATCATCCTACATGGAGGCCTTCCATATCCACCTTAGGGGTGGATTTGGAAAGATAGATGTAGAGGAAAAACAAAAATATTTCCTATTATCATTTTATTATTTTATTTAACATCGCTTGTCAGGTCCATATATCCTAGCTTTTTGATCTGTTTTGTGAACCAAATGATTTTTTTAAAATAAGAATGAAGCGTAAAACTATATCACGACTCTACTTGATAAATATCCTACCCAAAATTTTGTGAATCCAAAAAATTCTCTAAATACCCTCACAAATGCAAAATATGAAAGCTATTGAAAACTACCAAAAATAGACTTTTAGAACTTTCCCTAAGGACTGTTGACAATATATTTTCAGGACATTCCAGAAATAGATTTTTGGAAATCCTATTCTGGATCAACATTATTTTGAAGGAATCCTAAGATCAGAGAGTAGTAATAAACTAAAGCATGTTTCCTATAATTAGTTTCTTTGTTACTTGTTGACGATTACTTCTAAGACATTAATAAAAAAACGTTATTGAAAAATATGCTTAAGATTAGTAGATGTGGATATGAATTTTTGTGTCTCATATAACTTTAATAGTACTTTTAGAGTGAGAAAGAATAGTCTCTATCATCAGAACCTTAAACAGGATTCAATCAAATGAACATAATGTAAAACAAAGAAACTTGTTCAAAACCTATCTTGGTGATATTTTTGGCTTTACTAATGGACTTATGAAATAAGGACATGTTAAGGGGGATATCTAAATCCCTATGAAATTTTTTAGCATTAGCTTTAACCAAAATTACACATAGAAGATTGATTTTAGCTAGGTTTTTTTTCAACATTACACTAAATGATCCTCTACCTTCTTACATACATTTCAGCACAAGGCATGGCATCCAGGATCAAAAGTGTTAATTTGAATGTTTCCCTAATTTTGTGAAACTATAGGCTAGCTAATCATGGTACTCATGGATGTATGGGAATTATGCAAGCTTTGCATAAAAAACAACATCATATACCTCTAGATATTTGAGTTGTAGGCTTTTATAGGGCCTCTAGACCAGAGAGAGATTTGGGAAGGCCTACCTTTGAAACAATTCAAGCCATTTTATTCCTAATTTTTGATGGAGTGTGTGAATAAGGTCTGCATTCGACATGGGTAGTAAAATTGAAAGTGAGGATGAAGGGGAAGCTCATGGATCAGTTCAGAATTTTGTCAATATCATTCTCCCATCCCTTTCCCAAGCCATAGATAATGGAATCAATCTAGACCTTTAGCTGAATTTTGAGGAAATGTTACATGAAGATAGAAATGTGGGCTCCCAAAGGATATATCGAGTCCAAACAATTGATGAGGAAGGGTTGGAATATTGATCTCATGATGGCCAATACGTTGATGAAAGAGAGAGGATGGAAAATGAAGGAAGTAAATTATCTAAATAGAAGACTACACCGTTCCTCAAAATCATCCATCATAAGGAGGTAAAATGGGAAAAAGAGTGTGTGAATTATCTTAATGGTGTAAATGATTTTCTAGATGACGTGAAAGTGCTTGATTTTTGGGAAGGTACCATATATTTAAGGAAATCAAAAGAATAAGATACAAACAATAAACTAAGGTCTCTTTGCAAAGGAATGAATGAATTATGGAGGAGGAAGTATTTAAAATGGTTTAGTGTAAAACCAAACCATAAGAGTGGTCCATCAATGTGATATAATCACTAAGATTAAATTTGAGGGTCGTTTGGGTTTTTTTGCACTATCTTTCTTCGCTCAACCCTTGGTTGAGTTTAGATGGCTGATTGATTTTTTTTTGTTTGGTTGGGGATTTTTTATTCTGGTTGATGTTCATTTCTATGTTTCTTTCTTAAATCTTTATCAATCAATTTTATAAAAGGTTTGAATTTCCTTTCAAAAATCTCTTATTACTTAATTGAAAAAATATAATATATTATATAGTTCCAATTGTAATTAGTGAAATATCATAGATGCTTTAAAAGAGCATGCTTTGATAAATGACTCATCTCCAATTAACCAGTGAAAGAGAAAATGTCAATCACAAGTTTCAAGCTAGGTTTCAAACAAAATTCTTGTATAGTAGTAGGTAGTTGTAGCTCAAGTAACAAATGTAGCTAATGGTTAAATTTTACTTGAAAATATTTTTTAATTCATAAATATTTTGGTATTTCAAAATTTTGATTTTCATAATTTGTAGCTTTGACTGGGTCACATATATTTTCTAGGTACAATGTATATTTTTGGGTTGGTCCGCCTAACATTTGCACCAATATGTAACTATTTTACTTAAAATCACATTAAGTGTAAAATTGAAATTTGCCACATTTTCTTTCAAATATATTATAAGATAATTACGATTTCAATATTAATCATCAAATTCCAATAGTAATTCATATACCTTACGACAGTGATGATCAACTACACATATCACTACCATATGATAACAATACATATAATAACTTCCATTGCTAATAGGGTTGGTAGAATATATATGCCACCAAATGGTACCATATATATGCTACTAGATGGTACCATATATATGCTACTAGATGGTAGCATAAATATATGCTACCGCCTTAGAATGATTTTTACTTAATTATAATAGCTAGTAGCATTTTTATTGTGATTGCGACGTTAATTTTTAACAGTTTTTTAGTGGCTGACAACACTTTTTGCAGCTCATAGCATATATGTTACTAGTTGGTAGCATAAATATCTGTTAATGGATGATATTGTATATACTACTAGCCGATAGCATAAATATATGTTACCATTTTATCGCATAAATATATTGTACTTGGAAGTAGCAACTTTTAATGCTTCCTGAAAAAAAGTATTGTATTTTTATCTTCTACATTATTTTTCGATGACATATTTATCATTGAGATGATCATTTTAGCTGATAACATTAAAAATTTCCCATCAAAATAGTTAAAATTTCAACAGTTTTTCATTTGTAAAATAACATTTTTTATTGTTATTTTCCTCATGCCATAATTTGTGAGGACATATTTCTCATTTAGATAGTCAATTTTTTGGAAAAGGGTAAATATGGGGGTTTTGAAGGGACCCACATCCTTTTAACAACATGCCCTAAATACAAGAAACAAAAATGAATAAGAAAAGAAGAATTCCTCAAGAGAAAGGATAAAACAACCACAATGGAGAAAAATGAACAAAGAAAAAGAGGAAGAAACAAAAGTGATAAAAGGAGAATTTGTTGTTGCCCCAATTGCTGAAACAATGCAACAACCATAAAGAAGAGAAGAAACACCCCCAAAATTAGATGAAAATTGAAGAATTTGTAGCAAAGGGGAAGATGTAAAATATCAAGCAACAATACCGAAAAGAAGATGTGAAAAAAGAATCATTCAAATAAGAAGCAAAGGAAACAGAAGGAAGCCTGAGCTCGTAGTGCTTTCCCTTATATCCTTTCTCGAATGTACTACCTGCCACTTTTCATGCAAGAACACCTCTGATTCAAGAGGTTTGGATTCAATTAAATCTAATGGGGAAGAGAAATTTAACTTCCTATCCATAGGATAGGAACAATCCTTATCTGAGTCTGAGTGATCATATTCATGTGGTTGCTTTATCCCTATGTTAGGTATTTTGTCCAAAAATTGGGGAATAACCATTGACTTCCCCACCTCCTACTGTTGCAACCAGGGACCAATTGTTTGTTTACCACTTTTTGGAGCTATATCTCCTATATCAATAGGATCTGATTCAATAATCCTATTACTTCGTCAAGATCAAGTGGGCTCCATGATGTTTAGGAACACAAGTGATATACATATGTTGCCTGGAATTTCTAATGAGGGATATATTGTAGTCGTAGATGTATACCTTGTAATGACCACAATAAATCAACACCAAAGTACAACTATAAAATTTTGTGGAATAATTTTTTTTTTGTTTTTCATTGCTCACTAACACAACACCACATGGGCTCAAATAGATAAAATTCAACATCACATAAGACTCTTACTCATAAGCATGGAACCCACATAGACAACATGATAACACCATAGGGTACATTTCCATGCAAGGTATTACTCAAATGAAAGTAATACCAAGACAATGGCCCAACTGACGGTAAGGCACCCATAGGCTAGGAAATACTCCACAACACGACATATTACCATCGTTTACATATTTACTTATGATTTAGGTTTCCTAGTGAATTAAACATGGTAAGGGTGTAAGATTCTTCTTTTCTTTCTAAAACTTCAAATACTCTATTTAAATTCGTATAACATTCATCCTTTACAATAGGATTATGCACTGTTGGTTCCTTTCTCAAGTTCCATTAATTAAATTCGATTTTTAACACGTATGAGCCTCCCAATATTCATTCTTACGTTAATTATTTTTCATATTCTCAAAATATGTGTAATTGACGTTAAATTCCTATCTCTCTCGTTACGAAAAGGATCTAACAAGATGTTAAGGTTCTCACTTTTTGAGGTGTATATTCCATGTTTAAATTTTACACTTGTTACACAAGTGTATCTAACATGATGTCAAGGAAGAAATATTAGGATTTAAGGTAGGTTTATATTCAAAGATACCTTTTTCCATAAACATTCTTCCATCACGGTATCATTATTTCCATGTTATAGTTGCTATACATTCAGTAACATGTTTGAAATCCATTCTACATTTTCACATCAAGAAATTTGATTCAGATTTATATATATCTTTTGTTTACTCAAAAGTTTGATCTCATCATGAGAAATTTTTATTTATTTTTAACAACATGAAAATGTCTACTTGATTTATAAGGACTTCAAGTATGACATTACTCCTAACCCAAAATATCGTTAACTCTTGTACGCTTTACACTTGCGATCATACTTTGGCCTCAGTATTGTTTTTGCTTTAGAACAATTAAAATTCAAATGATATGTAAGTTACACTTAAGGATTCATGACTACTAAAGAGTTATGGCATTGCACCTGCATCTAACAAATCATTTCATCTACTCTTAGAAACATCAAGAATGCTAAACACATATAAAAAGACAACCTAACAACTATATGATTCTAAAATGTCTTCCAAGGAACAAATTAAATCGTTGTAGTAAAATGCATTGGCGTTTCTTTCACCAATACCCTTAAGAGAGGTTCCGTGATCTGTTAACTTTAGCAATAGCATTCGTTGATGGGGGGAACTACACCCTACAAGAGAGCACATGGAAATCTGCTACTACATACTAAGGGACACAATTATCTAAGAGGGACAAAGGGAGTTCAAATACAAAAGTTATAAAAATTCATGCATTTCAAAATCCTTCTAAGGTAATATTTACAATCATTGGTGGCAACAATATCATTAGTATCGTCCTCTGTTCATTAGCATCATAAGATGTCACTCAATGTATTACATTCATTTCTACTTGAGGGTTTCTACACCCTACCACAAGTCAAAATTAAGAGTAATCAAGTGTCCATGTCTTGCAAGGGACTTCATGTGCCACTTGAGGTATTCCAAGACTAAAATTTCTCACTTTCGTTTAACACTTATATTATAAAGGTTTTGTTTATGTTTGGTTCATTTATTTGAATGTTTATAAAAATACATTACTCAATTATTAAGTTGAATTATCTTAACATGTACACATTTTGTGGTTGTTGAGTGAACAATGTGGGAATGGGTGTTGGTGAGGTAGGGTCGTCATCGAGAAGGTCATCATTGTCAAAGTTGGCTTCTAGAGGACACAACTGGATAAGGATAGTTTTCAAGGCCTTACAGTTCTCCACATTGTGCCCTGACACACGACGGTAGGCACAAATTTTAGTGTCATCAAACCCTTTTGGCATAGGTTCGATGCGGTCATAAGGTCTGAGTGGCGGTAATGTGATAACAGAAGTGTCGAGGAGGTTGGTTAATATTTTTGCACAGGACCCCACTAGTGGGTCACAATGGGAAGTGAATGTGGGTTTGGGTGTAGGTATGGTGGATTGTTGAGGAATGGTCCTTGCAATAGGGGGAGTGGGTTGAGCCATGGTTTTGGGTGCTAGAGTAGTCTTTGGTATTGGTCGTGTTTGTCTAGGTAGGGGGATGATAGATGAATGACCAGGAGGGTGTGTGGTTGTTTCCACTATCTTAATGGAGGGTAATGGAGTTTTGTTTCTGGGTTGCACCTTCTTGGGTAAAGGTGATATGGGTTTACGAGGTCTAGAAGGAAAATCATATGGGGGAAGAGCGTGAGTTACCCACATGGATAATGGGGGTGTTGTGAAGGTAGATCATGCAGGTTGCACATGGGGTGTGAGGGATAGTGACTGAAGTGTAGTGGGTAGTGAAGAAATAGCTGAGGGTATTAGAGGTATGGGTGGTAGAGATGTTGTAGGTGCAAGTGTAAGTCGTGTCGGGAACCTAGGTAGGTTGGAGGTTTGTGAGGAAGGAATGGCCTATTGTGTTTTTGGTTTATTGATAGGTGGAGGTTGCTTGAACATGTTACGAAGCTGAGGTCCTAAGACAGACGCGACAGGTGCAAGTGTGATTGGCGCAGCCGGGGTATGGGGTCGATGTGTTTGGTTCTACTGTTTGGATGTTAGAGTAGGTATGGTGTTGGCTTTAGAGGATGTAGCTAAATCTAATTTGATAGGTGGATGAGTAAGGCTGGTGGTTGGGGTGACCCCTAAAGTGGTAATAGGTTTAGTCAAGGAAGATGCCATAGGTACGGGTTTGGGTTTTGATAGAGACTGGGTCATGGGTAAGGTTTTGGTTTTAGCTAATATAGGTGTCATGGCGGGAATGGTGAAAGAGGTGGTTGTATTCGGTTTGATTGGTCAAAATATTTTTGGGTAGATAGTTGACGTGTCAGCAAGTGAGATCTGCATCTACATTGAGACAGGAAGCAAAAGGCACCCCCATAGTAAGGCCCTATCCACATAACCTAAGAGATCAACAAAATGTGAGAACAATATGGCTGTAGGTGGAATTGATGAGGACCTAATGTCGATTCCCGTAAAATGTGTCATAGAGATGGGGAACTGGCTAGCTTCCGCTTCCATGTGTAAGAGAGCCAAAAGTAGGTCTACAGGGTCTGGGGTGGGTGATGGAGAATGCTCATCAAGAGGTAAGTGTATCTCCATTGGGTCTGTGATAGGATTTGGAGATGATGGGAGCTCCTCTGTAGGTGGAGGAGGTAATGGGTCCTCCTCTGTGGGTGGAGGAGATGATAGGTTTTCCTTTATGGGATGATGAAGTACTGCGGGTATCGGTTCTCTAAGTGGAGAAAACAAAGGTATAATGGTCACGATGTTAGTGGAAGACTCCTCCGTAGGTGATGAAGGAGATGAAAGGTGTTCCTCTATGGGTGGAGGAATATGGGAGGTTAGTTCCAATGTTAAAGGAGGATTTTGAGCTAGAATCTCCTCTATGGAAGGAATATGGGGAAATGGGGAGGTGACAGGTACGTCATTAAAAATAGTGTGAACCTCACGGGTATGGGTAGCATGAGTTGAGGTCTCAGCGGTTTGATTAGATGAAGGAGCATGATTGGGAAATGGTTTCTTGAAGATGTGTAGGTTTTGGTTGGCAGATGCATTAGGATTATCCATAGTTAACTCACCATTCTCGATCATTTCTTGGACAAGGTTTTTTAAAGTGATGCAATTTCCATCACTATGCCACTTTACTCGATGATAGTTACAGAAGTCATGCTATTTATACCATATGGGCATGGGGCAAGTAGGGTCAAAACTAATGTGTGGTGTTATAGGTGGAAGGGCGATGGCTCTGGATTTGATAAGCTTTTCTAAGACAGAGGAGTAAGGTTCCCCAATTGGGGTGTATTTCCACTATTCTCATCTAAATTGAAAAGCCTGGATGGGTGAGAGATTAGATGAAGGGGTAGCCTGATTTGACGGATGAGTTACGCTGGCCTTGAGTACCACTGTGTTAGTGGTTCCCTTCACTTTTGAATAATTGTTTTGTGGTTTGGAAGAAGAAGATGTATCATTCAACTTGAATGCTGAATTCTTATTGCATAGTTGGATTTTATTCTCTTTGATGGCCCGAATCTCTAACTTGCATGCCATAGTGAATGCTTCATCGATTTTTTGGAATGTTTGGACCTGCAAGGTCAGTGAGATATGTCTCGCACAAGCCTGTGTGAAAATCTTGATGAGCTCTAATTGTGGCAGTTGGAAGGTGAGTTGGTTGATCAAGCTACGCCAGCGAGTGAAAAAATATGTGATAGATTCAACTTCATATTGACGCATGGAATATAGGTCAGTCATGGTAACCATCTTGACAATATTGATGGAGAAATGATCCAAGAAGGCTTAGGATACTTGATTGAATAAGAATATAGACTGTCTAGGTAATCCACTATACCAATCTAATGTAGGTCCAGTGAGAGACATGGGAAAGGTTCTTAAGTGAAAAGGATCATCATGAGTGATCAAATAACACACATGTTTGAATGACCGTAAATATTGCTGCGGGTCTTCTTTGTTATTAAAATGATTGAATTTAGGCATTTCCCAATGCACGGGGTATGGATGAATAGGAATGGATGGTTGGATGGGCTCATTGTAAATTTCATTGTAGGTGAGAGTGTTGCAGGAGTTGAAAATCGATGCCTCTATTGTCTACATCTTGTCCAACATTAATTTCACTAGGTTGTTGGTAGGTTGCAATGATTGGGTGCCTCCTGTAGCATGAGGGGGTTGGTGTTGGTCATATAATGGGGGTGGCACTCCAATATATGGTGCTTTCGTTTAGGTTGATTGAGAAGAAGGTAGTGAAACAGGGGGTACCTACCCAGAGTGAATAATAGGTGAAACAAGAGGGTGCTGATAGTATGTATATGGAGGTGGAAGGGTCATGGTAGTCCTAGTGGTAATAGGGGCTAATGATTGTGGAATGGAAAGTACCACGTTCTGAAAAGAGGTAGGGGTCACCAACACCAGAGGTGGTAGTGTAGCTATGGGTATGTGTGAGACATTAGGGGTGGATGAGGTTACATTTTGGGTAGTTTTCAAGGGTATGGTGGATGTGGCGGGTGCCACGGAGGTGGTAGACACGGTAGTCATAGCGGGTATAGGACCTAACTACAAAACGACTGGGGGTAAGGTAGATGCGGGAAAGATGGAGCTAGATGGGGTCAATGCAAGAGTGGGAGTGAGATCCGGTGGGATAGATATGGGCATGTCATATATCAAATAACCCAAGGAATATCGAGTGGATGAGTGGGAAAGGTAAAACTACAAATTGGTAGGGTTTTGGTCAAGGAGTTGTGTGAACTCCTCATCTTCGGTAGGGATAGTGATAGTTAGATAGGATCCATGGCTGGTGATAAAATGGAAGGTGGTGAAGGACTAGGTGGGAGTGGTTGAAAGCTAGCATGAAATATGAGTGCACTTTCTAGTCTTTGGGTCAGCACCATGTGAACTAGTACCGATTAGGTAGGGTTGCTTCTCTGTAAATGACATAGAAAAACAACACAAATAGGTGAATATGGCAGTAAAAAGTGGATTAGGTACCAAATGTTGGTTGGAAAGTGAAATAGGCTAATCAATGTCAGTCACTGTAGAAAATGGAAAGTGAGTGAAAAACAAGCTATAAGGTCAAATATGATAGGTATGCCAAATTTGATGAGTTTTACCACATCAATGGGAATGATAGCAATGACAGGGGCTGTGAAAAGTTAAAGAAGATGAATAAATGTCCCTTTGAGTAGGTTAACAAAATTACCTAGAACTGACACCGATTTGGTATAACTGACAACGGTAAGAGGGTAACCAACGACGGTCACTGTGAAATTGAAACAGTGATGAAAGAATAGTGGTTGTGAATTAAAATCTGATGTGGGATCAAACCTAGAATTCTAAGAATGATGAGAATATGGTCTAGGCACACTCAAGTGAAGCTGGAATACACCAGTTGTGATGGGGAGCATGCAAGGATGAACAAGAAAAATGAAGAACATGATCTCTCACCTCAAAATTCAAGCCACACAGAAACACTAAGAAAAATGTGATCCTAGAAGTGCCTTTTCTATTATGTTTGTTTAGCTTATGCTATTTAAGGACTAACACATGAACTATGAAATAGAGTTTTTTGGTGAGGATGGCTTCCTACAAAGAAGGTGATCTAAAAGGTGAGTTTTCAGGTATGTTATGGTGGGGGCGAGCTTCACTCTAAAGTATGACTCAACAGAGTAGCGAGCTGGGGAGTACCTGTCAATCCTCATATCAGTGTGATCATTGAAAGGAGTTCCCATGAAAGATTTTTTTTAATAATATGTATTTATTTTTAATTTGTGTAATTTGGAAAGACTCAGAGAGAGATGTACTTTATACAGTTCGTTTTTCAACCATCAGTTGGGCATGACTTCCAGTGTATAGGTTGCCCTCAATTAATGTGAGCTAATGCGATAAATCACAATGCAATGCACTTATTTTTAAGCCTAAATCGAAGTGTGAAGTTGGATGACACTAATAGATGAAGAGGAAGGGGGATGCTCTTTCACTAAATGTGGAAAACATGAAGAAATGGTTCTTTTTAATTACACCAAAAGAAAGGTTTCCTTTAGAGCAAATAGAAATAAAAGGTGGGTTACCAAGGAAGAAAATTAATGTCTATGCTTTTCAGAAGGGAAAAAAACACACAAATTTTCCTAGGAATGAATAAAATGCAAGGAACCCTGGATGGGTCCCACCGGGCGTGCCAAAAATTTTCACTTGATTCTTAAAGCATTTCTTTGAAGTATTGACAAAATAGATAGGGTAACGGGCGTAGGAGGAATACCTGTTGAAATGTTGGTTGTTGGGTTGTTGTGCGCATATGACTTCTAAATCCATAGCTGAATGTGAGAGCTTCCTTTTGGCTAGGAGGAACTACCTGTAATGGAAAGCAAGACCACCAGAAAGAATTAAATAATATGTGCAGTGAATTACCTAATGTGTGCTAGATCCATGAAGTACGATACTTCCCAGACGGCTGTCATTCCACTATTTAAAACAATTTAATGCAGGTAATAAAGTAAATCCTATTGTAATTTGAAATGATTTAGGTATCACACTTAAAACACAATAATAAAGATATGATCTAACAGGCTAGGTTAGAATAGCATCCAAAGGTCAAATAACTAGTTTTTGATCTCTGCAGGTCTGGCAGAGGTCTTAGGTAGATCACAGGTGAAGGAGGGTGATGTAGAATTGGTGAATAAGTCACGGTTCTGAGTTATATGGGAAAATAAAGATACCGATGCTGGTTAAGGGTGACCGACGGCGGTTGGGTGTAATTGGCGCCAGATACTCTGGAAAACTGGGAATGCCACAAAATGAGTTTTGGGTCTCCTTTGTGATTGTACAAAAGACTTTGGCTGATTCGAATGAGGTATTGGGTGGTTTGGATGGGATTTTGTGAGGTTTTAATAGGTATATGGAGGGGTGAGTATTAATGGAGGTTTTTGGATGGCTGAGAGAACAAAGGGTAAAAATATAATGATGAAATGAAATGAACCAGAGGAGTATAATGTTTTACTTACTTGGATTCTGGTCATGGATGCCTGTGAGTGAGGGATGAAGGTGCTAGTAAGAGGTTGAAGGCTACAGATGATCACCAATCATAGGAGAGCTTCTACATGGGATGCATGTTCATTTCTTTTTTCTTGGTTGGATCAAATCCTTGATGGGGTTAAATTTAGGAGAAAATTCTTGATCTCCTTCCTTGCATGCATGTTCTTGATGTAATACGTTATCAAAAGATGTGATATCTCTTAGGAATGTGCACAATGTTTTCCACCCTTCTTCCAACCTTTCAAATGAGGTTGTTTTAGCGGTTTAAAGGTGACCGATGGCAGTTCCGGCTTAACCGTCGACAGTTAGGGGTAACTGATGTCGGTTAAGGAAGGATTTTCTAAGTTTAGTAAATTAGGGAGATCCTCTTGATTTTCTCAAATCTCATGTTGTTAACCCAAGGATTATATTGGGAGATTCTTGTAAGCATGCGGGAATGTGGTTAGAGAGAATGTAGGCATTGATCTGTAGGGTTTGGGTAAGTCTTAGTTAGTTATGGTAACTTAGTAAGAATAGGACTTAGGGCGAAGTGGCTAGATGAGGTGTATGTTTGGATGTTATCTAAATTAAGATATTTAAATAAAAAATATGGTGAGGATGATGAATTAATTAAATTAAATTAATTAAATTAATATTAGTGGGGTAAAGGGGGCTATGGCTAGTTTAATGTAATGAAGGGTGTTTATTTGTCAAGGGTCCAAAGGGGAATGTGACCTAATATTAATGTCTATAGCTGGTGCTAGTTAAGGGTCATTATTTAGGCCATGCCCTTTGAAGATGCACCAAAGAGACATGTGGCACCTTCCCTAGCTCTGCTCTATTTTCCTCATGTTCTTCTCAAGTCCATTCTATTTGATGAAGGCTTTATGTCTGACCCGAGACACGTGGAGAGTTAGCACATGTTTATAGACCCTATCTGGACCTGGCCCTTGGAGGTTTGTCGTTGAGACATGTGGAGGCTTCCGCTTGACCTTATACATTTCAACTGTTAACTCTGTCTCCCTCAGGCCATGGAAACATGGAAAGCTTGCACTCATTTAGGGAATTTCTCTTGGATCTCACTTCTAATGTTGCATCGAGGTGACACAGGGCTGCTACTAAAGGTTGGACACTTGGCATCATCTACAACCTTTTCTACGTCGAGATCCACATGAGGGGCCCGCACTTGTTTGGGGTATCCATTTTCATGCACCTTTTTGGAATTGTGCTGAGTGGACCTGTGGCGACTCCCACGAGTCTATTATTTGGCCCTGAGTCAACTCATATATGAAGTCTGAAAAATTTGAACCTTTCCCCATTTTTTTTCTTGTTGAGCCTTTAGACTCTTTTAACATCATTGGCCTCCTTCGCCAACCCTGCTCCTCCATTTTCGAGCCAACCTGCCCCTCGGTTTGGGATCAATTGTGAGCTCGCAAGACTGAGCCGACCCTTCTGATTTTCTTATGCAAGGTCATGTTTGATAAATTTTTCCTGGGGATTAAAATTGGGATAACAACTCTTTCATTATAAATTGTATTATTATAGTACATTAAACACCATCGTTAGTTTTTTGTCCATCGGGTTGCACTTCAATCTAGATCAAATATGCCATTGTTTTTTGTGCATTTACTTTTAAGATAACACTATAACTTTAAAAATGAAAATTACATATTTGTTAAAGTAATACATATGTAATTAGTATACAAGATATAATCATGATAAATAATTTTGAGATGTGTATGGATGTCAACTAGGTTTATCAATGAAGTATGTAAAAATATGTACTATAATAGTTGTATGATATCACACATGGAAAGGCCACTAAAAATAGATGCAAAAATTGAAAAAATAGGTCCATGTAGTTGCAATGAATAAGGGAGGTGTAAAATCTTCATACAAGTGAAAAGACCCTAAGTATCTTGTATACTAAATGTGGATCGAGAGACAATTTTCCATCACTTTCAAAAGTGTCATAAATATGTGAAGCCAAAATATACATGTTTGAATGTTTTCTAGTGCACACACATTAGTAATTTAGCAGTAAGGATGATGAGGTATTTGAGTCTTTTTATAAGGATTAATCACTAACGGATGAGAGACCAATCTAAGATAATTTAAGTTTAATATTAAAATACAAAGTTATATAAAATATTAGCTAAGTGTAAGGAGAGGTGAGATATATTTGTGTCCTTGCAATGCCAATTAAATTTTAAATTAATAAAAAAATTCTATGAAAAGTTTTAAATAAAAACTGCATGTTACATGATTCAATAATTATAATAGGAATATTTCATGTCAAACCCTAGCACTATGTTGATGCGAAAATGGAAAATGTATCCAATGGGGTCTTGGATGATTGGTAAAGTCCGGGTATTTACCAAGAGGAGGTCCAAGGTTCAACCCCCATTAGCATGTCCACTGAGTGAGGAATAGCCCAACCAATGTCCCTAAGTGCCGAAGGAGTAGTCCAACCAATGTCCCTGAGTGTGTGACAGTTATATGATGGTGATGCTGGAGTAGTCCAACCAATGTCCCTGAGTGTGCGCCAACTTTAGGAAGGTGGTATGAAGTGTATACAAGACGTATGGAGGAGGTATGAAACCTAGGCTTTAGTTGAATGAAGGTGGTGTGAAAATTGTGCACCTGGTGGTCCCATCCTTACCCAGGCTAAATTCACCAAGGCTAGTAGAGACTGTGCTAAAAATTTAATATGAAATGATTCCTTTAATTTCCAAAAAAAATAAAAATGGAAAATGTTATTTTTTTAAGGGATCTAAGCCAAACACTACCACCATGAAACAGAGCCCTCTTGGTGCAAACAGAAACTTCGGTGCTAGTGGAAATAAAAAAGATGTCATTGGTGAGGATAGATATAGAAATGAAAGCAGTGGTGGTTTCTCTTTCTCTTCTTTTGTTATCCTTGCAAGAAGTAGGAAGGTGAAATAGGGAATTTCCAAACAAAACAAATACCCCATGCACATTCTTTCGACATAGGGCCCCAAATCATCTACCTCAACTAGGAATGGGAAATTTTACAAGGCCAGGGGAGGCTCTGCAATTGTGGGGGCTAAGGTATTATCTTAAAACAAAAATGGATAATTTTCTCCCTCACACAAGAGGATTCATTCGCAAGGTGGGGGAGGTAGCAGTCAATATAGACTTGGGTTCTCTTTTGCTATGGATGCTACCACAGGAATCCAGAAAAAGAATCCCCTCTTACCTACTACAGACACACTCATCTTAAAACTGGAAGAGGATGTGCTCCATAAATTCCATGATTTGGAAGATGCATACAACAAGTATGGCCTCATCTGCAAATTAACCATGTAGTGCCCACTCCTCTTTGACACCTATTTTCCTATGATCATGATTATTAGTTGCTTAGAGACACGGACATTATTATGATATTTTGGATAGCCTATTGTTATACATTATGGACTTTGTGTTTTGGCTCTTATGATGCACTGTATTGGTACATAGAGGGCATTGATAGACATTTCAGTACATGGTGGTGATTTAGTGTTATTTTTTTATATGCTTACATCTTGATTCTTCACAGTGGCGATTATGTTTAACTGATTGGACTAATCTTGTGTGCACATGGATGTTATGGTTTTTTAATGATGTGATGATAATGGGTGATCAGTAGTATATTTTCAAATGCATCTAAATGGATATAAATCATAATAAGTGTGTTAATTGCATGGTTATTATTAAATATGAATTGTGATAGATTATTTATGCATTAAAGTGTAAGGTGATAGTAAATGTTAATGGTATGGTAGAATTGTGATGATTAGTAATTGTAAATAACTGATTTAAAATAAAATTGTTTAAATGTGATTATGATGCAGTTATCTGTATCATGATGTTACATGATAATTGATATATGTATTTTGATTCATTGACGTATTGATATGACCTTGAGGCCAAAGGAGGTATTGTCTTGGTTGTTTTGAGGAAATAAAATCACAATAAATAAAGGAGGGAATATGGAGACAAACCATGGAAGAATGTTGCATATTTACAACAAGGCCACCTTGACAGCCATGCATGTGTATGCATGCATTGTCATTTTTCTAGTCATGTTTATTAGGAGGTCTCCAAGGGGGAGTAATCTCATAAGTGACCATGGGTGTGAATGTCGTATTTGTCCTTGTATTTATCTGTCTTAGTTGAGTATGTAGTTTTATTGAATTCTAATGTTTTCTCATTTTCTTGTGCTTATTAGTGGGCCCCTTGTTTAAATTAATTATCCATGTGGATATTACTAATTTGGGTGATGTGACAATGGGGAAAATTAATGTGGTAGATAGTCCTTATTCTCTTCGTGATTTTGGATGGATTTTATTTTATTTTAGTTGTGTAACCATCCCCATCACCAAAACTCGGATTTGGGCTTTGAGCCTATTTTTGGAGGCTTGTGGGACAAGTTTTACTTGACCCATACCCTTAAAATATCCAAACAACCCAACCTATTATATGAGGGGTCAATTTTAGGCCTTATTACGTGTTTTTGAAGGATAATAGGCAATTAATTTCCACCTTTTTTCCTAAATATCTTAATGATGTGTTTGAAAGTTTGGAATGGTAGATTGTGTGTGAGAATAGAAGTTTCATACCTCCACCTGACTCATTTATGGAGTCTTAGATTAAGTTTTTAACTTGTGAGGTGGATTCGGGAGAAATGATATGGCATCCTACATGGATCCACCTTACCATCCTTTCCATTGTTTTCTATTTATTGGAGTTTCTTGGTTTTTTTGTTGGTTACTTGCTTCAGAATTTTTGGAGAGCTTGCATAGGATCTGGCTTGTATAGTGGAAATAAGTTAGTGCTTGGCTGCTTGAAGGATTGAAAGATTTATCAATGGAAAAGTAGGCTCTTATACTTTATATTTTAGTATTTCTTGTTTATTTTTTATGTTGTGAATGTATGAATGAATGTTATTTTGTATGAATTTGGGTAGAGTTGGCCATAGGGATGGTGTAGTGAGAGAGAAATGGATCCATTTTAGGATGTAAAATGGAGTGTGTGAGGATTTCTTTGGACGGAGTGTGGGAAGGGAATCCACCAATGTGGAGTTAAAACGGAAATAATCTATTTTGTTTTCTTTCAATATGGAGGGAAAAGGGTGTATGTGATTTGTTTCAGTAAAATTGGAGGCATTGGGTGGACTCCTATCCCACTTGGGAGGCATAACAAAATGGGTACCATATTCTTTTCTCCTTTGGCTTAATTTGGAGCCTATGTGTAATTTCATTATCAAGGGTTATTTTTTGTGTATGAGTGTGGTATGTTGAATCCATTTTGTGAGAGTTTCCATGGTTTTGAACACCCCTTATTCTTTCATTTTTGGGGGCTTAGGGGCCAATGAAAAGGTAGGTTTCATCTTCTCATTGGATTAAAGTTGGGAGGTGAGTGTGGCCTATCTCCCTTCCTTTTGTGAAGTGTTGGAGATGGAGGAGGAAAGAGTATGTTGATTAAATCTATGGCATGGAGTTGTAGTTGTGTTAAAAAAAATTGTTATAAAATCCAGCATGTTGTCTCCACCATTGACTGGAGGGATTTTCTCACTAGCATTTTAAATTCTAAGTTTTTGTAAAGGAGTTATTCATATTTGAAATGAACCATTAAGTTGTGAAATGTATATGGATGAAAGAAAGACATTTGAAGGTTTGCATCTTATTTAGGTTGTTTCTCAGTTGATTTACATGGCGTTCTAAATCTACAACTTAATTAAAGGTTGCATTTTATCTTAAATTGCATCATAACATAGGCTAAAATATGAAATTTGGTCTTGCTTGAATTAGGAATATATTGAAATAAATAATTGGTTCCCTTTTGGTAATGTTCTTGTCAAGCTTTAAATTATGGAATGTTTGATTTATAATGTATATTTACCTTCTTGTTTTATAGAAAATTTCAAAATTAAATTATCAATCTATGCTTCTTAATGTAATTAATATTTCCCTTTTAAGTTGGAAAAAAAGAAATTTGTTCACGTTATACCCATGTATCTTCTTATAAAAAATAATAATCCCACAACTATATATATATATATATATATATATATATATATATATATTCAGCTACATTGCCTTTTGAAAACAAAAATAAATTCAACAATTACATTTATAAATATTTATACATATATGCAATATATATATATATATATATATATATATATATATATATATATATATATATATATATATATATATATATATATATATATTATGAGAATAAAAATGGGGGTTTGAATGAATCCGATTATCAAAAATATATTAAGAGAAAAAAATTAAATTGGGAGGGGTTACATAGGCGCTCCCCTTTTCTTATCAGTATGTGGGAGTGGGGAGTGGGAGGTGGGGATGACCGTGGCCTGCCCCACCCTCACACCCCACACTATAGGGCAAGTCATGACTTGTCCCACACCCACACCAACAAAAACAACTATATATATATATATATATATATATATATATATATATATATATATATATATATATATATATGTATGTATGTATGTATGTATGTATGTATGTATGTATGTATGTATGTATCTAAATCCCTCATTGTTGCGGTTAGATCGTTATCTGACTCTGTGTGCATCCAAGCATTGGTGATTAGATTTGTAATAAAAAAAAAGAATATATATATATATATATATATATATATATATTGTGTGTGTGTGTGTTTACAATATCAAGGTATACTTATTTAAATATGGATCTATCTTTGTAAAAAACAAAAAAATGTGGGTAGCACAATAACCACAACTAGGAAATATGGTAAAATCCTTAAACAAAAAAAGAGATAAAGTACTTATTGAAAACCCTAGAAAGGGAGTGCAAAATAAACCAAAAAAATGATTACTCAGGAAGAAATTTCCCTTTCATTGTAGAGCTCGAAAAATGAGAAATCTGAATAGCTCTCCATATGCAGTCATGGTGTCCATCTCCTCCAACCTGTAAAACCTACATGTGCAAATGAAGGAAAATAGGGCAAACAAATGAATAAAAGAAAAAGGTAGGAGAGGATTAGGTTTTTGTTGGGATACCTAGAGTCTAAGGTGAGGATTACATCTATCCAATGGCCTATATTTAATCCTCACAAATTAAATTTGATGGAAGTTAGATTTTTTATTATTGTATTGGGCAATTTGATTAAAGGGGTACTCTATGATATTTTATAAATGGAAGTAATGGGTTTAGGTTAGGTTGTGACATATTTTTTTTGTGAGTAAATAAAAAAATAATGTGAATGGGTGTTTTAATTAATTTATGTAAGGGAATTTAAAGGATTAAATATAAATGTATAAATAAATTAATTAAGGTGTAATATTGGTATTATGTACTTAAGGAAATAAATTTAAATATAACTTACGAAAATATTGTTATCCCAATTTTTCCCTCCGGGTAAAATTGGTCAAGCACGAACCCACACAAAAGAAATAAGAAAACTCACATTCAAATCCAAAAATCATGTAACAGCGGGACTCTAGAATGGAGGAGAAGGATCTGCAAAGGATAAAACGACCCTGCACAAAAGAAATCTAATGGTCGCTTCCATCACACGAGCCCACATTTCAAATCTAGTGATCAGGTTGTTGACGGATTTGAAATGGAGAAGCAAGTTTGGCTGTGGAGGAAAATAATGTCAAAGAAACCAGAGGCTCTCAAGAGAGAAACGGGGAAAAGATCAAAGGCTTTGGGCTTCATAAATGATTCAAAGAAAGCCTAAACTGGCTATATATGGAGAAGACGGTGGAAGCTTCCACATGTCCCATCACTGCATCTCCAAGAAGTAAATCTAGATCCAGTGACTCAAACAAGCGCAAGGCTTCCATGTGTGGAGGGACCATAAAAAAGAAGGCCCAAAATGACTACATATAAAGGTGTCAGTGGAAGAAAACCGTGTGTCGACACGGCACTCCTTCAAAGCTAAAATATTGAGCAGGTTTTCAAATGAGCGTGGGCCTTCCACGTGTCTGAGGTCCAAAAAAGGGACAGATTCGGGGGTTGAATAGTCAAATCAGAGAGAGAGAGCAGTAGAGGGAGCCAAGTGTCAGCACGACACTAGTTCAAAAATTAAATCCAGAGTGGGTTTCCAAACAAGCGCGAAGCCTCCACGTGTCCAGGGTTAGAATTATGGCCATGCCAGGAAAAAGGGACTTAGCCAAAACATAAGGAAACAAAGAAATCTATGGAAGGTGCCATGTGTCTCTTCGGTGCAACTTAAAAAGAAAAATTGAAAATAAATCCCCAAACTAGCGCCAACTCTACATGTGACCATGTTAAAAAGTCAAAGTGGGAAGGTGGGTCATCGGAGGCAATTCAAACATTTTGGCTTGAAAGGTGAAAATTATAAAAGTAAGCCACACCTTTGCTCATGCCCAAGGAACCACATGTCAAGCCTAAATTACATGTGGGCCGATGAGCCTGGGGATGAGTTTTCACCCAAATGGAAAATGCAAACCGACAGGCCCGATGATGGTTTTTTAATAAAACTGAATTGTGGGTCTATGGGGAATTTTTTTTGCATTTTGTATTTTTGGTGGCAAAAGGAAAAAATTGAGTTTTAGGACCACAGACCCATTCTGCTAAACTATTTTTTTGCCATTTTTTTACAGGCCCAACTCAAATATTCAAATGGACATATATTTCAATCCAGTGATCAAAATTCAAAAAAATTGGTACCATTAGAAAGGTCTCGACCTCGTCTATACCATGGAAACCTGAAACATTAATTTTGATGAGGTTAGGTGGGTGAAAAATGGGGAAAATTTCTTTCAGGACATTAATGCATAATTTGATTGCTTTAACTACCAGATTTGATTTGATTCGATTTGTCACTCTTCCTTCTTCAACATGTCGAACAGACATAGAGCAGTGGACTCAATAAATTGTGGGAGGATTCACAATGGGATTTGATGAATTATAGGGGTGGTTGGAGAAGATTTTGATTTTCCCTCTCTCTTTCCCTCTCATTCTTCTATGTATAGTAATGGAGGGGCATATTCAAATGGTTGTTCATCTTTTCTCTCCTACCCCCTCTCTCTTTCTTCCTTAGGGTAGAAGACAAACTCTAAGCCTACTTTCATGGATCTATAATGGTATTTACTTGCCTCTTTCCCACTGATGATGTAATGTTTAAATGTTTAGAGAAATAGACTCTGTTTTTTGATGCATCTGTCCATCCTTGGCTCATTTTATTGTCTCTCTTACCTCTCATCATTACAGGGTATACTGTGCATATTGTGATGTTTGTTATAGGTTCTAGGAGTTGTGATTAATGGGTCTTGAAGTGGTGTTCCATGTGAAATATATCTCTAGTCCATGGTGCATCTTGTCCACCCTCCACTCTTCTCACCTCTCTCCACTTCAGGTAGTTTGGATCTATGATTAGCCACTTCCTTTTCTGGTGTATCAATGCTTAGTGTACGCTCTCTTTCCTTCTCTCTCTCCTTGTCCCCTTGGAATAGTTAGATTAGGATTAGTTAGGTTATTCCTATACTCAAGTAGCTCATGGAAGATATATTAGGAAGAAGGAATCAGCTTTCTCTAGAATTCCATCTCAAGTTTTCAAGTCTCAAAGCTTGAGAGATGGTCCCATGTTGTGAAATCACATCGAATGCCCCAGATCACACTCAGACCATTTGGGGGTGTTTTAATTCTAAACTAAAAAATTTTACACGCACAGTGGGATAGATCTAAAGCACCTTACCACTTTATCTTAGCAAGTTGTTGTGTTCCTGGTAAAATTCAGCCTTTTGAGGAACATGCAAGCACATCTGTTGACTCCATTTGGTTAATACCCATCCTCTAAGTTTCAGAACTTCTCCCCTACATTTCCACCCACATTTCTTTCCATATTTCCCATTTTATTTAATTCCATGAAGTTTTGGAATCACGACTTCATTCCCTTCATGGAACTTGTTGGTGCTCAAATTAGTCTCCCCCCGTTTGTCATTGAAATTCCTCAGTTTACGGCCTCTGTCACGTTTTCTATCTCCCCGTGTTAGTAATTGAATACTCTATCCTCCATTTGGTTTCCATGATAAGTCCCTTCCTTGGTCGAAGATCACTTAAAGGTCAAAAAATTATTTTTCATTTCTCTGTCCATCTTAAGGAGACTGTAAATTGGGTGTAAAACTTGGGTTGTTCCATTCCTTCTTTTTTCCGCAGTCACGTTTTGTTGTTCCTGTCATTTTTGTCCCAAATAATTTTGGAAACATGATTGGATATAACTCAAAAGATCAAATTTGATCCTTGTAACATTTCCAAATTTGTTGTCCTTGAAGAAAGATTCATTTTCGGGTTCAAATGGTGGTTTTCCTGCATTTTTTACGGTTTGACGGGTGTGTTTTTCCGCATAAAATTTACATCTCTACATCATTGGAAATGTGGCCCTTTTTGGTTGGATGCAGCTTGGTAGGGCACTCTAAAAACTTTATGGCTCACTTCAAACCAAAACTTGTCCATGTGGAGGAATGACGCTCATTTCAAATTTCACCTTTTGGTTTGGCCATGGAGTTGCACTAGGGGGACACATGGAGGATTCCGTTACTTTTCCTAGACTTAGAAAAAAATTTCATATAGTCGGTACAGTTTTGGTAGGCCATGGACATGTGGAGGGTTAGCGCTCATTTGAGGATCTGCCTCAGGGTCCCACCTTAACAAATGTGATAGGGAGACATATGGAGGCTTCCGCTAGATCTGCTTTGTACTTGAACTATTCAAAGAATTTTTCTAAGGCTTAATACATGTGGTGAGCTTGAACTCGTTCAAGGTCTCTTCTCTCAGGTACCATCCCGAAGTTGCACCATGAAGACACGTGGAGGCTTGCACTAGGTCTTCCCTTATATTTTTCAAGCAAATTTCCAAAGGCTTGGGACATGGAGAGGGACATGTGCAGGATTCCACTACTTTTCCAAGACTTAGACAAATTTTTCATATAGCCAGTATAGTTTTGGTGGGCCATGGACATGTGGAGGGCTGGTGCTCATTTGAGGATCCCCGTCAGGGTACCACCTTAACAATAGTGACAAGGAGACATGTGGAGGCTTCCGTTGGCTCCACTTTGTACTCAAACTATTCAAAGAAATTTTCTAAGGCATGGGACACATGGTGAGCTCGCGCTTGCTCAGTGTCTCTGCTCTTGGGCACCATCCTGAAGTTTTTCCATGAAGACATGTAGAGGCTTCCGTCAGTTCTTCCCTTACTTAGACTTTTCAAGCAACTTTCTAAAGGCATGGGACACGTGGAGGGACCATGCATGTTTGGGGACCAGCCCCTAAGTTTTATTTTGAAGAACCAGGAGGAAACTTGGAGGCTTCCACTCACTCTACTCTTTTTCTTGGACTTTTCAATGGCCAAAGAAAAATGTCTCGGACCCTAAATACATGGCACCTTCCACTCAACCTTCAATTTTTTTAACAAAATCTACCAAAGTGAGACACGTGTTGAGCCCATGCTTGTTTGGGGTCTTTTCTTTTGGGGACCATCTCAAAATGCACCATTGAGACACGTGGAGACTTCTGTTGGCTCCTTTTTTCACCAAGAATTTTCAAAGGCCAAAAGGCATTTTTCTTGGGCCCATGGTACATGAAAGGCTCGCGCTTGTTTGAGACTTTCATCTATGCTTCTCTTTGTAGTTGGGCTAAGGAAACACATGGACGACTATGATATAAATTAGAAAAGGGGCAAGATCAAAGGTTGTTGTGCATTTCACCTATTTTTCCAACATTTTTACTGCAAGACTCTTGGAGATTCAAATACACACTATTTTTCATCATTCTTTGGTGAAATTATTAGTCATCTCTGTCAGTAAGATGCCATTGAATGGATTAAAAAATTAAATTGTGAGTCCAAAGATCGTTAAGATCAATATTTTAAAGTGATAATTACTTAAGCACTCAAAAAAATCAGAATTACCAGAGGAAATGGATCCAGGGCAGAAATTGTAAAGGAAAAAGAGGGAAAAACGATGAAATGATGAAGGTTTAGGTGAAAAGGTGAAAAAGGCGTTGCCTCGATAGAAAAAAGGGATGAAATGTCAAGTGCAACTATTCAGAGGCTTTACAAAATGATTAAAAAGGGTATTTCTCTCATGACAGAATTAGAATGATTAAAAGGACTCCTAAAAAATTGTGGCATGGCATCCTAGTCATCAGTCGAGAGCCCAAGAAATGTGATCAGTTCACAATTGGTCCACATGGCAAATTTTAGATCTAAATTTGTTAAATGTCACTGTCTGAAACAAATTGGTAACAAACAAAGGTCCCTTGAATATTCTTCTCTTTTAGGGGAAAACTGAGTGAGAAAAATGTAAAAATGCAATGAGAATACTCTTGCAAATGGTCAGAGTTTGAATTCTTTAGAAAAATATTGATAAATTCATCTTCCCGAGAGACAAAACCCAAGATAAGCTGTTATTTTCTATCGTGTTAAGTTGGTTGCAGATGTATAGCCATTGACAAGCACTAAGATTTCTTTGGAAGTTTTCCCCTGCTAATGAATCTACGTAATCTTAGACTTAATTTATGTCAAATATCTAGCAATTTGTGCTTGCTTTGTTTCAGAATGTCTATAAATAGTTTCTTTCATTCCAATTGCAATCTTATATTGAAATCTTTTAGAAATCACACAGGATCCATCCATCTGAAAATTTAATGGTACTTGCAATTTCATTTCAATACGATTGTTCATCTTAGATGAGATAAACAAATTTAAAATCAATTCATTGTCATTTGTTGATAAAGATTGTCTGTAAGTCTTCAAGTGTACCTTACGTATGATTAGTAAGAGACTTTAGTTTTTAATTGAGTCTTTTAATTTGAGCCTTTGTGTTGGAGTCTCAAAGATTATGTGAAAATGTGTTGATTTGAGTCTCCATTAAAGCACACATTTGGTTGAAGGAACGTCTTAACTATTCTAAAGCTTTATGTTATTGAAGATGTTCATTATTGTGAATTCCCTTTGAAGATATGGTATAATAAACTTTATCCTGCTTCATCTCCCACCAAAATCATTTAAAAACCATTGAT
Organism: Taxus chinensis; assembly: GCA_019776745.2. Taxonomy (NCBI): domain Eukaryota; kingdom Viridiplantae; phylum Streptophyta; class Pinopsida; order Cupressales; family Taxaceae; genus Taxus; species Taxus chinensis. Next base: position 709,393,866 of record CM034150.1, on the reverse strand, counting down.
CCACAATAAACTACCCCTGTTTGCCCTGTGTATCAACAAAGGAACAAAATCTACCTGTAAAAATATGCAGAACAACCAATATTTCTTAATGTCTTTAGTAACCTTAGCCTTATGTTGAAAATATCTCCATCGTCTAGAAGTGACAACTCTTAAGTGTTAAATCATGGAGTATTGACCATATTTTCCCAAGTTCCTCTTCATAGAATTTATGTAAAATAAGGATATCTCCGTCTCCTTCACTAAGCATAGGTTACACTAAGGGTCCTCTCACCCTGGTCAAAAAATCATGACCTAAGTAGTGAGGATAGGTCAAATCCTCGTAATGGTGTTATCCATCTCTCCAAAAATCTGAGTAACAAAGGGCCAATTAGATCTCATCCCTGGCTACAAAATGAAACACACTATGATCTATCTACCTCTAAGCTCCCTGTCAAATTTATGTTGCTACTCGTCTTGAGAAGGAGAATGAATTTGGATACCAACACTCGTGACACCGTTGCTGGGAACTCTTTGATGTATTTGAACAAAGGTGTACACGTATAGACCTTGGTAATGCTTTTTATAGATTTTTAAGTACAAATACATTGTTGAAATGTCATTATTTTCTTAGATATGTAAGAATTGTTCAAATTTGTGAGTTCTGAGTTCAATTTTCTAGCTTATATAGTTATTGCACTAGGATTTGTATCATCATTGATAAATTTGGGTAAAATAAGAGCATATATTGTAAGATTTTCATGAATCTGGTATTGACAGAGGTTTGATAGGTCTTTCATAGTGAATTTACACAAACTAAAGTGAAAATCCTTAGAGGCGAGTCCATGTTATTTAAATTATTTATAAATACTAGTGTCTTGAACATATATCAAGAAAGATTTATCACTAATATCTAAAAATATGGAAGGAAGAAGATATTTCTTTGCCAAGGACCCTAGTAGAAGGTTGTTTCAAGAGTTGGGAAAGTTTAATTTAGAAGGTGGAAACATTTGGAAGGATGTTGGAGATAAAGCATAAAGAAAAGAGATCTCCATTGGTGAAACTGATCATCCTGTGATTGGAGATTATAGTACTTCCTCAAGTGCTTTTGAATCAAGTAGCCTCTTTTTTGAATTAAACTCTCCATTTAGAGAGGTTCCATCATATGTATTTGAAACATTTACTTCTCAATCTACCCCTAGATTTTCAAAATATAATAGATTTTTCCAAGAGATAGAGCCTGTAGAGGGTAGTCATTCTTAAAATTATATCCCTGTACCACACAAACTCCTCAATTCTCATCATTTTGTTTCTCCTGTAAGGTCACCTCACTAGAATAATATGGCTCACCCTCCACCTAGACCTCCATTTTTCATTAATACTTTTGGTCCCATAAGTTTTAGAGGCATGGCTAGCTATCCAAATGTTGTGCCACAAGATGTAAGAAACATATTGCCTAAGTTTCAAGGAAATAATGCAATAACTAGTGATTAACACTTGAAACTCTTTGTCAATATGATGGAGGATTTCGAAATAGAGTTTGAAGATGTATACATTAAACCATTTATTCATACTCTAGAACAGGATGTAAGGGACTAGTATAAATATCTTCCTAGATAATTCCATTGACTCTTGGATAGAAATGACGAATGCCTTTAGAATGCAGTATGGTCATAAAACAGACCCTAGGTTTATTTTATTAGAGTTTGAAAATATTAAAAAGAATCCTAACGAATCAGTGCATTATTTTAATACTAGATTTAACAAAACATTGAGAAGACTGCATGTTTGATAAAGTATTCAGATCCATTTCATAAGAAAGTTGCTTATTATTTGAGGGATAAGAACCCTAGGACTTCGAGGCAGGCCTTTACTATGGCTCTGCAAATTGAGAACAATATTAAGGTAGTTGGAAAACCTCCTGAGAGATAGGGTGTTAAGATGATAAACCCTAAGAATCCTCAATCAAGTAAGGTTGTGGATCTTGAGAAACTTGTAAGGACTTTGGCAGTGGATTTAAAATAAATCTTTTAAATGCTGGCCAGGGAAGAAAAAGGAATTGGACAAGGTTCTCAGGGTTAGCATAGGAAACAAGGACAAGACAGACTTATAAATCATCCTAGAAATGATCAGAGGTCTGATGATAGAGGTAAAGTACCCATGGGAGATAGAAAACCCTAAGCTAGGGAGAATAGAGTAGTTCCTGATCCTCTAAATACTAGAGTTGTTATTGAAGAGACAAATCAAATGGATTGGTGTGACAAATGATTCTTACCCCACCTGCCATGTGAAGTAGATCAGAAAGTTAAAGAAGTTGATGATGATGCATGTATGGTGGACTGCTCTACAAGCTCACAGCAAGGAGAAACTTCAACTGAGGCAATAAGTACAAGAACTGGTGCAATTTTTTTTGGACTGCATTCACTGGGTACCTTTTCTTCCTCCCTCTCATGCTTTAGAAATAGATACGGTACAAGCATTTAAACTTCCTAATAACAATTTTGAGTACCTAAGAGCTCTAATGATTAAGAAGTATGATGGAGGAATCCCATCAGAAGAGGATAGAAAACTACTAATGAACATTTTTGTGGCCCTTGAAAAGGAGTATAACACAAGAAGTAAAGTTGTCAAAGGGGTAGGGCCTCAAGCCAAAAAAAAGACCCCAGTTCTCACCAATGTCGCAAACGAGACACAAAAGAAAGATGCATCTGGAAAAGGCCTTGTTGTCTCAGGTATAACTGGTTTTCCCGTCCATGCACGAAATGTTAAAAGCCTTATGCCATCTGATGAGTTTTTCGACCTTTCTCCAAATGCTGCTTTTCCCAAGTAGATTCCCTATGATATTGCCCAAGTCTTGAGTCAGATCAAGATTTATGTCCCAATTATGGAACTACTTAGGATTCCTGAGCATAAGAAGAGGTATTTTGAGTATTTGGGATTGGGGGAAGATAGGAGATCCCAATGCAGCAATATAAATAATGTAAACACTCCTCCTTCAACCATTGCAGACCTAGAAAACCCACCAACATTAGAGGAGATAAGTGAACCACCTGAAATCTACTTGGGGACATCTTTAGTTGAGTCTCAGTTAAATGTTGATCTATTTTTTATAATAATGATTATTAAAGACAGACTGCTGCATAATTGTATGTTTGAATCTAGAGCATTATGTAATGTTATGCCTTTGGAAGTCATGAATGAGTTGAACATTAAAGTAATAAAAACTTATGGCAAGTGTAGTGCAACGGATTCTAGAGAGGTCCCAGTTTTAGGATGTGTGAAGGGTTTGGTGGTAAAACTTGCAGCTTATCCAGGTAAGAACCTGAAACTTGATGTTGTCATTGTTGATTGCCCTACCAAATGGGGCATGCTATTATCGAGAAAGTGGGCTGCAAGTGTTGTTGGAAGTGTTTAGATGGATATGTATTTTTCCACCATTACTATTGAAGGAAACCTTGTAAATCTATATGGAGAGAAGAAAATGTTGCACCTCATTGAAGATCAAAATAATGCTTCTTATGAAGTGTCATGTGCTTATGTAGTTGTAGATAACTTTGTGTGGTTTGCTAATAGCAAGGAGAATAAGATTGATCAGTGTAAATGTCTTGAACAATTTGTTCTACCTTGGACCTTGTTATTTGATGGAGCCTGTTCCAAGTTTGGAAATGGTGCTTGAATTGTTTTGATCTCCCCAAGCCAAGAAGAGTTTGTATTTTCTTTCAAAATTAACTTTGAATGCACTAACAAAATTTCTGAGTATGAAGCATTGTTATTAGGCCCGAGAATTGCATGGAAATATGGTATAAAGGATGTCATCGTCAAAGTGGATTCAGAATTGATTGTCAAGAAAATTAGGAAACTATATGCTACTAAAAATAAGAGAATGAAACAATGTAAGCATGGAGTTTGGGATTTGATTGAAATGTTTGACTCTTTTAATATTTTGCACCATGTTAGAAAGTTTAATGTTGTTGCAGACAAGTTAGCAGTGCTAGGATCCAGATTTGGGAATTGTATAATGTCTCCATTTTGTGAGTATGATGTTAAACTACTAACAAGGCCATCTGTCACTGATAACGTTAAAAATTGGAAAGTGTTTGATGATGATGCCCAAGTGAAATGGTTTCTGTAGAGCCAAGGAGAGTTTTTTGACCATAATGTAGATTGGGAACCAATGGTGTGTGTTGCTGAAGGAAAGGAAACACTATTTGGAAAAGACATCATCCAGTTGAAGACAAACATGATTCCCAGAGGTTTGGTGGCTCTTGAGTCAAACTTTGATAATGTTGATTGCATTATTAAAAGGAGTATGTCGGTTTTAAGAGATGTTGAATAACATGACCTAGGCACAAAGGAAAAGCCACATAAAATCTGGTTAGGAAGCAATCTTAGTAGGGAAGAGAAGCAGTCCTATATTCAATTGCTGAAGAAATATCAAGACTGCCTAGCTTGGTCTTACTTTGAGTATAAAGCATACATGGAAGATTTGTTCCAACATGAGATTCCTCTTGAATCTAATGCCAAACCTTTTAAGAAAAAATAGAGGTCCATCAATCTTCTCCTTTCTTTGAAGATGTAAGAAGAACTGGAGAAGTTAAGGGATGGAGGGATCATTCAGCCCATGAGGTATTCATCTTGGGTTGTAAAATTAGTGCATCTCAAGAAAACGAATGGTGGCATAAGGTTATGCGTAGACTTCAGGAACCTGAATAAAGCATCACTGAAAGATAATTACCCTATGTTAAACATGGAGAATATTCTACAACCGGTAACTAGTTCCAAATTGTTATCTACTATGGATGGTTTTTTTGGTTATAATCAAGATGTTGTGAAGTAATCCAAAAGAATAAAGACTTCCTTTACTACTCTTGGGGGAACTTATGTCTATGTCAGGATGCCTTTTGGCTTAATGAATGTTGTAGAAACTTTCCAAAGAGCAATGGATGTAGCATTTGCTGGTTATATCGATGATTTCATTTTTGTTTATTAGGATGATGTAACTGTGTTTTCCAGAAAGAGAAATATCACTTGCAACACTTGGAGAAGATGCTGATAAGGTATAGGGAGTATGGCATATCATTGAGTCCTAAGAAGTGCCACTTTGGAGTGCAAAAGGCAAAGCTTCTTGGTCACATTGTATCAAAATAATGGGTAATGATAGATCCAGAGAGAGTGGAAGCCATCAACAAGGTTCCAATTCCAAGAACTAAGAAGGGAATTCAATCCTTTTTTGGAAAAATAATATATATCAGAAGGTTTGTGTCTAACTTTGCTGAGATGACCATCCCCATTACTAGCATGCTGAAGAAGGACCAAGTTATCAAATGGGAAGAAGTTTCCATTCAATCTTTCAATGGGATCAAAGAAGAACTAAAGCATCCCCCTATTTTGGAAGACCCAAATTACAAGAATCCTTTTCAAGTGTTTTGTTTTTCTTCAGAAAATACCATTGCATCTATTTTGTTATAGAAGTATGATGAAGGGGATGAGAGACCAATTTCCTTTTTCAGTAAGGCATTGCAAGGAGCATATTTAAAATAAACCATCATGGATAAGAAAGCATTTTCCTTGGTGAAAGCAAAAAAGATTTTCATACCGTACATCTTGAGTTCTACATTTTTTTCTTATGTTCCCCACACCATGGTGAAAGACATCTTATCAGAGATGGAGGTCTCAAGAAAAATATGGATATGGGTGAAAGAGTTGCAGGAGTATGACATGGATATCCAAATCATGAAATTGGTAAGAGGTTTTGGCCTAGCTAAGCTTATGGCTAAGAGAAACTTGCAAACTATTGAAGTAAATGAAGTAGAAGGAGAAAGGGTGGATGTCCTTGAAAATTTGTTAAGTTCTAAATAGTACAAAGATATAATGTTTTATCTTAGAAATCTATGCTGCCCTGAATATTTGAGTAAAAATCATAAAATGTCTCTTAATTTAGCCTCTCAAAATTATGTCATCGTTGATTTTTAGTTAGCTTGGAAGAACCCCGAGGGAGTTCTCTTGAGATGTATTACTTAAAATGAGGCCCCCAAAATAATTGTTGATATCCATGGAGGGGTCTGTGGGGGACATTTTGCTGGAAGATTTACAACACATAAAATCTTAAGGGCTAGTTATTTGTGGCCAACTCTCTTCAAGGATACAACTCTATTGGTGAGGAAATCTGAAAGTTTCCAGCAATTTTCTTCAAGAATGAAAGGTTCAGGCTCCCTTCCTTTGCAACCTATGTCAATTGAAGCCCCATTCAGACAATGGAGAATGGATTTCTTTGGGGAAATTTGTAATTCTTCTAGTGCTAGTCATAAATGGATTCTTGTAGCCACTATTATTTCACAAAGTGGGTGGAATCAATCCCCACTAAGAAGGAAACACAGCAAGCTATCATGGAATTCATGTTCAATCAAATCATCTACAGATTTAGAGTGCCAGCTAAAATTGTTGTTGGTAATGCCATGAGTTTCAGAGAAAACCTTTGGTGGCAATGTGCAAAGAATATGGGATCAATTTAACATATGCTTCTAACTACAATCCCCAAGGAAATGGATAAGTTGAGTCCAGTAATAAAAACTTGTTGAGGATCATTAGTAGAACCTTGGAGTTGAAAAACATGAAGTGAGGTGAGCTATTGAAGTTTTTTATTTGGGCTAATAGAATCATTGTCAAAAGAGCTACTGGTAAAATCCCGTTTGAATTAGTATATGGAACTCAAACTCTACTTCCCCTCCATTTGCAATTATCTTCATTTCATTTTGTTCAATAGATTGAAGACCAAGAAGTTAGTCCATATGATGCTCGAATCAATCATATTATTGATTTGGATGAAGAAGAAGGGCATCCCATCACCAACATGTGAAGTTTAGAGAAAACTTGAAGAAGCTATTTGACAAAAAGGTGACACCAAGAGATTTTGGAATTAGGGATCTTGTGCTTTTATGGGATAGCAGGCATTAAGATAAGGGCAAGCATGGTAAATTTGATGCATTGTGGATGGGCCCTTATTTAATAGATATTTGAATTGGTGAAAATACCTTCTTCCTAGAAGAATTAGATGAGGAACTACTTGAATTGCCTATTAATGGAATGCATTTGAAGCATTTCCTTGATTGATATATAAGAATAAAGATATACTCCATTTGTGTGGTGTATATTTCTTTGTTCTCATCTACTTTTGAGTTTTTTGTTTGTTCTGGTCCTTGGTGACCTGGTTTTGCAAGTTTCTCGGTTCATTTTTTGGAGGATGGTTGTGATCATTCTGTTCTGTAAGCTTATTCTTTCATTCCATTTCCCAATGGTCTATTATTTGGTTCTTGTGGAACTGAAAGGGAGTTCCCATCCCTAAGTCAAAGCTGATGTTGGTATTCAAATTAGTCTCACCCGATTTGTCATTGAAATTCCTTAGTTTGCGTCCTCTGTCACATTTTCTATCTCCCCGTGTTGGTGCTTGAAGACTCTATCCTCCATTTTGTTGCCATGATCAGTCCCTTCCTTGGTTGAGGATCACTTAAAGGTCCAGAATTTGTTTTTCATTTCTCTGTCCATCTGAAGGAGTCTGTAAATTGGGCGTAAAACTCAGATTACTCCTTTCCTTCCATTTTCTGTAGTCACGTTTTGTTGTCCCTGTCATTTTTGTCCCAAATACCTATGGAAATGTGATTGGATGTAGCTTAGAAGATCATATTTGAGCCTTGTAACATTTCTAAATTCGTTATCCTTGAAGAAAGATTCATTTCTAGGCTCAAATGGTGGTTTTCCTCCATTTTTACAGTTTGACGGGTGTGTTTTTCCCCGTCAAATTTACATCTCTACATTAGTGTAAATGTGGCCCTCTTTTGGTTAGATGTGGCTCAGTGGGGCACTCTAAAAACTTTATGGCTCGCTTTAAACCAAAACTTGTCCATGTGGAGGAACAATGCTCATTTGAAAATTCACCTTTTTATTTGGCCTTGGAGTTGCATTGGGGGGACACTTGGAGGATTCCATTACTTTACCCAAACTTAGAAAACTTTTTCATATAGCGGTTATAGTTTTGGTAGGCCATGGACATGTGGAGGGTTAGCGCTCATTTGAGGATCTGCCTCAGGGTCCCACCTTAACAATTGCGATAAGGAGACATATGGAGGCTTCCATTGGCTCCACTTTGTACTTAAACTATTCAAAGCAATTTTCTAAGGCCTGGGACATGTGGTGAGCTCGAACTTGTTCAAGGTCTCCACTCTTGGGTACCATCCCAAAGTTGCGCCATGAAGACACGTGGAGGCTTGTGTTGGGTCTTCCCATACTTAGACTTTTCAAGCAAATTTCCAAAGGCCTGGGACATGTAGATGGACCATGCATGTTTGGGGACCAGCCCCTAAGTTTTATTTTGAAGAAGTGGAAGGAGGACACTTGGAGGCTTCCGCTCACTCTACCCTTTTGCTTGACCTTTTCAACGGCCAAAGAAAAATGTCTCAGACCTTAGACACATGGCACCTTCTAATGAACCTTCAAATTTTTTAACAAACTCTACCAGATTGAGACACGTGTTGAGCCCGTGCTTGTTTGGGGTCTCTACTTTTGGGGATCATCTCAAAATGCATGCCATTGAGACACGTGGAGGTTTCCACTGGCTCCTTTTTTCACCAAGACTTTTCAAAGGCCAAAAGGCATTTTTCTTGGACCTAGGGTACGTGGAAGGCTCACGCTTGTTTCAGGACTTGCCTATGTGCTTCTCCTTTGCAGTTGTGTTAAGGAAACACGTGGATGGCTATGATATAAAGTGGAAAAGGGGCAGGATCAATGGTTGTTGTGCATTTCACCTGTTTTTCCACCATTTTTGCTCTCAAGACTCTCTGGAGACGCGAATACGAACTATTTTTCATCGTTCTTTGACTGAAATTCCTTGTCCTCTATCTAGTAAGATGTCATTGAATGGATTTGAAACTTAAATTGTGATTCCAAGGATTGTTAAGGTCAATATTTTGAAGTGGGAATTTCTCAGGCACTCGCAAAAAATGGGAATTACCAGAGGAAATGGACGTGGGGCAGAAATTTATAGAGGAAAGAGAGGGAAAATAGATGAAATGATGAAGAGTGTAGTTGTAAAATGATGAAAAAGGTGTTGCCTCAAGAGCGAAAAGGGATTCCCTGTCATAGTCCAACTGTGTAGATTCTCCGTGAAAATGATTAAAAAGGGGATTTCTCACATGACAGAAATCAGAATGATTAGAAGGATTTCCTAAAAAGTTGTGTCATTGCATCCTAGTCATTAGTCGAGAGACCTAAGAAACGTGATCAGTTCATAATTGGTCCACCTAGCAGCTTTCGGATCTGAATTTGTTAAATGTCACTTTCTGAAGCAAATTGTTAACAAGCAAAGGTCCCTCGAATATACTTTTCTTTTGAAGGGTAAAATTAAGAGAGTAAAATATATAAATGCAATGAGAATACTCTTGCAAAAGGTCGAGAGTTTGAATTCTTAAGAGAAAATTTGAGAAATTCATCTTCGTGAGACACCAAAGCCGAGATAACCTGTTATTTAATCTTCTGTGTTAGATTTTCTATCATGTCAAGTTGGTTGCAGATGTATAGCCATTGACAAGCATTGAGATTTCTCTGGAATATTTCCCCTGCTGATGAATCTAAGCAATTTTGAAATTAATTTGTGTCCAATATCTAGCAATTTGTGTCTACTTTTTTTTAGAATGTCTGCAAATAGTTTCTTTCATTCCCTATTGCAATATTACATGGAAATAATTGTGAAATCACACAGGATCTCGTCCCTGTGACAGTTTATATGGTATTTGCAATTTCATTTCAAGAAAAGCCTTCATATTGGATGAGATAAACAAATTTAAAATCAATTCACTATCATTTGTTGATAAAGATTGTTTGTAAGTCTTCGGGTGTACCTTAGGCATGATTGACCAGAGACTTTGGTGTTTAATTGAGTCTTTTAATTTGAGCCTTCATGTTAGAGTCTCAAAGATTATGTGAAAACGTGCTAATTTGGGCCTCCATTGAAGCACACCTTCTAATTGAAGAAACGTCTTAACTGTTCTAAAGCTTTTTGTTTTTGAATTTTTTCATTATTGTGAATTCCCTTCAAAGATATAGTATAATCAACTTTATCCTAGCTTCATCTCCCACTAAAATCATTCAAAAACCATTGATCCATCTTGAACTACCCCTGTTTTGCCCTGTATATTAACAAAGGAACAAAATCTACTTACTAAAATATGCAGAACACTCAGGATTTCTTAATGTCTTCAATAACCTTAGCCTTGTGTTGAAAGTATCTCCATCGTGTAGAAGTGACGACTTTTAAGAGTTAAATTATGGAGTATTGACTATATTTTCCCAAGGTTTTTTTCATAAAATTTAACCAAACGATGGATATCTCCATATCCTTCATCAAACAGAGGTTACACTAAGGGTCCACTCACCCTGGTCAAAGAGGCACAACATAAAGTAGTGAGGATAGGTCAAATCCTCTTAACGGTTTTATCCATCTGTCTCTTACAAATCTGAGTAACAAAGGGCCAGTTAGATCTCATCCCCAGCTACAAAATGACACACACTATGATCTATCTGTCTCTAAGCTCCATGTTTAATCTATGTTGTTGCTCGGCTTGAAAGGGAGAACAAATTTAGATGCCAATTGGTAGTTTTTGGCATTTTAGGATTTTTAGAGTAATCATGTCCCAACTAATCCAGGATCAGCATTGTAGTGACTAGATAAAAGATCAGTGTGGGTTTTGGATATGAGAAGGGTCAAAACTATTTTGAAGCTATGTGGCTTATCAAGTTACATTTGTAAGGATATGATTGATAATGATGTACATAGAGAATACAGATGTGTTGGTGAATATCCAAGGAATGAGAAGAAAACTATGTTGAAGCTTCTATAAGTTTTATTTGTAAATTTTTTGAAGTGTGTTTTGGATTGGTATTTCAGGGCACTCTTGTCAATTGGGAGGCCACATCACCTAAGGTGTTATGGCCCTGAAGAGATACTCTCTGCCCTATGCATTGGTTGACCTAGTGCTGACTAGAGAATTACTCTAGTGGATTGAGGAGATTCCAGGCTTATGAATTGGGACATCTCCTAGCCTCTGTCCCTTGGTAATTCCACCACCTGGGAGCATGATCTTTTCCTCTTCCTGAGACTTTATCAAGTGCCTTCAGGTGTGATCATTACTCATTGACCCTACTACGAAGGTGAGATCCAGATTAGTTGATTTACGAGGTTTTGCATCAATGTCCTCAGTCTGATGCCATCATTGCCTGTGAATTCTTCTCCCCTTTTACTTTCTTATGAAAAGTCATGTGAACCAAAAATCGAGATTGAAAAGTCAAATATTATTCCTCTCTCCACCACAATACAGGAGAGTTGATTTGGATGAAGCCCAACATGTCACTGTTGTTGTGTTGTTGGCACGAACTACATGTACGATGGTGGAGAGAATCAAGATACCTATGAATCAAGTGGATGATTATTTAGAAGATGATGCAGTTGGTTGTTGAGGAGAATAACAGGGAGGATGAGGAGAAATAGTGGTGCTGCACCAAGTTTGAGGAGCATGTTGCATCTTGTCATGTTGGTGGCTCAACAAGAAAAGATGATGCCCACGTCGATGGGGTGGTGCTAGCCTGGTTCGGTTTTCTGAGGCCCCTATGTCATTTGCTATCATGGCTGATAATGAAGAACAGTGTTTCCAAGACCATGATACAAATGAATAGTCTATTCCTTGCACAATGGACCTAAGAGGATACTGATCTAGGGCAAGCTGACAAAAGTCCGAGTGAAAGAGGTGGTGAAACAATCTCCACGTCACATTGATAGTGGAGACCGGTTACACAAGCTCAAATCAGAGTTAAGAGCCATTCAAGGAATTGAAAGCATCATGCAGGATTTTTGGCTTGGATGTGCTAGGGAGTCCTGATTTGTTTGGTGAATGCTCGAAAAAGATTAGGGAGGAAGAGCGTATAATGCCACCCGATTTGCAAGTTGATTTTGGAGCATGTTGCCATGGAGGAAGAATCAGTGGGGGCATCCTGGACTGTGGATCCCCTTCAAGATGTGGATCTTAATTAAGAGTGTGATCGATGATAGTGTCATGTCTGCGGATGAAGGGAAGGATGGTCAGCAGAGTATTATGGATTTTCAAGAGGACATCTATAGATGATGGATCTCACCATCGGCATCCTCAAAAACCAAGGTTGGATGATATGAATCTTCCATGATTACTCCAGAGTTGCTATTGGGAGAAAAAAGTGATTTGTTTTGGATGTCAAGATTTTTCTGACCACGCCCTTCACTAGTTGGGGTGAAGGTTTTCTTGCGTGAATAATCAATTCTTGTGAGTTATTTCTTCAGAGCAAGTTAAAATTGAAAGGATCATTTCTTTTATTCTCATTCAGATTATCTTTTTTTCTCCTCTAGTTGTATAGACTTTGAAGAATCCATAATCCATGTCTTCCTACCTTATTTCAATAGCATGAGGTTTAGTGTAAAAGTACCATTAGGGTCATTATTTAACGACCTCCAGGAGTCAATACCATTCATTTTGATTTTATATTTATAATTATTCAAATGTTGATAAACTTGTACAAAACCACAATTTGAGTCAACCTTAAACTTTCTAAACTATCGTAAGAGTAAGGATGGTGACAATAATATTGATGATGCACATATGACAATTCACGATGCACGATATTTTGATGATCTCATATAAATGATGGCATGTCATGATGACTTTGACTTTGTACATAATATGTTTTTTTTATTATATTACTCAGCAGGTCGCATGTGAGGCCAGTGCGATGTTAATATTCACGTAGAATGAGACCCATAGTTGGTTGTAACAGTGGACTAGTTTAAAATTAAAACGGTGAAATACATAGCACCTAGAATCGGATTCAATCAAATTTGATAATTGATAAATAAAGGTGAATCCCTAGGTGAGAAGAATACATTGTCAGGGTAAACAATGGTGATGATAGACCCAATAACATTATGTACAATACAAGTTTGAACCCATAAAGGATTCGAATTAGCACGATCATTACTAGTTGACACCATAGCCCAATGTAATGATTGCAATTGATCCATAATCAACCTATCATGAGTCAATATGGTCAGATGCTCCCGTGAGTCACCATAACTGTTATCACTCAACTTTTCCCTAATGCGCAAGCTCCTGGTCAAGTTCATTGCCAAATAGAAGCAATCTCCATGAAATCACATTCAAATGTAATACACCCACTTAGAACAATGGGACTCTACAATGGAGGATCAGGGTCTGCAAAGGATCAAATGACCCTGCACAGAAGAAATCTAAGGGTCGCTTCCATCGCACCAAGCCCATGTTCACTCTAATCTAACGATCAGGTTGCAAATGGACTCAGGTTTGAGAAATAGGTTTGGCTAAGGAGGAAAATAGTGTCAAAGATTCATATGCCTAGAGCTTCATCATTAGAGACAGGCCTTGGACGTGACGTTGCTCAGGTAATGCTTCTTTGTTTCTCACACTTAATTTTTTTTGTAGAAAGCTTATCATCCCTTTTGTTAGGTCTACACAAGACATGAGGAACCTTCCAGGTGCCCCATGGGTGCATCTCTAAGAAGTAACCCCAAAGCATTGGAGACGCAAACCATCATATGGCATTCCATAATGTAAACAGGTCCATGTAATCAGAGTGGGCCCTTGAGGAAATCCATCAAGAATTTTTTTGTCGGCAAACAGAAACCACTGAATGTTGACACAATGCTTCTTCGAAAGGTAAAATCCTGAATAGGTTTTCAAATGAGTGCGGGCCTTCAACATGTCTAAAAAAGGGACAGAGTTGGGGGTTGAATAGTCAAAGTAGAGACAGGCTAGCAGAAGGAGCCAAGCGTCAACATGATGTTACTTCAAAAGTAAAATTTGGATAGGGTTTCCAAACAAACGCAAATCCTCCACGTGTCCAAGTTCAGAATTATAGCCCTGCTAGCAAAAGGGACTTAGGAAAAACATAAGGAAATAGAGCAAGCCGTGAAAGGCACCATGTGTCTCTTTGGTGTAACTTCAAACACAAAATCCAAATATGTAGTCCCCAAACTAGTGCCAGCTCTACACGTGGCCATGTTGAAATGTCAAAGCGAGAAGGCGGGTCACTAGAGGCAATTCAAACTTTTTGGCTTGAAAGGTGTAAAGTATGAAAGTAATCCGAACCTCCACTGATGCTTGACATGTGGAGGCTTCCATCGGCTCCACTTTGTACTCAAACTATTCAAATAAATTTTCTAAGGCATGGGACACATGGTGAGCTCATGCTTGCTCAGGGTCTCCGCTCTTGGGCACCATCTTGAAGTTGCGCCATGAAGACATGTGGAGGCTTCCATCGGGTCTTCCCTTACTTAGACTTGTTCAAGCAACTTTCTAAAGGCATGGGACACATGGAGGGACCATGCATGTTTGGGGACCAGCCCCTAAGTTTTATTTTGAAGAACCAGGAGGACACTTGGAGGCTTGCACTCACTCTGCTCTTTTTCTTGGAATTTTCAATGGCTAAAGAAAAATTCCTCAGACCCTAAACACATGGCACCTTCCACTGAACCTTCAAATTTTTTAACATAATCTACCAGAATGAGACACGTGTTGAGCCCATGGTTTTTTGGGGTCTTTTCTTTTGGGAACCATCTCAAAATACACCATTGAGACATGTGGAGGCTTCTGCTGGCTCCTTTTTTCACCAAGACTTTTCAAAGGCCAAAAGGCATTTTCATGGTCCCATGGTACATGGAAGGCTTGTGCTTGTTTGATAATTTCCTCTATGCTTCTCCTTTGTAGTTGGGCTAAGGAAACACATGGACAACTACGATATAAATTAGAAAAGGGGAAAGATTAACGGTTGTTGTGCATTTCACCTATTTTTCCACCATTTTTGCTCCAAGACTCTTGGAGATGCAAATACGCACTATTTTTCATCATTCTTGGTGAAATTCTTAGTCATCTCTATTAGTAAGATGCCATTGAATGGATTCAAAACTTAAATTTTGAGTCCAAGGATCGTTAAGATCAATATTTTAAAGTGAGAATTACTTAGGCACTCAAAAAAATGGGAATTACCGAAGGAAATGGATCCAGGGCAGAAATTGTAGAGGGAAAAGAGCGAAAAAGGATGAAATGATGAAGGTTTAGGTGTAAAAGGTGAAAAAGGCGTTGCCTCGATAGAAAAAAGGGATGAAATGTCAAGTGAAGATATTCAGAGGCTCTTCAAAACGATTAAAAAGGGGATTTCTCTCGTGACAGAATTAGAATGATTAAAAGGACTCCTGAAAAATTGTGGCCCCTGGCATCCTAGTCATCATTCGAGAGCCCAAGAAATGTGATCAGTTCACAATTGGTCCACATAGCAGATTTCAGATCTGAATTTGTTAAACGTCACTGTCTGAAACAAATTGGTAACAAACAAAGGTCCCTTGAATATTCTTCTCTTTTGGGGGAAAACTGAGTGAGAAAAATGTATCAATGCAATGAGAATACTCTTACAAATGGTCAGAGTTTGAATTCTTCAGAAAAAAATTGAGAAATTAGTCTTCCCGAGAGACAAAACCGGAGATAAGTTGTTATTTTTTCATGTGTTAGATTTTCTATTTTGTTAAGTTGGTTGCAGATGTATAGCCATTGAAAAGCACTGAGATTTCTTTGGAAGCTTTCCCCTGCTAACGAATCTACGCAATCTTGGAATTAATTTATGTCAAATCTCTAGCAATTTGTGCTTGCTTTGTTTCAGAATGTCTGTAAATAGTTTCTTTCATTCCAATTGCAATCTTATATTGAAATATTTTAGAAATCACACAGGATCTCTTCCATGTGAAAATTTAATGGTATTTACAATTTCATTTCAAGATGAGCCTTCATCTTGGACGAGATAAACAAATTTAAAATCAATTGATTGTCATTTGTTGATAAATATTATCTATAAGTCTTCAGGTGTACCTTAGGTGTGATTAATAAGAGACTTTAGTTTTTTAATTGAGTCTTTTAATTTGAGCCTTCGTGTTGGAGTCTCAAAGTTTATGTGAAAACGTGCTGATCTGAGTCTCCATTAAAGCACACCTTTGGTTGAAGGAATGTCTTAACTATTCTGAAGCTTTATGTTATTGAAGTTGTTCATTATTGTGAATTCCCTTTGAAGATATGGTATAATAAACTTTATCCTGCTTCATCTCCCACCAAAATCATTTAAAAACCATTGATCCACACTAAACTACCCCTGTTTGCCCTGTGTATCAACAAAGGAACAAAATCTACCTGTATAAATATGCAGAACAATAAAGATTTCTTAATGTCTTCAGTAACCTTAGCCTTATGTTGAAAATATCTCCATCATCTAGAAGTGACAACTCTTAAGTGTTAAATCATGGAGTATTGACCATATTTTCCCAAGTTCCTCTTCATAGAATTTATGTAAAAGAAGGATATCTCCATCTCCTTCACTAAGCAGAGGTTACACTAAGGGTCCTCTCACCCTGGTCAAAAAATCATGACCTAAGTAGTGAGGATAGGTCAAATCCTCTTAATGGTGTTATCCATCTCTCCACAAATCTGAGTAATAAAGGGCCAATTAGATCTCATCCCCGGCTACAAAACAAAACACACTATGATCTATCTGCCTCTAAGATCCTTGTCAAATTTATGTTGCTACTCGGCTTGAGAAGGAGAATGAATTTGGATACCAACACTCGTGACAACATTGCTGGGAACTCTTTGAAGTATTTGAACAAAGGTGTACGCGTATAGTCCTTAGTAATGCTTTTTATAGATTTTTAAGTACAAATACGTTGTTGAAATGTCATTATTTTCTTAGATATGTAAGAATTGTTCAAATTTGTGAGTTCTGAGTCAAGCATGTGTGTGTGTGAAGTAAAATAGGGAAAACAAATGAATAAAATAAAAATATAAGAGAGGATTAGGGTTTTTTTGGGATACCTACAGTCTAGGGTGAGGATTAAATCTATCCAATCACCTAGATTTAATCCCCACAACTTAATTTTTTATGGGAGTTATATTTTTTATTATTGTATGGGGAAATTTGATTAATGGGGTACCCTAGGATATTTTATACATAGAAGTAGTGGGTCTAGGTTAGGTTTTGATATATTTTATTTGTGGGTAAATAAACAAATAATTCACATGGGCGTTTTAATTAATTTATGTAAGGGAATTTAAATATTTAAAATTAAATGTATAAATAAATAAATTAAGATGTAGCATGGGTATTATGTACCTAGTGAAATAAATTTATATTTAACTTAGGAAAATATTTTAATAGTTTTAATAATAACTTAAGTGGATAAAATAGCGAGATTAATTTAGGAAATATTTTAAATAAAATTAATGGGAAATTAGGAGGAGGATTTAACTCCTCAATATTTTTTGGGGAATTAAATAATAGTATTTAACTATGAATTTTTTTCCAAATCCTTTAAGGGAGTGTATTATTGATAGATGAGAAACTAAATAAGTGTGCCAATATTTTAATAAACGCAATACATGTACATTTAAACAAAAAACAATCCCGTAATTTTTAAGTGATATGATATATTCTTGTTCTGGTTTGATGTGTTGAAAATGTGAGCGTTACATAACAAATTTTTTCTCCAGCTATCCTAGCTACATGAATGGATCATTGTTCAGTGGAGCCCCAAAATTAAGGGTAAGATAAAACTTTATCCTTGCTCCAAAGAATTTTTCATTGCTTTATTTCAATATGTTGAGGATTCTGAAAGCATTAACAATAGGTATTGGATTTGGAGGGATGAATTTGCATTCATTACTAAACCATGGTACCCACTATTTGACCCATTGATAGACTCAGTTGACACATTGTCCATTTGGAATGGATTCAAAGGCCTTTCCCTACAATTGTGGGAAAAATCCTTCCTTCAAGCCATTGGTAATAATTTGGGGGCCTTTGAAAAATACAATAATGCTACCTCCCTTGAGTTGCATACTATTTATGATAAGATTATTCTAGACCTTGATACATACCAAGACCTTCAAGGGGGAATAAATTTTTAGATTGGGGACCTAGACACAAAGTATGGAATATGAAATATTGGATTTATGTTGTCACATCTATTTTGAAATAAGACATTTGTCATAGGATTGTAGATGCACTAAAAATGATGGGATAATCCTTCCTGGTGGGTGGATTATCTCCCGTCTCACTTCACCTTTCCTCTAGTGTTATTGTCCCTGATTCTATTTTGATCCCCCCTATTGTTGTCTCTTCCCCCACGATAAAACTAGCCTATTTTACTCATTTTGAATCATTGAACAATACTCCACAGGCCCCTCTTGAGGCTGTGTTAGAGAGGGAAACCCCCTCTTCTCCTAATACGTCTCCCTCTTGAGCTATTTCCTTTTTACACGTTCTCTTCCTATGTGATTCTAATGAAATGCTTAATAAGGAGAAGTAGACGTTCAGTTCAAAAAAAAAAAGTGTCTCTTTTAAAATGTAATCAACACCTTCTCACATGATACTCAAATTACACTCTTCGGTAGTTGGTTGATTGATTTTTTTTTTTTATATTGGCACTACAATGGTGGTGTGCTTTTGGTGCTGCTTGACAGATGTTTCTGTTTTGTTTCTTTTGATATTCACTATTGTATCTTGGCTTCGTTCCTATGTGTACCTAGGCAGGGTCCCAGTCAAAACACCTTTATCCTTAATAAAACAAATTTAATAGGAATATATAAATGAAATAAAATGAGTTCATTAATGATTAAAGGAACACCACATGTCCTATTAAAATGCATCACTTCATAATTTTCAAAGCATTTCTATGAAATAATGTGCATTTTTAATGGATGCTCATAATTTTCTAGAAAACATGAACTAAAGATATTGTGTGTCCTAGAATATAATTAATTAAAATTTAGAAGATGTTGATTCCATCAAAAGGAATTGACATTATGTGACTAGTTGTGATAATTAGTTCACCTTTGTCATCATACTCACAATTTCTGCCAATACAAGCTATTTGGAATAGATAGAGAACTCAAACAAAGTGTGATGAAGAGGACCATTTTTTTGCACACTCATAATTCCCTTATGAATTAATTTCTGTAAAGAACATTTATAAAAAACATTTCCTTAAGTTTTCTTTAGTTAAACCTCTAGCAAAAATATATTGAAAGGGTTATTGATTCCTAGACTTTCAAGAGATGAGGCTCATATTCAAAAATAATGTGTAAATACATCATGTTATGGATCCAAGAATATAATGGGAAAATTTCTATTTTGAATCGTTTAACACTAATGAAAATTGTTTTTTTAGGAATATTTTAACACTAGTAATTTAAAAGTAAAAAATAATAATAATTATTAGTTTCTAGTTGATTCTTTTTATGCAGACTGTAGTGTCAAAAATCTCTACTCTTCATTTATGAGTATTGGATTTAGACTGCTTGTGTAGTTTTCAATTCTTCACCATTTTTTTCTTATACTTCTTCAACTTTCAATATTGGATTTCATATTTTTCATTTCATCTTCAGTGAGGGATATCATCTCATGTGCTAAAATTTTATTGATGGCCATCAATAAATCTAATGCACGTATGAGTGTTTTGATATATTATTGTGTTCTATTGTTTCGTGGGAAACCTTGTAACATATCTTAAAAGCTACATATATATTATTTTTTGAAGAAACCTTGTAATTACTAATTTTTGTTAGTTTCACTTAGTTTTAAATGAATACTTAATAATATGAATATTTGTTTATCTATTTTTCTCCTCCCTAGTTTTTCCTTAAATATATAATTTATTGTTATATAATTTCATATTATAATCAAGTTAGAATTGAAATTTGGGAGGTTGTAAATGAAATCTTATTATGTACACATATATTTTAATGGAAAAAAATACTCAATTACTCTATCTAATAATTTTTTCATGGGAATGATGGTTATTATAACAACGAATTCTTATAATAAATAATTAAACAAAATACAATATACATGAAAGAATTTACTATGAAATAGATTTGCAATATATATATATATATATATATATATATAGAGAGAGAGAGAGAGAGAGAGAGAGAGAGAGAGTTATGTATCTTGATTTTAATGTCATTATGTGTATGGATTAATATAGTGTGGCTATGTGTATTACTTAACTCACTTTATTTGTGATATATGGAAGGATCTTGTGAATGGAGATTTCATTTCTCAAATATGAAATTATTGTTGTATATCGAAACCATTGGTATGTAAATTTCTTTTGGTCATATCTTAACTTGAAATTTAACCACAAAGAATTTGAATATTTATTTTTATTCAATCTTGTTTTATTATATTTTCAATTTTGTTTAATGAAAACCAAATCTTTTAATTGCAATTCTTTGTTCTTTACTTTTTAGGGAGAGTTCATTGGACTGAAATTATATAATTTATAAATGAAG
Source organism: Taxus chinensis (assembly GCA_019776745.2). Lineage (NCBI taxonomy): Eukaryota > Viridiplantae > Streptophyta > Pinopsida > Cupressales > Taxaceae > Taxus > Taxus chinensis. The sequence goes on along the minus strand of CM034150.1, from coordinate 709,373,452 downwards.
TGCTATAAGTGGCCTTTTTTAATTTCCAACTGCCTCATAAAATTTTCCCTAATTTCATCTTATACTGTCACAAATACAACCCAATGCCACCCTTTCCTTTGGTTACATCATTTATGGATAGATACTTGACATGCATGGGATTCTCTTCCTCTCTTTATGTTTTTTATACACTACCTATGCTAATCTAGATTATCTTTAAGTGAACATTTTTTAATAAATAATGGAAAAATATATTCAATAATCATAAACATGAAATAATCAAATAAATCACATCCATAGCCAAACAAATTTCCATAAATTTCCCAAGAGAAACATATATTAACAAAAGTTTCTAACGTATATGATGATAATTCACCCGTTCCAAGTACTCACAGGTTTACATAGCCACCTAATTTTCTTGTAAGGAAATAATTATAAAAAATAGAACTACTAATATTTTTAATATTAATCTAATCTAATATTAAATCATGTATAACATGGATTTATTGTCTTTTTAAAATCTTATAAAAAATCTAATTTTAGCTACAACCATAGCATGGATTTTTATTATGTAAAATTAAACTCAAATCTACTAATACTAAACTCATAAATTATAGTTAACAAACATTCTCCCCTTAATTATTAGTGGACAAAGAACTTCATCTCTGAATTTGAAAAATTTAACTTATGCAACAGATTTAATGAAGATATCTACAAATTTTTCTTTAGATTTAATATAGTTCAACTCTATCAATTTATTCTATAAAAAACCTCCAATGATTGGTACTTTAAATCGAAATAGTTTGATTTGATATGATGGAATAGATTCCTGGCTAATTTTCTTTGTTAAGGGTAAATTTTTTTTTGACTTGGATCATACCCAAGAGAAATTAAAAAAGGTCAAATCCTAGATAAAGCGGTTAAGGAACAAAAAAAATAAACCAAAGAACAACATCCCCATAGTAAGAAAAATAAAAGAAATAACAATGAATTTTCAGTAGAGATAAAATAAGAGAGGCACGACATGACATCCACAAAAGAGAGGGAAATAAACCTCAAGAAAGAGAGGATATTTTCTATTTCCTTGATTATGTATGGTGTGTAGTGCCCAATGCATTAAATAAAATAAATTTTAAAAAAAATGTGGGGTGCGTTAAAGTCACGGTGGAGGGGAGTAAATTAGAGTAGGTGAATTTAAAAGTTATGGTGGAAAATGGTGATCTATGGTAGGTTGTAGCGTGTGGGAGTATCCCTCACAAAGCACATGGGCTAATGAAATAACTTTTCAGGCCTGTCACTTCTATACAAAATAAAAGTTCTTAATTTGAGATTCAAAGGAATTTAACATCTTAAAACCATGTTAACTTTGCAAATTTAGTAGTTTTTTTTATAGTTGCAGCAATAACAACACACAAGAGATAGGGATTCCTTATGATACAATCACATTGTTAAACCTTAGAGGAAAGAAAGTCTCTAACTAGATTAGTTACATCTTTCAGCATCATCCTAACCTGTGCCAAAAACCCAAGCTCTGTAACAGGGTATAGATGTCCAAAAATGCTTAAGATATAGGAATTTTTGCAAGTTTTTGTAGTTGTAGGTGATCTAGTAGATATGTACCCAAATGTGGAAGCTTACTCAATATGTGAACTATTTTAAAGAATGTAAAAAAACATGGATTTCAGGATTCCATTGACTGCAGGATATACACAAAATGGATTCGTTGAAATGGCCTTCGGCCTCTTTTGTTGGATTATTAAAATATCTATGGTCATTGTTTACTTGAAAATCGGATCGACCGTTGAGAAAATCAGGCTGTTGATGCATAATCATAGCACACCTGAATATCTAAAACTTGATGGGTTGAGACTCTCGGTGTGATTACTTAAAATGGAGCTTCTCCCAAAGTGTGGGACTATGTGAATTAGGAGAGCTATCTGGATGAATTCTGGTTCTTATTCCTTTGTTCAGGGGCACACTTTCATATTGCATAGGATCTACTATAAAACCTACTCTAACTTGCCAAGGAGACAAGGTTAAGGAGATACAAGAAATAAAAAAAAACTAACAAGGGTGATGCACCAAAGGAATGCTGAACACCTACTTTGAAATTAAACACAAACCATTAAAATGCATACAACCACCATACATAGGTGACCCAAGATTGTAATGAGAGCTCATAGAGGTGTAATGAACACCGAGAGGGTTGTAAATCATCCACAGACATGCATTATTGCTCAAGAGTTTATACAGTACATTAGAATGGCCAAGAGGTAAGATTTGTATTAAAATCTAAATCGGAGGCTTCAAACTCCATAAATTCACTTGAAGAATAGAGAAGAAATGACAGTGAAAAAAAAAAACATCCAACATTTTGAAAATTTCCCCTCCTTACAATAAATAGGAAGTAAGAGAGAAGGAGATGAGAAAAACCTGAAATCTTGTTCAACCACCACAAAAGAGAAATGAATTCACCTCCAACAATTATGGGTTCTACTGTAAAACCCATGTCCCCATGTTTTGTTCCTTGTTAGGAAAGAAATAAACATGGGACACCTCATAATGGTGGTAGGTGAGAAACCTGAGACACCTCAAAAAATGGCAAACTATATTTTTCATTTTTAAGAACTTAGTCCCACTAATTTTAAGATATCCAGTTGTAGATGTGTAGAAGACGTCAAGATATTTAAAAAATTCCTCTCTTTCTTATATTCAAGCTCCCAGTCAAAAGTTATGGCCATGTGAAGGTTGAGGTATGATTCTGCAAAATTGGCGGGCTGGGAGTTCCAAAACTCTGAAAGTCTGAAATGCATGCAACCTTTAAAATCCTGAAATTCAGAATTTTTGAAATTTTTATTTCAGAGAAAAAACACTGTTCATCCACAAAATTTCTCTAAGAGTTCTGAAAGTCCGAAACCTGAGATTCCAAAAGTTTGAAATTTCAGACTTTTGAAATTCAGGATTTTGGACATTTTGTGTCCATTTTTCAATTTTTTTCTTCAAGAGTTCCAAAACTCTGAAACCTAAAAGTCTAATTTTTTGGACTTTCAGAATTTCATATTTTGGGATTTTTTCTTGCTTTTCTAGATTAATTCCCGAGGTTAACAAAAGCCCGAAAGTCCAAAATTTTGGACTTTCAGGCTTCGGAAATTTAGAATTTTTGGGTCGATTTTCCAACTTTACACCTGAGAGTTCTAAAACCTTGAAATCTGAAAGTCCAAAATTTCATACTTTCAAGATTTCAGGTTTCAGACATTTCTGCTCCATTTTTGCCTTGTATTTTCCAAAAGTGCCAAAAATGCAAAAAAAATTAAAATTTCGAGCCTTTTTCCATCATCTTCTTGAGCTCTAATCTCCTTCAACATTGTTTGGTAACTCATTTTCTGACCTTGCTTCTCCATTGTTGAACCCACCTGCAACTTGATTTTTTGGGATTGAACATGAGCTTGTACGACTGAACTAACCTCTCTATTTCTCCTTTGTAAGGTTGTGTTTAATCAATTTTCTTGAGGGGAAAATTAGATAACTCAAACCTAAGATAGAGAGGACTCCTAGGGATGTTTTTTCTTCCTGACACAATACAATCCTAGTCTCATTTTAATCAAATAGAGTTTTATGAAATCACCTCACCATATCTCACAAATAAATTCCCATTAGAACTGATATTTGTGCTCCCTGCAACATCTCTGTGCATACCATCTACATATTCATACGAATACCTCTTGTAATAATTACTGGGGGACATCATATGAATGGAACTAGCTGCTTTCTCCTTTTATGGTTTGGGATTTATTATTTTGGGTAGCGAGATCTATTTTGATTTGAGATTATCATGTATTTCTTAGGAATGATTTTCATCCAAGCTTGGCCATGTTAAACACCAACTCATTATAAATTCAAAACACAATTGTTTTACTATTTAAAGTCAAGATTTGTATTTGTTTGACTCGAGCTTGTGGAGATATTCATTTGGGCTCAAAATAATTTTGTTTGCATTGACTAGTCATAACAGGATCTAGCTCAATGTGTTGCTCGTTTGGAGCTTGTTTGTTTGAACTTAGTTTCCATATTTATTATGCACTCTCACCACCTTGCTACTCGAGCTCATTTTTATGATAAAGATCTTTGTTAAAAAGGTATGTGGAGAAACTATGAATGAATATGGATAATATTTTTGAATGCATGCAACTGTTTTATGAAATTCCTAGTTGTCACGCTGAACTGAGTCCCACAATTTTGACTATATTCATTCCTCTAAGAATGGTTCATCTCTCCCTTTCCTTCACATCTACATTAATTTATTCGTATATACATATTTTATTTTAAATTTTATAAGGATCATCCAATTATTTTATTATGCTGAAAATTTCCTTGTTACTATGTCTTAGAAGGGCTTACAACACAACATTTTAATTCAAGAGAAAAGTTTACCATTACCCGTTTGTGAAAACAATACATGGTTACATCAATTATTTCCAACACGATGCACAACCCAAAGGGAAAAAAAAAACTCTATGGAACATGACAAGGTAACAAGAGAGTGATAACATTGGTCACACCATGCTACTATTCTTAGAATTTCTATAATACATTAGAATCACCCATAACCATGTGGTAATTAACGTTTATATTTTCCATGATAACAAACAAGTTAAAGTTTCAGTAGTCATGACAACATTACTTCACAACCCATAAAACTAAGGCATTATTTTTCCTTTAAATTTCCAACATAACTGTTAGTGAAAAATCACAACACCCTTGAATGGCCTCGAATATGAGTGGGGCATTCCGTGTGATTGCACAACATTGGACCATCTCTAAAGTCATGGGACCTGCGGACCTGAGATGGCCCTCTGGAGAAGGTTGGTTCGTTCTTCCTAAACTACCTGCCACAAGCTACTCTAGTGCAAGAAAAAATAATCTATCCTAATCTAACCATTCCAAGGAACCAGGGAAAGAGAGAGAGTGAAAGACAACCTACACTAATCGGTGATACACCATAAAAGGAAAGGGGTGAGATACTCTGCTGACGAAGGATGAAATAGGGGGAAAAGGAGATGGGGAGGCTAGACAGAAGTGACACATACCCAGATCCTAATTGACCATCAAACCCATATGAAACACAAGATCTTACACCTACAAATGTTAAAATAATGCATATGAAACAAACACGAAATGGAGAGGCACAGAGAAAATAAAAACCATGAGAAAGGGTTGAAGATCAGCACAAAAACACAATTTTATTGCTCTATAAGGTGCACAGACCATTACATTTCTACTCAGAGGAACGGTACACTTTCCAGGCATAAGAGAAGGCTTATAGCTTAAATGGAGTCGAGAATTTTTTTTTACAGAGTTTCCCCATACCCAAAAGGTCTCCCCTCTCAAATAAGAAGTGTTCACAATATATAGATGATGAAAACCAGAGAGAAGGAAGAGAAACTCAATTCTACTCTGAAAGCTCAACCACCAACCATCAATGCCCTACAAATCCACCTACAATCTATCTATTCTTGTTCCCCATGTTTATTTGGTGTGTTGGAGAATGAAAGATTGAAAATATAGATCAGATCTGGGTAGTTGAAGCAATGAAATACGTTTTCCTAATTATCACCCATCAAATACTTCTAAAAAAATATTTTACTCTTCCATGGCATAGAGGAGGTTGATATATTTCCACCGGTACCAAATTTGTTGAATTTTGAGCACTGGATCAAAAGATATGCCCATTTGAATATTTGAATCGAATCCGTACAAAAATGGCAAAAAACTAGATTTGTAAAATGGATCCGCGGGCCTAAAATTCACTTTGCACCTATTGCAAAAAAATTACAAAACTAAAAAAAGTCCCCGTAGCTTTATAATCCCACAACTTCACATTTTTCATTTGTCATCGCTGGGCCCGCCAGCCCGCATTTTCCACTTTGGTGAAAAATCTTACATAGGCCTGTCGGCCCACTTTTGGAAAAAACTCCTTCCAAGGCCCGCCTCCCCACATGTAATTTAGGCCTAACACGTGGCTTCTCTAGTTTTTGAGAGAGGTGCAGCTTACTTTTATACTTTATGCCTTTTTGAAACAAAAGCCAAAAAATTCAAACTACCTTTAGCGACCCGCCTTCCCAATTTGACTTGAAACATGGCCATGTATCCCCTTTGTGGGCTTACTCTCTAAGTTTGTGTTTTGACAAGCCCCTCTATTTTGTGGAGGTTTTATGTCTAACCAAGGACACGTGTAGGCTCAACACACATTTGGGACCTACCTCCATATTTTCCCTTTGAAATTGCATCGAGCTGATGCGTGGAGGCTTTCGTTGATCCTTCGATACTTAGCCAATTCAGGCCTGCTCTACCCCATTTTCACTCTGACCACATGGCGAGCTCGCACTCATTTGGTAACCCATTCTTTGTTCTTCCTTTGAAATTGGGCTAAGATGACACGTGGATAATTCCGTTGGATCTTCTGTACTTAAACGATTTGGAGCCAGTTCAAATTTCAGGCTCTAAGCATGTGGTGGGTTGGCACTAGTTCAGGTTTCTTCTTTGGACCACGCCTTTTGAAGTTATACCGATGAGACACGTGGAGGCTTCCACTACCCTAATCATTTTCAAACTTCCGACACTGTCTCATTTTTAGACCTTGGACACGTGGAAGCTTCACGTTCATTTGGGACTGGCCTTTGGGCTGTGCCTTATGAATTTGAGTCATTGAGCCTCGTGGTGCCCTTCACAGGATCTTCCCTATTTAGAATTTTCAATGGCTGGTTCTACCCCTTTTGACTTCTTCTTTTTGGCCATTGAGACACATGGGGGCTTCCGCTAACAATCTTATACTTAGCCATTTTGGGGCCCACTGCCATTTGAATTCCATTGGACCCTAACTACATGGAGAGTTGGCGCTAGTTTGAGTCTCCACCTTGGGATCACACTTTTAAAATTACACCGAGATGACATGTGGTTCTTTCCGCTCGTTTGCACTTTTCAACAGCCAACTATGTCCCTTTTGAGACCTAGGACATGTGGAATCTCTACACACATTTGGGGGCTCCGTTTTGATGCGACCTTTCAAAATTGCACCAAGCTGACATGTGGCACCTTCCACGAGTCTTTTTTTTGGCCAAGAGTCAGCGCATATGCAGCATAAGTCCAAAAACATCAATCCTTTCCCCATTTTCATCCTATGAGCCACTGGCCTCCTTTGACGTTGTTTTATCCTTCATTGACCCTTTGCTCCTCCATTTTAGAGTCCTTCGTGCAACCTGACTATTGGATTTGAAATTTATACTCACAATACTGAGTCGACCATTTAATTATCTCTTGTGTAGGGTTGTGTTTGATCAATTTTACCCAGTGGCAAAATTGGGATAAATGTTTGGTGACTCACGGGGATATATGCCTGCTATATAAAATGATCAGTGGCCTTAAAGCATCCATTGGGCATGGAGTACTCCTGGTAAACACAAATTTGATCCCTGAATGGACTGCACAAGAACAAAAAAATACCACAACACACACTATGCACAAAATCGATAATCATACATACTCCAAGTGGAACATGCAGAGTGTGCAAAAGAACCTCTTCTGCTGAAAACAAACCTAAACTAACTAGAAGTAAAGGGAACTCAAACAAAATCCTGCAATTGGTAGGGATAATTAGCTTCCCTTTCTAAAAAAGGGCACCCATGTAAATGATTTGACACTGAATATGGGTGCTTAAATGAGTGAAAAAATGATTGTAATCCAATCCTCTACCCAAATAATCAAGGTGTGAGTTGGAAACAAGACAAATTCCTCTTTTAGTTGCCCTACATTTGGATGGAAGAGGCATTGCAATTCATCCTTGGTACTTTAGATCTCATCCTCATGCCCTAAAGTGGGCATGAATGGTTTTGGCTTCTCCCTTGGCTCTAATGAAGCCAATTACTTGATTGGGCATGTTCTAATCCAATGGATGTGCCCCATTTTTTCTGAATTTCAACTCCAAGAGTAGAGTCTTCTGCAAACCTTCTTGGGTGGATGGTGTGGGAGAGATGGGATCCTCGTACTCTTTTCCTTCCTTCTCCTGTGAAGAACATGGAAGATTCATATCTTCCAACCTTAGTTCCAGAGGGTTGTTATGAAGTGTAGAATTTTGTCCTTGAATTCTCTTCTTCATGGTAGTAGGCTCATGTGCTTGGAAGGTGGATGATGGAGGAGAAAATAATGTGACCCTCTATGGGCTCGTCTCCATTAAATAAATCCTCCAAGTCAGACAGATAATTTGCCTCCTTGTTGTCCTATTGCATGTGCTTGACCTCCTCTATGGTGTCATCCGAATCTGAAACTTGCTCACCATGGCTCCCTTCATCCTAAAACATGAAGTTTGAAAGATCAAACTCTTCTTCAACATCAGATCTCAAAGGGGATGAAGTGGGAGAAAGAACTAAAAGGTTCTTCTATGGGAGAACTACTCTGCACCTTAAGCTTCTAGAACCGTATGGTCCTCCTCCATCATGGGTTCATCAATCAAATGAAGCCCTTCAAATGAAAGTAAAAAATATTCAATAATTATTTCTTCACTAAGTGGCCTCAGCTCTAATTTGATCTCTCCCAACTACTCCTCTTCAATGGGACTTTGAGTTGGTTGTTTTTCCTAAAAGGAACGATAACCAGATCGTACCAAGCCAAGAACACAGATGCTAATCAAACACCATGATCAATAAGATGAACGTAATTCACCAGAATAACTTTACATAAACCTTTTCAAATAAATGAGAAGCAATATCATATATTATTATGGAACTCAATGCAATACATTGAGAATGGGCCTTGATTAAATAGGAAAGGAATAACAATCTAAGAACCAGTCAAGGTCGTAGATCAAGCCATAAATCAAGGAAATAACTAGTCATCAAAGAACTAGTCAAGACCATAGATTTAGGAGAGAACTAGACATCAAGGATCTAGTCAATACAATAGATCAAGGAAATAACTATACCTAATAACTAGATAATATCTCCTAATATCTAAATAAGATAAAAGAAATATCCACACTCATAAGTGGGTGAGGATAAATACAATAAAGGTAAATAAAGTGTCTAGGTGAACATGAGCTAAGGTAAATACCTACTCTAACACCCCCCCTCAAGTGAAGCTAGGGGCCAAAATAAAAGTGGCATGTCCACAGTATGAGTCCTGACAACTAGGCCTGATGATGTACTCATGTACATTAACTGAGAAAAAGGGACACTGCAAGGTACCCAAAACCAGTAACAACAATGTAAAGAGAGTAAAAACCCTCTCCAAGGCATCCCAAGAGGCTCGGCCCAAAAAAATGTACAATGCTGAAGAAGTTTGGTGTGAAATATGGTATGAATCCACTATTCGATCACAAAACTCAAAAACAACTAACACTGGGCTCCATCAGAATAGCTCCATACAAGGAGACTGTCAACGGAGTGATGTCGAAAGTGAAAAAAACACCAAACATAATTCGATCAACTACTGCAAATAGGTGTGCCACGATCTAAGAATAATAACCAAAACAACAAGGCAAGGAGATAAACTCCAGAGTGTCATGATCCAAGAAAAGCCAAGGCAACAAGGAAAGGACACAAAACCCAAAGAATCAGGATCAACACCACACCCTCCCATACGGCTGAATGGGTAGAGTGACGCTACAAATCTGTATGAGTTACCCAAAATCAACTACTTGAACACTGACAAAATAGCACTGGACTTCACCAAAAGAGATCCCTCACAAGAGATACTGTCAACATGCCAAAAGTGTTGAAAATAAAAATGCAAAATCTCTCAACAAATAAGAGAGATACACAACACCTGCTAAAGAAAAATGCTCAAAACAAGAAGCATCATAATGCAAAAGGTATAGAAAGTGGAGCAAGAGGCCGAATGGTGGAGGAGCCATGCCTGTAGAGTCCTCTCAATGAATGCCTATGTCACCTCCATGAGTGATCAGATATCCACCCCAAATCAATATGCATGGATGAAGAAGATGCCTGAATATGAGTTGGTGTAAAATGAACAATGGGTACATGCAAAAGAACATCATAATGTGTGTTAGGTTGATCATGTCTGAAAACTAAAATCTCAGGTTCCTCAAGCCCGAGTGAAGGTACAGAACTCATGTGTTACTCATGATCCTCAGAAAGAGTCGAGAAAACAAAAAAGTGAGCTCTTTCAATGTGTGATCCCAATGAAGTATCTGCTCGAAAACCAATGCCATGACGAGAATTCCACTTAACATATGCAGAATAGAGGAAACAATACCCTGTGAATGTCTGCCAATGACTCCATCTAGCGAGACCCATAGAACAGAGCATGCAAGAATTGAATGTAGTGGTATGCTTCTTAAAAAATCCATGCAACTGAGAAGAAGTAGGATACACAAAATGTGGTACTATAATAAGCACATATGTGGAAGAGCATGTAGTAACAAGCCTCACAGGTTTAGAAGCATCAAATGTAGGTTCAGGCTCAAATACTGGCAAATCAATGTCAGTGGGTACAAGAGCAACAACTACAAGTGGAATAGGAGCATGGATATGGTTGTCCACAATATGATGGTGATGTTGTAGGCTAGCAATTTTTTTCTGTAGGGAGTGTATTATTGTATCCTTATCATGAATGAGTGATTATAGAAGAGAATTTCACTTCTTGAGTGATCTATTTTCTTCCAAAAAATTTACAATATCCTCTTGAAGTCCACATATTTCAGAGAAAAACATATCATTCTCAGAATCCATGATAGGTACAAACTGTAACTCCTAAAAATTTAGGACATCAGGCTCAGCCAAAGCTGCATCCACAATTGATTACAACACTCCTCCATATTTGGCACTTTGTAATTATAGTGCAAGTCTCAAAATAAATAACTCCAATGGAAAGAGCACAAAAATACAGGCACTTTTGCAAAAAATGACACTCAAAACCGAGTTACCGAACAAAAGTTACAAGCTTTTTAAGACTTTTCTCTATTATTTATTTTAGGTGCCACTAAAACAAAGTAAAATGTTGTTGCCTTCACCACACAAATAAAAATAAAGGGGGCTGAAGTTAAGCACCTACTAGTAGGAATCAAAAGTTTTAAACCGTCATATGACCATACCATATGACTAAGGGCTAAGGATTTTAATGGGTGTTTACACAACTTACTATTTTAGGGTGTGCCGCGTGTTTTCGAGATTTTCCAAAAATAGCAACCTGCGGATTTGCCCAAAATAGTAAATACATGCATAGCATCCGTGGACACCTGCCAAAAAAGAAAAGATCTAAAAACTGAGACAGCTACACTGCAACATAAAATTGCCCTATGCAGATCTCAAAAAAGCCAACAGACCTAAAAAAAATCCTGTGATTTATTTTCTATGGGCAAAAATCCCGAGGCAAACCAATGTGCTTCTCTAAAACAACAAAAAATCCACAAAAAATGACTGTCTACAGAAACGGCCGAGTTTATAGTCGATCTTAGAGTTTTCACACCTTCTGGATCTAACAGAAGCCTTTGTTTTCCATAAAAATGCACGCAACAACAAAATACGACCAAATCCCAGATATATGAATACACAAATAATTTATTTACAAAATAAAACTTATAGACGGATGCTAACAACAATCTCCAGCTTTGATACCATGAAAGGAACGATAACCAAATCATACCAAGCCACGAACATAGATGCTAATCAAACACCAAAATCAATAAGATGAAAGTAATTCTCTAGAATAACTTTACATAAACCTTTGCAAACAAATGAGAACTAATATCATATATTATTATGGAACTCAATGCAATACATTGAGAATGGGCCTTGCTTAAATAGGCAAGGAATAACAATCTAAGAACCAATCAAGGTCGTAGATCAAGCCATAAATCAAGGAAATAACTAGTCATCAAAGAACTAGTCAAGACCATAGATTTAGGAGAGAACTAGACATCAAGGATCTAGTCAATACAATAGATCATGGAAAGAACTATACCTAATAACTAGATAATATCTCCTAATATCTAAATAAGATAAAAGAAATATCCACACACATAAGTGGGTGAGGAAAAATACAATAAAGGTAAATAAAGTACCTAGGTGAACATGAGCTAAGGTAAATACCTACTCTAACATTTCCTCCTTAACTAGTTGCAAAAATTGGATTAGATCAGCATCCTCTTCAGACAAAGTGCCATTACGGACACTATATTTAGAGAAAACAGATAGCTGATGTTCTCCTTCTTGTTCTTGATCTTCTTCTGCTGCAAACTAAGCCTTAACCACCACTGGATCTTCAACCTTGACCTCCTTTGTTGGCTTAACCATCAAGGGGATCTTTGTAAACCCAAATTTGGCATCCCAACTCTTTAGATTTACTATCATTTCTTCTATGTTGGTTTCCTCTTCTTGTTGTTCTCCTTGACTAGTCTTTGGAATCTCTTCCCCACATGGAATTGTTAAGGCAAGAGGAGGAGTGGATGGGGTTTCAACCAAATTTGAAATTATTTGCGGTGGTGAGGGAAGTGGAACTTATTGTTTGTTTGGAGGGGATGACTACTTAGAAGGGAAAATAGAAGAAGAATTAAGATGAGATGGAAGACTAGGAGATGGAGAAGAGAAAACAACATTTGGGACAACAAGTTAGGGGCTTAAGTCTTGACCTTGCAAAAATGATAAAGTTTGGGATGGAGAAAAAGGAGCATAAGGAACTGGTGAATGACTTACCCATTGACAAGGTTGTCTCACACTTTTCTCATATGCCTCGATATCCTCAATCCACTCTATAAGTTGAGGAAAAAATTCAACCATGAAGTCAACAAGGAGAAGGAATGTGTTTAAATATACCTAGTGTATGTGCAACATTTCTATAGGATGTTTGAGGCAATAGAGAGCAAATGAAATTTTCATCATGTCCCTTGTAGGTTTGAAGGAAGTTCACCTTCCCCAATAAGAATTCCTGCACATTAGAAACAAACATGGGTATCAACTCATAAAGAAATTTCCTTCAAATTGTGGCAATAGACAAAAAATTATGTTTGTATAGTATAAATCACCTTAGATACAAGAATGTTTACCCTGCATGTTTGTTGTCCCACCCAAACTCATTGATGTTTTCATCAGCTCCCAAAGCCTTTCCATTGATTTGAATATAGTTAATATAAGAGTGTTCTTTAGTTGCTTTGTGTAGTCATGCTACACCTCGCAACAATTCATCCTGCAAATAAAACATAATGTTTAGTATGAAACATGATCTAATATTCCATCCCTACCCTATTGGGCTTTGTAGAAAGTCCTAGAAAAATGGCAGCAAATTCTATGACTTACAATGCTACTAGCAGTGAATTGACACTCAAAACAATATTCTATTGTATCTAATAGTTCAGTTAGTGTTATACACTCACTTGGCATCCATCAAAATCGCAGTAGAAAGGGAACACTCTTGCTCTGAGGCTGTCACTATAGGCTCCCCTTTATTTGTCTGCAAAATGGAAAAATTGTTGCCAATATGATCAAAGTTATTTATGTAATGAAACTTTATTTGTATTCTTAATTCATATCTCATCTTCTAATTCAAGAAGTTTAATTGTTCCAATTGAAATATTAATATCTGATTTGGAAACTTAAAGACTCTAGAAATTCCAATCCTAAAAGACTGGAAGGTATCATTCCCTCCCTCCCCAAATTTCAATACTAGAACCTTCTTTGACTTAATGCTAAGAGACTGAAAGGTATCCACTCCCCCCTCCCCAAATTCTGTTGGTTATGGATGATTACAGTTATGAAGATAAAGTATAAGAATAAAGTTTGTAATATAAAGATAAATGTAACTTATATTAACATCTATTTTACCAAATACAATGAAATTTTCATCTTCCTCTTTGTACACTTGAAAAAAACCTATTCAATGTAACACATATGTGTTACAATGTGTATTTTTTATAACACATTTGTTTTATAATAAATATTTATTTCTGAAATTTGAATTTGAAAAATCCAAGCCTTATGTAAGGAAATGGCTCAAGGAATTCGAAGCCTCCATGGTTGCAAGATATGCGCAAAATGGGTTCTTTAAGAAGGCCTTTGAGGCATTTAAGCAAATGTAGTTGGTAGGTGTAAAACTGAACTCCACAACCTTTGCCATCGTCCCCCCAGCATGTGCCAACACAGGAGCTTTAAGCAAATTATGTCCCTTCCAGGAATCAAAAGAAACATTTGACTGAGGTAGAAACATACTTACTGCTTCATGTTTACTACATGGGAAATCATTAGTGCCCAGGGTAAGTGAAACACATTAGTATTTTTTCGAAAATCATAATGTAACATTAGCTCATTACCCAAAACATGTTGTATAAACGAGATTATTATTCTTCTAATCATAAATGGATAATAAAGTTTTTCTCCAATGATTGAGATTCATTGGTTTGAGTCCATGATCATGGGAACAAGAAATGTAAAAAGGATTCAAGAATTGCCGAGGAACTTCAAATTAATGTATGATAAACTTTGTTGATGCAGGTTTCAGAGATTTTCTTTACAATTGTAGTTACATTGTTTCTTTCAGTCTATGGATTTCATCTTCTACAATACATTTGTTGTGGTTGTTCAATTTCATTGGTTCTTGACATACATGTTGATAAGGTTATTTTGAAAAAATGTGTGGGTGGCAAATGCAAAGCCACAGGTGGGTAAAGCTGCATACGGGGACAATTCATGGGCCTTTTCAACAAATCCATTTTGTGCATATCCTACAATCATGGCACTCCTTGAGATTACATATCTTCCAGGAATTCTATCAAACCATATGTCATAGCTGTGAATGCCTTCATAGACATGTATGCATAATGTGGAAGCATACACAAGGCACACAAATTGTTCAAAAAAATACCTCAAAGAAATGTGGTCTAATGATATTCAATGACAGTAGGATATCCACAAAATGGTGGTCTTAAATAGGCTTTCATAATTTTCAAAGAAATTCCTCAGCCTGATGTCATCTCATTAAATCCCATGTTTGAGGGCTTTGTTGGAAGCGGAGCTTACTGCAGATAAGATCCACACTATTGAGCTTGTGGGTTCTGGTTCACTAGTCCCTTCAATAATGAAAATATTAACAGAGATCTTTGGCAAAGAACTAAGGGAGACCATGAATACTACCGAGTGTGTTCTAAATTTCAAGGTAAGAACTAATTACCTTGTATCTTATTTTGGATTTGTTTCCTGAAAAATGATTCTGCCTTTGTGAAATTTATCATTAGCGTCTGAAGAGTATTCATATTGATCACTTAAAACTATGTTCTGTGGAACAAATTCATATGCCTCAATTAGGTTCATTGTTCATTGCATAACAAATCATACGTAAGTAAATGTAATTGTTTGGCTTGGTATCCAAAAGAATTTGGTTTTTAATTCTATATGTTTTTATTTTATTTTTTGTGCCTACCATGGTATGGAAAAAATTCATATTGGAATGTTGGGTTTTAATTTTATTTGAACTTTTACTGTCTTTAATTTTACATCTTTAAGATGATCCATGTGTTCCTTTAGTGAATTTTGGTTTGATACATTTTCTTCACACTCAATCATCTAAGTGGCTACCTGTCTTTCTCTAGAACATCTACTTGCTTTTAATCTTATCCTGATCTCTAACTTTTTTGTTTGCGATGTAGTGTGAGCGCAGTGGCCCTCAATTCTAAATTGCCAACTTTGTTAAATTTAATACAAGAAATTATATGCATATGGTAATGCCCGAATACCATTAGTATACATCCTTAAGGTGATTTGTGTCTTCCTTGAGTGAATTATGGTTGGATAGATGTGGTTTGTTTATTCATGCAATTGGATACCTTGGTCTTTATAGCGCACGTCCTTCATTTTAGTCATACACCGAGCTTGCTTATTTTCTCGTAGCAATGTTGTGTCAGTGGACAATGTTCAAATGTCATAATATCAACAAAAATCTTATTGAGCTGCATAATGCTAGCATCTCAATTATATTGAATCAAAGGGAAATCTGATTTAGTAGACTAAAAAGTTGTTCCCACCTTGTTCAAAGAATTTACAACTTACAACTTACTCTAAATACAAACTATGTTTGTTTAGCAAGAATTGTAAAGCATCGAGTTCGTCTTCACTGGAATAATATTTTCTCATGTCTATAGTGTCATTTTAGGAACAAATGAAACAATGTTATTGGATGCTAATTGGAATGTCCATTTTTTATTGTGGTTGTAGTTTCAGAGACAAGAATGTTTCCCTTTCTCCATTGCATTGCCAACATAGTGCCAAGTACAAAGGCTATAACAATTTTCAGGTCAGGGACCTTTACACTTGTTGTTTTATATACCGATCCATCTCAAGTTCATGCGCCTCAAAGGATTAGCTCATACATGGTATGATTTCCAATATCAACTACTATGATGTAGTCATTGTCAATGCAGACTTCTATCTTGTAAAAATTGTAGTTACTTGCATAGACTGATAAATAAAAGAATTAGTTTGTGATGTTGATGTACTATTAGAAAATACTACTTTGTCTTGTTACATTGGGTGTTTGTTGGTGGCTGGAGCTACTAAAGAAAAAAAGTTACGAGTTTTTCATATGTAGATATTTAAATATGTATAATGTCTTGTGTAACACTATTAAATATTATTTGTGGCTGAAGGTTTCCTGGATCTTTGAGCATTTGTATGTTAATATTATTGAGAAGTCAAAAATTTGAAGATTTAAGGAAACATGAATTTAGAAATTCTACTCTTGTCTTTTGTAGATTGGTCCTTTCAAAACTCCAAATGGTGAAAGGGCGAAGATTAAAGTAAAAGTGCAATTGGATAAGCATGGAGTAGCGTATGTTTCATCTATCTGTTTAAACATAGGCATTTTACAATTTGGAGGATGTTGAGATCTGTATGTCAGCAATTTGTGACAAAGTTAATAGAAACATGTATTGGAATTCTTTATAAAATTGCAATAACCCTTAAAATAAACTTGTTTTTTAAATTGATAGATAATAATACTCTAATTACTACATTCTTAACTTTATAATGAATGGGAGTCTAATTTAATGTAGAAAAAGTTAGAGCATTCATTTGCACTTTTCTTAAAAATGTATTTGGAGCATCAATGAGCAAGAGTTGAATGGATTCAATATTAATTGTACGGAGATGAAATATCTTAACGAATTGGAAACATAATGACTCAAATTCATCCTGTTTGAATTGTATCAAGCTCTTTTATGGATATCTATCACATATAGAATGTTCATATATGTGTTACAAAAATTCCCATGTGATGATTATCTCAAAACTCAGTCAGGCTAACTAATCCCCCAAAATACCGGGAGACAGGTAGTACCTAATCATATCAGTGAAATTGGATATGTCGCATCTGTGCCTATAATATACTGTAAATTATTCAATTAAGATCCTTCCAAAGCCTAGCTTCAAACAAAAAATGCATTTTACAAAGGGGTTGTGTGTGTTTAGATATCACCATCCTAATACAACTTTTATGGGATCAAAATTTGAAAACTAACCAAAGGTTTATACTGATACAAATGTCCTTCTCTCTTGAAAGAATTGCCTCCGTGTCAGTTTAAATCCAACAATTACAGGAAAATACAAAATGTTAGATGTGAGAAAGCTATGCAACATTTACATAGCCATTGTTGTGCAATAATATAGACATCAGTTAATCATAGGATGCTGAAATATTGACGAGTTACAATCCATATGTTGATATCTGTCAAGGAAATATTGTCAGCAAATCAAATATTATGCAAAGATGTTGCATCCCAGGAAAAAGCCAATACTTGAAAGTGTGGATCTTGACTACCTGTGCTTACATTGAAATTTGATTGGGTGGGCTTATCATTCTATGGATAAATGTGGGGTTATTTTTATTTTCTTCTTCTTTTAAGAAACACTGTGTCAGTATTGTACAATATTATAGGTGAGCTCTGGCATATCTTTTGATGACATTCAAGGTATCTGCAAACCAGATGTTAATGAGGTGTGAACAAGTGACAATAGTTGAATCCTTCCATAACTGTCGTCAAAATTTATGTTAGCCTTGTCATACACTTTGAGACATCCTGCATATCAGGACACAAAATTTTAAACTGAAAGTGTATATTTAGGTTAGCACTAAGTCTGATTGGGGAATTAATATAAGCAATTCAAAACAAAGAGATCCATTTCCTGTCTAATACATCCATTTATTCTTAAGAGTTTAGGATATGAAATTCAACGTAATCTCTCTTTTCGACCTCCCAACAATCACATTTTCATCCCTCTACTTATTGAAGTATGTTTGTTAAACATACTACAAAAGACTATCACTGATTACCTAAGATTGACATTAAACTTAGATACTCTCAAAGCTACTTAATTTTGTCACTAATTATGTGGAACCCAAACTTGTAGTGTATGATATCACTACCCATAGGGAAGTTTATTAACACCATTGTCAAATTTGTAATTTTTTTTCTTGTAAGAATGTAAACCCCATAGCCACATGAACTTTTGTGATAATTCAAAAACAATGTAGAGTATTATGGATAGGTTTTAAGATATTCACTACTTTTTCATCTAATTAGGGGCTTTGAGTAGTCATGTAGATGTTTTGGCTACCAAGAATATGACATAAATAAAATCCAATAGTGTTAGGGTTTGTAGGGGTTTGCAATAAATGGCCAAAAACTGTGTATAATGTAAGTGTAGGTACATGATACTTGTCTGAAGATCAGATGAGGCTTTTTGGTATGAAACATGATAGTTCTAAGAAAGTTCCAGCATCCATGAATTTGACGTTGATAATATTAATGTGGGAATTAAAGTTCTAAGTGAGATTATCTTCAACAATTCCATTCATAATACTGAAATTATTAATATATAGTATTTTTTTTGCACATAGGATATTTTGTGGGCCCTTTTTTGTAAATAACTGTCTATGTAGAGATTGGTACATAAATAGTTAGAATTAGAGTTACATGCAATATATTTCTGTGTAGGTAGTGTAGAATACGGTTGAAATTTTTAAACGCATATATATATTTGTGTGTGTGTAGGATTATAACTTCATATCTTTAGCGAAGACACCAAACTCCACATTTTACAAACCACAAGCTCTAAAGCTCATGTACCAAACTATCTTTGACTACTTTAAATATGTTTCAGACATACAATACATATAAGGATACACATTTTCTATCTTTTCGAATAGAGAAAATATTTTCCACGTTTAGGTAACTTTCTCATATATTTGTTGCGAGTCAACATTACATGTGCCATGTTCTTCAATTACCAAGTTATATTAAACCCTGATAATCATTGGCTATACAAACTCCCATTTAATTTTGCATAGTAATGTGTTTAGAAACAACTTGATGAATTGAGAAAGATAATTAAACAATAAAACAAACAAAACAGACCAAAAAAGTTACCAATTGACACATACTAAAATTAAAAAAAAAATTCCACCACAAAAAAAGCAATGTAACTCATGGCGTAATCTTTCTCCCCTCGGAGTGACCACTAGTTTAAACTTATCTTGTATTGAATCTTCCACCTCCCACGTGGAATTATTTGGAGAGGGTGATACTTTGAGAGGATTGTATTGCAGTTAAGGGACTATTCTCAAGCCAAACACAACCAAAGTTGAAATTCCTCATACAATATTTTTAATAACCAAAAAAAAATTCCAAGCATTACCAAAATGAAATGCTTTAACCATATTTAGATAAGAAAATGTGGTAATTTATTCTATCAAAGTCACCTCCAATATAAATGGTGTAGCTGACAATGTCTTACAACCTGTGTAATATTAATAATAAAATTATGTGTGATTTTTAATGAATTGAAAAATAATTTGTGGTAGAAGAAGATGTAGAGGTTTGAACAATAATGATACCAATGTCAAGACAAGTTAAATGAACAATGCAAAACAGAACAAGAATGAATGAAGTAAATTACGAATAAATAAAGTAAACAATGGTTTTTCATTTCACATTATAAGATTAGTTTTAAACTATTTATATAAAAATCTTTATGTTCAAAAAATCTTCTAAATAAAAACCTTAGATTAACTAAGTAATTATTTACATTAAAATTACAAACGAGTTACAATTTGTAATGGAAGATCTTGGCTGAAAAATCATACACCTTATTGGTTGAAATAAACCTTTTCCCAATCCTGTTTGATGCCATAGTTTAAAAACCTAGCCTACTGCTTTAATTATGATGAAGGTGTTACCCCTATGGGAAAAGGCTTTGTGGACATTTATGGGACTGTGTCAAATTTGACGTCCTAAATGTCGATTTAGAGAGTTTCTCTACTATTTTTTAACAATTTTACTTTTTCCAATTTTGCATGCTACGATGGATTTGTTGTTTTTAAGTTTTGGTTTTTTTGTTTTTAAAAAAATAGTTTTACTTTTTAATTTGTTGGTGCGCATGCAATTGAGCTGAGAAAAAGAACTGTATTAATAGTCTGAATCTTATTATTTGTGGTGTAACTCATGATTTAATTATGGAAATGAATTTATTTTGCAACCCTTTTAAATATGAGCTTCACTTCCTACTTGCATATGTAGATAATTCGATGGCAGCTAAAGATCATGTAACATCAACCAAATCGGTAATTTGCGTACCCTGAGTCTAAGTTCCTTTACTTTTGGTTTTCTGAAGCGATGATTAATATGTTTCATGATAGGGTCTCGAAACCAAAGGATGTCACCTGTAACCATTTTCTTGATCAGATATATATGGCCCACATTATCCACTCCCCTTAAAAATTGAGGATTAAAGACACCCAAAAAAAATCATTTTAAAGTTGATTTGGATACTAAGAAAGAGTCGAACATTATTATTGATATTCCTTCCCAAATTGATGTTAGATGTGAATATGGTGAGGTGAAATAATCTTTCTTTTTCAACAAGGGAAAAAAAAAATTTAATGGAATGTGCTAAATGTTTTCAAAAGAATAAAAAATATTGTTAACCAGAGTGTTGTACACTCTGGTCGAGGATATGTGCACTATAAATTTATTTAGAAGTATTATAGAGAAGAATGCATCTCTATATAAAAATTGTTTCTATAGATTTGAATAAACATGCTATAAAAGAGGATGCAAAACTATTTTCACATTTTGTGGCTGCATTGGAGAAGAAGACCAACAAAAAATCTCGTTCTATCATGTGATTCTAACTCTGTCAATTGATTTCTTTTTAATATTAAAATGTACGTTATGGCTTTGTTAAATAAATTTTGGTTTTAGTTTTACACAGTGTATATTAGAAAACGAGGATACACTACTCAATTGTTTTGTTTCTTTTTTATATTTATTATTTTGCCAAGATTGCATTGGGGTTCTATTCACAAAACTCTTTCTTTATTCGAGGAATGATTTGTGTTATCTTTCTCTATTTCGGAGAGATGTAGCGAAATCGAGAGCATTCACTAGTGCACCACTAGAATGAAGTTCAGCATTTTTCGTTCTACATTCCACCACAATTTTCGACTTCCCCTAAATCCACACCCACTTCCACCTCCATAAGTACCACCACCACTGTAGTTTCATCAATCAATCCCTTTTTTACCATAGGAATTATGAGCGGTGCTCTGCTTTTTACACAGTGTATGCGGGAAAGCGAGGATACACTACTCAATTCTTTATTTTCTTTTTTATATTTATTATTTTTGACAAGATTGCATTGGGGTTATGTTCACAAAAACTCTTTCTTTATTAGAGGAATTACTTGTGTAATCTTTCTCTATTTTGGAGAGACATAGCGAAATTGAGAGCGTTCACTGCGCCACTAGAATGAAGTTCAACATTTATGTTCTTCATCCCTCCATAACTTTGACTTCCCCTAAATCTACACCCGCTTCCACCTCCACAAGCACTGCCACCACTGTAGCAGCATCGTCAGTCAATCCCTTTTTTTACCATAGGAATTATGAAAGGTGGTATGCTTTTTATCTTCTTCGTATCAATCTGTCTCCCTTGGCTAATCAAGGAATAGTTTTAACTCCCTTGTTTATATTTTGTAAAAAGAGGGTTCTCATTCAGTAACACATTCTTCTTGTCTTTTTTGTTGTCAACATTATGTATAAGCATCGATATGTTGTTGTGAATTACAATTCTTTAGAATGCATTTATAAACAGTGATTGTAGCACCATAACCAATTAGTATATTTCTCATTTATATTGGCTCTCATTATGTCATCATACATTCACATTTTAATTGTAGATATAATTACATATAAATGATAAGTATATATATGCTTATTGGGTTTGTGTTTTTTTTTTAAATGCTCATGGAAGGGTTCTCTACAGCACATTAAGCATGCATATATAATACACCTATGATGTTATTTTTTTTTACAAGAATTTTTCCTCAAATAAAATTAAGGGAGCAATTATGATAGAGCTGGGATATATTATAAATTTAGAGATACTGTGAGTTTAGTTATACTACATTTGGCCTCAAAGTCAGAACTAACATATGTACCATGTATTGTGTTTGCGGTAGTGTGTAAAACATGTCGCGGTATATAGTTGTGCTAGAACATGTCCCAAGTTTTTTTTGACGTCATTTGGGGTTGACATTGGTTGGGGATTTAACTGAAATTTAAGAACTAGTTTTTGAGAATGTTTTCTATAGCAGGGATTAAATGCCATGATATAAGTTGTTCCTACCATTATATAAGAGGAAATTGTTTCTATAAAGCAAGGATTTAAGGCCACTATTATAATTATCCATACTGTTAAATAAGAATATTATGTCACTCTGGAAGTATTTTCGTTAAGTAACTTATATGTTTACATTTGTTTGTTAAAAAGAGCTACATTGCATTTTGTGGTTGTTATTCGATTCTGTAACACTGATAATTGGGTGCTTTTAAAATTTGTTTCTTAAAACATGCATGACATTTTATTTCCCCTGTGTGGACTGAGAATAATTAGAAATTCATGTAGGGTTAATGAAACACATCTTTTGGTGTAGTCAAGATTAGAGAGAACTAAATAAAATCCTACCATAAGCATGCAAAAACTCTTACATAGGATTGTTCTAACGACCCAAAAATTCACACACGAACAACACAGGATAATTTTTTTTTTTTACTTGCTTGACACATAACACGACACAACTTGTCATCACCAAGGTTACAACTAACTCTGGGAACCACTTATTAAGAGGATGACCACAAGGTCAACACGGAAATGTTCACACCCAAAAGGATAATACACTTTTCTTTTTGACAGAACAACATAGAAGTCCAACCACATGACACTCTCACAGCTAGGGCAAACCACAGTAAGAATTGATTGAAGGTTATTTATTTTGATAAAACACCCTTTTACTCATGACTTATGTTTTCAGAGAGATTCAATATATGATTCACACAAATTCATCTTACCAACTGAGTTATTTTCTTATACACAGTAGAGTAGTTCACTTAAAGTCTTCTCCTTTATGACAATTAATTGTTTAATTCCATTATTTAATAAAGGAGATAATTTAATTCCACAAGGCCATCTATCCATACTTACGTCACTAAAATTCGCTCAAAACCTTGTTACCACATGGATTCGTGTTCAACATAATTAAGAGGAAATTACAAAGCACCTTGGGCAAAAGTTAAGAGAAGGAGGTCAAGTTGAATTCCTCCTTAAGACGTCATTAGTTATTACCAAGATTTAATTAGAGCTTGAGGTTTTATCCATAATTATTAACGATTTTACTTAGGCTTCCCTGAAAGAGCTTTACAAAAGGAGATTATTTACTTTCCAAAAGGCTGAGAGATAAATTGAGTGGTTTCTAAATTTTCTTCTCCTACTTGCTAAATCTTATTATCTTCCAGAAACTAACCATTGTTTTCCCTTAAGCTTGTTTAAGAGTTCACCCAAAAGGGGTAGTGTTCACTAGTTTAGCTAGGGATATCAAATTATAAAATTTTACTTTACAAGGATAGTTTCACCTTTGATTACTTCAGGAATCTCTTGTTCTCAAGTAAGTCATCTCTACATTATTTTATCTGAATATATATATTTTAGTTAACTTCTATAAGGGTCAACCACTCCATTTAATTTTACTTATATCACATCATTACAAGGTGTCAGAGAGTTTTGACTTAACACTTTATTCTCAAAATCAAGGTTTTACAATACTTATGCCAATGTAATGATTGAATATCATTTCTCACCAAGGTAAGTTACTAGTCTAACAACAAGAAGGAAAGACAACTTCATCACGTAGTTTCCCGAACATTCCAAGGCAAGAGATCTTTAAACTCTTTTGCAAGCAATGTTACAAAATTTACAACACATTGAACATTTTGTTTTTTACAAGGAACTTCATAAATTGAACTGATGAAACTTTTACACTCTTTTCTTTAATCTACTCGCATAATCCATCTGCACAAATATTAACTAGAGTCAGTTCGCTAGAACTGAGCATGATAAGATATAAACCACACCTAATAATTTATGCCATCTAGCATTTAAATAAATGAAAGTTTGCAATACTCCCTATCAAATAATTTCTAACATACATTCAAAACTTAACTGCACATCTCATGATAATACATTTCATACTCATTAATGTTCACTTCCTTTAGATCTGCTTACATAAGAACACAATTCCAAGTGACTAGATATACAACCTTAACCATGCAATTAATCATACTTAAATTACAGTAATAATAATATCGCTCACTTTATACCTTCAATCTACTTCTCCCACATATGTATCCAATAATATTATCTTTTAATTAAATAACAGCACCAACGACGTTAAGTTCTATAATAAATACAAGTATCAATCTTATATTATTCATCGATATTACTCAAGCATCAAACCTTCATAGATAATCAATGATTATATGTAAGTATAATTTTGATATTTACCTCACAATTTTAAGAATATACTTATGTTAACAAATATTCCGCCAATCCATGAGTTCATATATTATTTAGATATCCTTTTGGTTGCTTATTACCATGTCTTTATATGTTTCTATTAGTATAAGAGTCCAACTCATTGGAATGAGTTACGATCAACAATATTGTCATATTTTGCTAATATGTCAAAGATACATTTGACTAACTAAGATATGTAAGCGTGGTCCAAGCCACTATAAATACAAGTATCAACATTATCTCAACTCCCAATTGAGATGCAAGTATCAATTTTTAGCTAACATAATAATCATCGTAAATGCCAGAAAATATTCCACTCGTTAACCAAGTATTGAAATAACATATTTATCCTTACTGGTTACCTGATAACATAATATATCATGTTATATAATTCAACCTCCACTTGCATACCCCAATATATGGGTATTAATTATTGTTCTATATAATGAAGTTAAATAATTTCAGGTCAACTTCTATCCTTACTGTCATACATGGTATGTACAGTCCCATTATGGCAGTTGTCACCTTTACTTAAGGTTGTGCATGAATCCATTTTAGGGTAGTTCTCATAACTTCCCTATTCATCTGTTTTCCTACCAAAAAGCATTTCAACAAGCTTATAAGTCAAAGTATAGGATAAATTTATAATTTCATATTTCAAGCATTGCCTGAATTCATATGCCTGAGGGCCATCACATGTCAATCAAACTTGAAGAATGTACACATTCATGAGAGTTCGATGTATCCAATATTACTTCAACTGATTCGAAAATCCAAGTAGTGCCTCAACTTAAGCCATATAATTATCCACACAAGCTAACGTCTTGAGTGCTTACCGTATTCAAAAAGATCACAAAAACAACCCCATCAACACATGCTTCAGGAGCGTTCCCATCTAAAAAAAATAAGCTCATAGTACTAATAATAATAACAGAGGGCCTGGTGAGGGGTTTACAATAATCCCCAAGGTAAACGGTAATCAAAAGAGTCAGATGGTATCTAGAAAGACCAGTAAAACCAGTACGACTCTCCCCAAATAGAAGCCCCCAATTCTAAAGGGGTTTATATCATTATCAAACCACATTAAAAGACAAACATAGTCTTCCAAGAAAATTCCCGTTTTCAAGCCATGTTCTACAAATAAAAACAATACAAGGAATATTCTAAATCTCATTCACACACCACAATATTTTCTACAGAAACCACTGTTCACAGGAATAATCATGGCAAAAAGATAAACCAACTCTATAAGATCGATAAGCGAGAATCACTGGAGAGATTTCTTCTTGTCAAATAGTAATTAAGATAAACTGGAAAGGGGAGAGAGATCAGCTCATGCAATTATGATTAAAAGTCATTTGAAACCCATCTCTTTCTGGGCATCTCTTTCAAGAAAGAGTCAATATATGTAAATACATGTTATATAATATCCAGAGTCCAAACACTATTTACTTAGTAAAACAAAAACACATCAACATTCCAAAAGAAACCCACATCTACAGCATTCGAACAAAATTGCAAAGATTGATTTACCCAAATACTAAAGGGATAAATCATTAAGAGAGAGGGTTAGTCTTATCATGCCTGTTTTAAATGCATCCACCAGCAACACATCCAACAGGGACTGCATAAGCCACACGTCCCACTGATCCACTTCTTTTAGCTTTGAAAAACACCACTCCAGGCTCCCCTTAAGACGGCACAGCCAGGAGGAAAGCAAAGGAGAAAATGCCGTTGTCTAACCCCTGCTAACTGCACTGGGTGCTGAGCTCCAACGGTTTCAAAATCCCCAACAACATCCTCCCAAACTCACGTGGCCAGAGGCAAGGAAGGGACAAATTAGAACAAAAAACAAGGCAGATTCCACAATTCACCTGTTTGAGAGTGGTCAGCCAGCAAAAGAAAATAGCGGTTTCATTCCCAAAATCCTCGCACCAAGAAAACGTGCCAGCAAGACTACCTAAATGCATCAGGAAACAACATAAAACCATGTCCATATTTTGTGTTATCAGGCCCTCATCTACGGGGCAGAGTAGAAGTAAATGGCATGGTGGAAGGAAAGATTGGATTCACGTTTGGTACAGGAAAGAGGGGGGGTAGGAATACGCAGCAAGGCAATTTGTGCTTCATGAATATTCTGATATGAAACAGATCCACCTCTATGAGATTCTCTTCCATGAGTTACATCGTAAAACAAGTAAGGTCTCAATAGAGAATCTTTGCAATAAATTTCGTCAGGTCTCCTGGTAACACTCTTACTGTCACTTAATCGATTTTGATAAAAATATCTTGAAGGAGAATCCCGAATTTGAGGATGCATTCGATACTGAACAGATAACAACATAGTTGGACATCCTGCTTGTTGGAAGCGCTCAAAAAGGCTTCTACTATACTGCAACATGCCTGCCGCCTGGCTAATTCCTGTTGCAGGTCGTTGCTGTGGATCCCCGACAAGAACACACCTCGCAGCACCCAATGAAAGTGGAGGTAACACGCCTACTTCACTAGCTTGTAGCTTCATCTATAACCACCATATCAAACCCATGGCCCAAGGAGGAACCATGGAAAAATCCTTGACATAAAACTTTAGAGCAACATCCACTGCCCGCGGCAGGGACCAGAATAAATAGCAGGCAGACCACAAAAAGGTAGAAGAAAACCCATCAAAAAAGAGACCTCCATCTGCAATCCCACGCGGCCAGCAACAAAGCAAGAGCAGGTAAAAGACAAACACAAGGAAGATCAATAATAAAATCTGATTTTGAAAGATAAGCGGCCTGCAGGGAGGAAGACATACGGTGGGTGGGTAATAAAATTAGTTTCATTAATTCTCACCAACCATATGCCAAACAAGGCACCAAAAGAAATAAAAAAAGAATATGGCAGGAGGCCATACACTCTACCACGCACCCCTCTTGCCAGAAAACAAGGAAACCCTCCACCCCACGCCAAACAGAAGGAATATGAACCATAAAGGCAGGTCGGTGGTTGAAGGCACACTTCCATAATTATGAAATAAGTATGCGTGGATGCCTGAAAAGGCTTAGTTTATTCGACATAAAATTTTATTAATTATTCACACAATTAAAGTATAATTGATACCGATTCATTTATTATCTATTCTTATTACGCTTTAAAAAGTCATGACACCTAAACGGGGTTCGAATAATTGCTTAGGACCTAACACGATAGTGACAAAAATAAAATAATTTGATCGAGGGGTCGAGCACAAGAGCGATCAACACTACGGTTAAATATCTTGCAATTAATTAATACAATATTGCTAAAAGAAATGACACTAACATAAATAATCGCAAATTGACAAAATAATTTAAAATGTTATTTTTATCATTATTTTTATGATAGATTTTTTTTTTTGCACGACTTTTATTAAAAACATAAAATTATTAATCATATTACTAGCAACCAACAGTTAAACTTCGACAAGGCGAAAACACTAACGTTTCAAAAGAAACGCAACAACGTTCAACTCTAAGAAGCACGGTCGTCGCAGAAGCAAAGGGTAATGATGAACGGGGCATTACATTCTCCTCCCCTTAAGAAAGCATCGTCCTCGATGCGACATTACACAGAGGAAAGGAAATGGTACGCAACAAGGAATAGATAAAGAAGAAAACACACCCTATGGTTTAAAATTTTAGTCGATTAAAGCACGGCCACAGGGTAGCCTTAGGAACATTTGGTGGAAATTTTAACTTTCAAGGTTCTGTGAAGATTGGCAGTTCCCTCTTATTTATTATTTCATTAGTTCCTTTCCATTAGCATTATTCTTAGTTTAATTTCTTTTAAAATTTCATCATTGAAGAGTTTTGGTTTATTCCTTATTGTGGGTGCCCAACATGAACTGCTAACACAACACCCTATCAGGTTCAAAAGACACTACAGATTCACAAGCACACAAGTATATACTTCATGATTGTATTACACCACAAAAGGTTACTCAAATACGGAATAGAATAGGCACAGTCCACATAACATAGTACTCGTCACACATCTATGACTGACATATTAAATACTCGAACAAAAGAGTACTACAATCCACCAGACATTTCCTCAATTTGCATCGATGAAAAATTCACATAACACCAAACAAATGCTACAGGTACATAGTGTCCACAAGGGAATCAATGACATATCCACAACATCACAACACATATCCATCTGACATGAGTAACACATACATCAAAAGACCACTACCAAAACATCACAATAACTCAACATATATCCCGAAATCAACCATACACACAAATATCATATGCCTCCCTCAAACTCTTATGCCTCCCTCAAGTCTCTTATGCCTCCCTCAAACTCTTATGCCTCCCTCAAGTCTCTTATGCCTCCCTCAAACTCTTATGCCTCCCTCAAGTCTCTTATGCCTCCCTCAAGTCTCTTATGCCTCCCTCAAGGAGGCCGGTTGTCCCTATGGCCTAAGACACATAGAGTTCGAACACTCCTAACCCAAGTGACATAATAACGCGTGGTTCAACAACCCGCTAGTTATCTGTAACTCCTTGGGGCGTACCCCCATACAACGAAGTGGGTCCATAGGTCCAACCATTCCATGGTGCATCCCATGACCCTATTCCACACATCACGACGATAGAACCAGCACAACAATCCAATCTAAGTGCCAAGTGGCAAAGTACAAGCCTTGGGCAAGGCGGTAAAAATTTAAAATTTAAAAATAAGGTCCAAACCAAGAGAAAAATAAATGGCCAAATAGCCATAGTTAGTGTCAAAATCCACATGTTAGTGCCATAAACCAAGGAAATGCCCAAAATTGTAAAGCATGGCAATCAAGAAAAGCTGCTGGTCCTTACAAAATAAAGTAAAAAGCTCAATTTACGAATAAAATCAACTTATAATAATGTCACATTACGATAACTGTGTGGCCTTATCTGGCCTCCAAGGGGTACTCAACGAGTTGCTAGCACTCGGAACATCGAGCCTCAGCTCGTAAAATACATATCAATAATACAACTGTCATCACCTCTATCTGAATCATCCCGCCACCACTTCGACAAGGCTAAACATAGTCATAGTTGCACTTAGGTTGCATACATACAACCACATAGGGAGAGAGGAAAGAATCACAGGTTGTTATCTACTAAACCAAATTTTGGCTCGAGTTATTGACCCATGGTACACCATTCCTCACTCTCAACATACACTTCTACCGATTTCCCTCAGGGTCGGTTAGCGTAAGGTTCACAACATAACATGTAACTACATCACTAACACAATGGTGGTACATATACAAGGCAGATCACAATCATACATTCACCGGGTGTAACACATCACTTTACCACATTCTGCACCCAAAGTGCAATCACCATACGATAGGGTTCATACACTCACCGTATGACCCTAAATCACAACATGAAGCATTACATATTTGCACAAATCATACATACGATGAATATAATAACATCACAACATAACATTCCTTTGCTACATACAAGGCGATACACACATTTCTTCAAAACATGGTAAAACATCATGATACAACTCAATTCACTTTACATCAATCCAGTCATACAACATATCGACACACCCACATATCACAATATGCCACAATGCTCTAACCCCCTGTCAACCACATTAGAATTCTTTTCACACATCACAAGCAGTAATTCACACGTGAACTCTTCATAGAATCCACAAGAAGGAGAGAGAATACTCCCATCCCCAGCACATCAATATGATAACAAATATGCACTAAGTGGAATACACATCATGTGCGTTCACAATATCACAATTACGACATGGATCACATCACGCTTAAAGCACATTACTCTTCCAATATCTACCACCACCATGCAACATCATCATCTCATCATGTAGTAACATCATGTAACATCATCATACAACACCAATCCGGCCCATAGGTTCGAGAGCATGAACCTACGCTCTGATACCAAGTGTAACGACCCAAAAATTCACACACGAACAACACAGTAAAAGACAGGATAATTTTTTTTTTTGACTTGCTTGACACATAACACGACACAACTTGTCGTCACCAAGGTTACAACTAACTCTGGGAACCACTTATTAAGAGGATGACCACAAGGTCAACACGGAAATGTTCACACCCAAAAGGATAATACACTTTTCTTTTTGACAGAACAACATAGAAGTCCAACCACATGACACTCTCACAGCTAGGGCAAGCCACAGTAAGAAATGATTGAAGGTTATTTATTTTGATAAAACACCCTTTAACTCATGACTTATGTTTTCAGAGAGATTCAATATATGATTCGCACAAATTCATCTTACCAACTGAGTTATTTTCTTATACACAGTAGAGTAGTTCACTTAAAGTCTTCTCCTTTATGACAATTAATTGTTTAATTCCATTATTTAATAAAGGAGATAATTTAATTCCACAAGGCCATCTATCCATACTTACGTCACTAAAATTCGCTCAAAACCTTGTTACCACATGGATTCGTGTTCAACATAATTAAGAGGAAATTACAAAGCACCTTGGGCAAAAGTTAAGAGAAGGAGGTCAAGTTGAATTCCTCCTTAAGACGTCATTAGTTATTACCAAGATTTAATTGGAGCTTGAGGTTTTATCCATAATTATTAACGATTTTACTTAGGCTTCCCTGAAAGAGCTTTACAAAAGGAGATTATTTACTTTCCAAAAGGCTGAGAGATAAATTGAGTGGTTTCTAAATTTTCTTCTCCTACTTGCTAAATCTTATTATCTTCCAGAAACTAACCATTGTTTTCCCTTAAGCTTGTTTAAGAGTTCACCCAAAAGGGGTAGTGTTCACTAGTTTAGCTAGGGATATCAAATTATAAAATTTTACTTTACAAGGATAGTTTCACCTTTGATTACTTCAGGAATCTCTTGTTCTCAAGTAAGTCATCTCTACATTAATTTATCTGAATATATATATTTTAGTTAACTTCTATAAGGGTTAACCACTCCATTTAATTTTACTTATATCACATCATTACAAGGTGTCAGAGAGTTTTGACTTAACACTTTATTCTCAAAATCAAGGTTTTACAATACTTATGCCAATGTAATGATTGAATATCATTTCTCACCAAGGTAAGTTACTAGTCTAACAACAAAAGGGAAAGAACACTTCACCACGTAGTTTTCCGAACATACCAAGACAAGAGATCTTCTAAACTCCTTGCAAGCAATGTTACAAAATTTACAACGCATTGAACTTTCTACAAAGAACTTCATAATTTGAACTGATGAAACTTTTACACTCTTTTCTTTAATCTACTCGCATAATCCATCTGCACAAATATTAACTAGAGTCAGTTCGCTAGAACTGAGCATGATAAGATATAAACCACACCTAATAATTTATGCCATCTAGCATTTAAATAAATGAAAGTTTGCAATACTCCCTATCAAATAATTTCTAACATACATTCAAAACTTAACTGCACATCTCATGATAATACATTTCATACTCATTAATGTTCACTTCCTTTAGATCTGCTTACATAAGAACACAATTCCAAGTGACTAGATATACAACCTTAACCATGCAATTAATCATACTTAAATTACAGTAATAATAATATCGCTCACTTTATACCTTCAATCTACTTCTCCCACATATGTATCCAATAATATTATCTTTTAATTAAATAACAGCACCAACGACGTTAAGTTCTATAATAAATACAAGTATCAATCTTATATTATTCATCGATATTACTCAAGCATCAAACCTTCATAGATAATCAATGATTATATGTAAGTATAATTTTGATATTTACCTCACAATTTTAAGAATATACTTATGTTAACAAATATTCCACCAATCCATGAGTTCATATATTATTTAGGTATCCTTTTGGTTGCTTATTACCATGTCTTTATATGTTTCTATTAGTATAAGAGTCCAACTCATTGGAATGAGTTACGATCAACAATATTGTCATATTTTGCTAATATGTCAAAGATACATTTGACTAACTAAGATATGTAAGCGTGGTCCAAGCCACTATAAATACAAGTATCAACATTATCTCAACTCCCAATTGAGATGCAAGTATCAATTTTTAGCTAACATAATAATCATCGTAAATGCCAGAAAATATTCCACTCGTTAACCAAGTATTGAAATAACATATTTATCCTTACTGGTTACCTGATAACATAATATATCATGTTATATAATTCAACCTCCACTTGCATACCCCAATATATGGGTATTAATTATTGTTCTATATAATGAAGTTAAATAATTTCAGGTCAACTTCTATCCTTACTGTCATACATGGTATGTACAGTCCCATTATGGCAGTTGTCACCTTTACTTAAGGTTGTGCATGAATCCATTTTAGGGTAGTTCTCATAACTTCCCTATTCATCTGTTTTCCTACCAAAAAGCATTTCAACAAGCTTATAAGTCAAAGTATAGGATAAATTTATAATTTCATATTTCAAGCATTGCCTGAATTCATATGCCTGAGGGCCATCACATGTCAATCAAACTTGAAGAATGTACACATTCATGAGAGTTCGATGTATCCAATATTACTTCAACTGATTCAAAAATCCAAGTAGTGCCTCAACTTAAGCCATATAATTATCCACACAAGCTAACGTCTTGAGTGCTTACCGTATTCAAAAAGATCACAAAAACAACCCCATTAACACATGCTTCAGGAGCGTTCCCATCTAAAAAAAAATAAGCTCATAGTAATAATAATAACAGAGGGCCTGGTGAGGGGTTTACAATAATCCCCAAGGTAAACGGTAATCAAAAGAGTCAGATGGTATCTAGAAAGACCAGTAAAACCAGTACGACTCTCCCCAAATAGAAGCCCCCAATTCTAAAGGGGTTTATATCATTATCAAACCACATTAAAAGACAAACATAGTCTTCCAAGAAAATTCCCGTTTTCAAGCCATGTTCTACAAATAAAAACAATACAAGGAATATTCTAAATCTCATTCACACACCACAATATTTTCTACAGAAACCACTGTTCACAGGAATAATCATGGCAAAAAGATAAACCAACTCTATAAGATCGATAAGCGAGAATCACTGGAGAGATTTCTTCTTGTCAAATAGTAATTAAGATAAACTGGAAAGGGGAGAGAGATCAGCTCATGCAATTATGATTAAATGTCATTTGAAACCCATCTCTTTCTGGGCATCTCTTTCAAGAAAGAGTCAATATATGTAAATACATGTTATATAATATCCAGAGTCCAAACGCTATTTACTTAGTAAAACAAAAACACATCAACATTCCAAAAGAAACCCACATCTACAGCATTCGAACAAAATTGCAAAGATTGATTTACCCAAATACTAAAGGGGATAAATCATTAAGAGAGAGGGTTAGTCTTATCATGCCTGTTTTAAATGCATCCACCAGCAACACATCCAGCAGGGACTGCATAAGCCACACGTCCCACTGATCCACTTCTTTTAGCTTTGAAAAACACCACTCCAGGCTCCCCTTAAGACGACACAGCCAGGAGGAAAGCAAAGGAGAAAATGCCATTGTCTAACCCCTGCTAACTGCACTGGGTGCTGAGCTCCAATGGTTTCAAAATCCCTAACAACATCCTCCCAAACTCACGTGGCCAGAGGCAAGGAAGGGACAGATTAGAACAAAAAACAAGGTAGATTCCACAATTCACCTGTTTGAGAGTGGTCAGCCAGCAAAAGAAAATAGCGGTTTCATTCCCAAAATCCTCCACCAAGAAAACGTGCCAGCAAGACTACCTAAACGGCATAAAACCATGTCCGTATTTTGTGTTATCAATCTACGGGGCATGTAGAAGTAAATGGCACGCGTGGAAGGAAAGATTGGATTCACGTTTGGTACAGGAAAGAGGGGGGGGGTAGGAATACGCAGCAAGGCAATTTGTGCTTCATGAATATTCTGATATGAAACAGATCCACCTCTATGAGATTCTCTTCCATGAGTTACATCGTAAAACAAGTAAGGTCTCAATAGAGAATCTTTGCAATAAATTTCATCAGGTCTCCTGGTAACACTCTTACCGTCACTTAATCGATTTTGATAAAAATATCTTGAAGGAGAATCCCGAATTTGAGGATGCATTCGATACTAAACAGATAACAACATAGTTGGACATCCTGCTTGTTGGAAGAACTCAAAAAGGCTTCTACTATACTGCAACATGCCTGCCGCCTGGCTAATTCCTGTTGCAGGTCGTTGCTGTGGATCCCCGACAAGAACACACCTCGCAGCACCCAATGAAAGTGGAGGTAACACGCCTACTTCACTAGCTTGTAGCTTCATCTATAACCACCATATCAAACCCATGGAAGAAGGAGGATAAAGTAAACCATGGAAAAGCAGGTCATAAAACTGTAGAGTAACATCCACCTGTGCACTGCCAGGGCAGAATAACATAGCAGGAAGACCACAAAAAGGCAGAAGAAAACCCATCAAAAAATAGACCTCCATCTGAAATCCCACATGGCCAGCAACAAAGCAAGAGTAGGTAAAAGACAAACACAAGGAAGATCAATAATAAAATCCAATTTTGAAAGATAAGCGGCCTACAGGGAGGAAGACATATGGTGGGTGGGTAATAAAATTAGTTTCATTAATTCTCACCAACCATATGCCAAACAAGGCACCAAAATAAATAAAAAAAGAATATGGTAGGAGGCCATACACTCTACCACGCACCCCTCTTGCCAGAAAACAAGGAAACCCTCCACCCCACGCCAAACAGAAGGAATATGAACCATAAAGGAAGGTCGGTGGTTGAAGGCACACTTCCATAATTATGAAATAAGTATGCGTGGATGCCTGAAAAGGCTTAGTTTATTCGACATAAATTTTTATTAATTATTCACACAATTAAAGTATAATTGATACCGATTCATTTATTATCTATTCTTATTACGCTTTAAAAAGTCATGACACCTAAATCGGGGTTCGAATAATCGCTTAGGACCTAACACGATAGTGACAAAAATAAAATAATTTGATCGAGGGGTCGAGCACAAGAGTGATCAACACTACGGTTAAATATCTTGCAATTAATTAATACAATATTGCTAAAAGAAATGACACTAACATAAATAATCGCAAATTGACAAAATAATTTAAAATGTTATTTTTATCATTATTTTTATGATATATTTTTTTTTTTGCACGACTTTTATTAAAAACATAAAATTATTAATCATATTACTAGCAACCAACAGTTAAACTCGACAAGGTGAAAACACTAACGTTTCAAAAGAAACGCAACAACGTTCAACTCTAAGAAGCACGGTCGTCGCAGAAGCAAAGGCGCAATGATGAACGGGGCATTACATATATATATATATTTGGTTCATTATTTGTAACCCCTTCTCATGGAGTATTATAG
Source organism: Taxus chinensis (assembly GCA_019776745.2). Lineage (NCBI taxonomy): Eukaryota > Viridiplantae > Streptophyta > Pinopsida > Cupressales > Taxaceae > Taxus > Taxus chinensis. The sequence goes on along the minus strand of CM034150.1, from coordinate 709,337,186 downwards.
TTGCAACTTACAAAAGACATGAACATCCTCATGAAGCATTGACTTTGTTTCACCAAATGCAACCAGAAGGTAGCCAACTTGAATATCAGCTCCACTTTGCGAGCATACTCCCAACCTATGTCCAAACAAGGGATGGACATTCACCATAGAATAATAGATACGGGACTTTTTCCAGACTCCACAACCTTTGCCATCATCATCCCAACTTGTGTTAAAATGGGAGCTTTAAAGCAAGACATGGACATCCATCAAAGTATAATGGAAAGTTGATTTTTGTTTGATGTAGTTGTAAGTGTAGTGGTAGCCATGTATGATAAAAGTGGAAACATAAACAAGGCATGTGAACTCTATGATAAAATGCCTCAATGAGAAGTGATCTCATCGAATTAAAACTATTGTAGGATATGCATAAAATGGGTTTGTTGAAAATGCCTTTTTAGGCGAATGCATTTGGAAAGTCCAAACCCAGCCTCTGCAACCTTTGTTAGCATACTCCCTTTCTATACCAATACAAGAGCCTTAGCACAAGGTATAAACATCCATCAAAGTATATTGGAAAGTGGATTTTTTTTTGCAAAATGTCTCAAAGAGATGCGGTCTCGTGGAATGCCATGATTATAGGATATGCACAAAATAGGTCAGACAATGATACTCTCAAACTCTTTGAGGTAATAAAGCACTCTGGAATGTACCTTAACCATTTAAGATTCAGTTATATATACTTGCATATTTTATCTCGTTTATGTTTCTTGGAGAGCTAATATGTTAAAGTACTTAGTTGTTCTTTCAATCTATTTTGACGTCAACACTTCACATTCACTACATTCTTGAAAGTGAGTGTTAGCAAACTTACATGTCTCGATTGCATTTGTATTCGATCATTACACAACTAACTATTATTTAACATCCCTTCTGATGTACTTTGCAACATTTGTTTTGGCTTTAATAAAAAAACAAAATTTTCAATCACACCCCTTATCAACATCAACTACGAAATTAATAACTATCCCTCTAAATCTAATAACATATACCATTCGGTGTTCACATTGCAAAGTACACATGTGATTGCTAGTTACTATTACTATTGTAGTTTTGAATTTTCACACCTCTCATATTTTTCCTTAGTTCTTGTGATAATTTGATTCATATAATTAAAATATTCTTAATTCCAAACCACCTTGTAATGGAATAAAAGGATTATTTCTTGCTATTTTAGCATAGCACTTATTTTTTAGGATTCTTTATGTTTCACGTTCTTAATTGATGGGTTTATTGAAATGAATTTTAGAACATGTGGGAAGGTGTTTTATAACATTGAAAACATGATATATGGATCATTTATTGCATTTTAGTCATATATGCATGTTTATTGTTTAGAAAACATGTATTATAAAATTTAACGGAGAAAAAAAGAGTTTTGGAATACTTATATTTAAATAACAATAAAAAATGGTGTTGATGGAAATACTCATCAAAGATTAGTATTTTCTTGAAAATTTTGCAATAGTTAAAAATAATTGAGAAAGGTTAACCAAGTTAATTTTTGAGTTATTAGAAAATCAATATATTTACATCTTTTTATTAGTACATACTTTAAAATGGGAGATCTAAGAAGACAATTTCAATATATACAAATATTCAATTTTTTTAATGAGATCAATTTAATATGTTGATGAGTTTATATATAATATATATATATATATATATATATTGAATTAAAAAAGATTTCATTTTATTATACACAACCATAATTTTTTTGACATGTTCAAAATTATAATCTAAATGTTAATAAAGTTCTTATTTACTTATTGATATTATTTAAAGGTTTGAAATTGTTAACTAAATATAGTTAAAGTTTATCTATTTTAAATAAGTTTATAATAAGATGTAGTTAATATTTTAATGTTTTCACTAATAAACAACTAATTTATCATGAAAAGGTGAAATTTAACCCAACGATTGAAATTGCCATTTCTTTCATATTTAGAATAACTTGAATTTCACTCCGTTGAAATGATCATTTCTTTCAAATTTAGAATAACTTGAATTCCATGAGAATAGTTTTACCCAATCATAGATTAACTTGAATTGCACTCCATTCGATTAGTTGTTATCATTTCTTAGATATCGACTAACTTGAATTCAACTCCAATTAAAAACAAGGGAGATTTTTAGGCAAGCTGGTGAACATATTAAACTTTGTTAAGACTTTTGTGTATGGACAAAAAATATATCAAACTTCCCTGGAGTGGTTAAGCGGAACAGACTTTCGGGCATTGACAATTTCCAATTCGGGCATCTATAAAATCGCATGCGCTCCAGACGCATATCAATTATCACTAACAGTTTCGACACTCGGTGTAATTGTCTTCCATTTCGAGTTTTTCTCCACAGGATATCAACCGTTTTTCTCCACTGCTTATGATGTTTCTCAACCTTTCCCACGTACTGCTTTTATTCTTTTTAACTTTTGTTTTGAAGACGACTTCCGCGATCGATGCTCCTCCATCGGTGGATTGCGAAAACCATGGCCTTAGCAGATGTGAAATCTTCAATTACCAAGGCTATTGGGAAGACCGTAAAGAATGCGAGGCAGCCTACGCGGCATTGCCCAGATCAGAAGCCGAGCTCGTCCATGCTGTTGCTGTGGCGGTGAAAAGACAGCAAAAGATTAGAGTAGTGAGCCGCATGGCGCATTCCCTGCCCAAGTTAGTCTGTCCAGGGCGGGAGGGGCTCATCATTAACACCCAGAACTATGACTCTGTAATTGCAATCAACAAGACTGCAATGACAATTACTGTGCAAGCCGGAACACAGATGCGAGACGTGATGGAGGAAGCTGCAAAAAACGGCTTGGCTGTTCCCGCCATGGCCTACTGGAACGGAGTCTCCGCCGCCGGGGTTATTTCCACAGGAGCACATGGCAGCGGTCTGTTCGGGAAAGGCAGCGGCATTTATGAATGTGTGGTGTCGATGAGATTAGTAATCCCTGCGTCTCCCTCGGAAGGGTACGCGAAGGTGATCACCTTAACAGAAGCTGACGAAGAAATGAAAGCGGCGAGAATATCTCTGGGAACTCTCGGAGCCATTTCAGAAATAACCTTCGCGTTGAGGCCAATGTTCAAGCGCTCTGTTTCCTTAGCCGTGAGAGACGATAAAGATCTTGAAAAGGAAGTGGAGCGTTTCATGAGAGCTTATGAATTTGCAGATATAGACTGGGTTCCATCGCATGGAAAGGCTGTTTTTGGGAAGAAATATGGTGTTCCAGTTGATCTCCCAGGAGAAGGGGAATACGTTCTTCTAAGAGGTTCCAATGTTAGCGACGTCGAAGAGGATGCATATCAGTGTGAGTACAGGCATTCTTTCCCCTCTTATATATTTTTCAACGTCTATCATTATCGCATCCTTACTATAATTATTTTCCAAATATTCTTATGTTTATATTTTTATGAAGTATTCATTCGAACGTTAATTTTTAATATAGTCTTTCTCAAGCTATTGGTTTGAATACGTTGATACTAATTAACAACCATTTTTTTTAATCTAGATGACAAATATCTATCTACACATGACTTGGATTCAATATGCAACTTACTTGAAACTGAAAGAATCTCATCCGTTGCTAAAGGTAATGGATTTTTAAACGATGGAATCCACTTCACAGGGTATCCAGTGATCGGATATAACCATCGTATGCAATCATTTGGAGGTTGTCAAGGGAATGGTACCAATAATAATCTTGAATACCCTAAACATTTGAATAAAAATGATATTATTTGTACTTGGGACCGTAGAGTGCATACCACTATGACCTTTGATTTGCAGCTGAGAGTACCCATGTCTCGTATTATCAATGTAATTGAAGATATAAAGAAGCTTAGGGATTTGAATCCCCAAAAGTTGTGTGATGTAGCTAGCATACTAATGCGCTCTATTAAACAATCTGAGGCATATTTGGGACCTAGTGAGGATGTGGTAACGATAGAATTGATGACCTATCGTGCAAAGGAGCCGAATACACCTAGGTGGAATGAAGACGTATTTGAGGAGATCGAGCAAATGGTTATTGAAAAACATGGAGGGGTATTACATTGGGGGAAATCAGGAGGTTATTTGTTTGAAAAGTTGGCAAAAAGATTTGTTAACTTTAAAAAGTTTCTAAAAGTGAAGGAGAGATTTGATCCACATGGAATTTTTTCTAATGACTGGACAAATGGTTTATTTGGGAAAGAATTGGAGGAGTTCAGAGATGGTTGTGCACTAGATAAAACATGTAAGTGCAAGGTAGACACTCATTGTGCTCCTCAAAAGGGATATTTATGTAAACAAGGGATAGTATGGGAAAATGCTCGTGTTTGTAGGAAAATCAATTCACTTTTTACCTCTTTGAAAAAGTCACAATCATTATAGATTTCCAAATCTATGTATCAAAATAAAGACATCGAAATTCATTTACATGATTCCACATTTAAATATATGAACTTATAAGTGTCCCATGATATTTTCATGAAATTTAACTTCTTTATCCTATAATTCAATTGAAATATTATTTAATTTATGTTAGAATGTTGTTCGTTAAATCTCCAGTAAATTTAATGTTGTGTCCATATTATAATAGTTCATAATCTTTACGATACTATATATTGCATAATTTTCTACATAAATATTTATATACTTTTTAGATTTTAGTTTTTAAACTCTTCATAAAAAAGTTCTCTTTGTATGTATAACTGTTAATATATCGGTATACATATCTTAAATATAAATAGTTAAAATATGTGAGAGATATCAATTTTGAGGTGCTTATTTCACTTATGTGAAAAATTTAATATAGACATTTCAAGATTGATATCTTTCTATCTATTTTGAATAGTTGTATTCAAGATATCTATACTAGTATATTATAAGTATAACAAAATAAATAAAATATGCAAAAAAATAAATCTAATATAATAAATATAACTATCTAAAATACACTGATTGATATCAATTTCAAGATTGTGCTCTTAGATTTTTCACTTACTAGATTTCATTACTTCTCTAAGAATTTTCTGCTCTTTTATGATAAATGGCATCAATTTCACCGTGCCATTGTGTTGGTATCTGAAGGGTACGAAAAGGTCATCTGCTTAACAGAAGTAGACAAATACATGAAAGCGGTGAGAATATATTTGGGCTAAGGATCTTCAAAAAGCAGTGGAGCATTTTGTGAGGGCTTATGAATTTATAGATATAGATAGGGACAAATTAAGGGTTATTAGTGCTTTAGGAAATTTTAAATATAATGTCGTCTATAAACAAATACAATCTATAGTAGAAAAAATAATAAACCATGACCAAAAAATTTTATTATTTAATATCTTATGCCTCTACCGTCTAAGAAAAACTTCCTGATAGTTGTTTTGTAACTACTACTTCCTGAAAACCCGAGTTAATTATCTAACATATAGTCTATCATAATCCTTGATCTCAATTATTTTTTCATGTGTTCTTTACGTATTCACCGTTCTTGGCCTCTCTTCCAAAAAAACATCCAAGAATTCAAAACAATATAAATTATTAAAAATACGTGAGTATGAATTAAATTTAAGAATCCTACAACAAAGGAACTTGCATAAATATTTGAGGCATCCTAAATATCATATTCTTAATACACTTATTTAATTATAATTTCATTTTTAATTAAGTGGATTGAATTGATATGTAAGATTTGACACTAATTGCTACTGACATATATGAAACTAATAAACTAATCTACTCTTCATAAAAAGTATATTAAATTAGCAACCCCTAATTGTTAGCGCCCTAGGCAGTTGCCTAGTTTTCCTAGGCCTTAATCTCTCTTTGGATATAGAGTGGGTTCCATCGCATGGAAAGGTTTTTTTAATGAAGAAATATGGTGTTCTAGTTGAAGTCTGAGGAGAAGGGTAATACACTCTTTTGAGAGGTTCCAAGGTTAACAATGTCGAAAAGGATGCATATATTAGTGTGAGTACTCACAATTTCCCCCCTTCTATGTATCATTTGGAAATTCAATCATTATTGCACCATTAAAGTTAGCCTTAGTTTTATATGTATTAAAAAATATTTAATTGATTTAAAAAAAATTCTCCCCTCTTAATTTTATAAAATTATTTTTCTTATATTTATATCCTTACTTTTTTTATTGAAAAGTTTTTCATTACTTCCTTAATTAATTATTGATTCAAATGTTAATTTTTAATAGAGTCGTTTGTGTTTTAGGATATTATATTGTGATCAACATTAATGAAAATCCTTTCTTTGTATTTTGATGAAAAATATCTCTACCAAAGATGTGGATGTGATATGCAACTTATTTGAAAACAAATCAATTTCACATGTTGTTAAAGGTAATGGATTTTTAAATGATAGGATTCGCTTCAAATGTTTAGTGATTGGATACAAACCATTGCATACAGGATGTCAACGAAATGGTACTAATGATAGCCATGAATATCCTAAGCATTAAAATAAAAGTGATACTATTTGTATTTGGGACAGTTGAGTGCATACCACTATAAATTTTGATTTACAAATGAGAGTAGCCACGTCTTGTATGATTAATGTAATGGAAGACATAAAGTAGATTATGGATTTGAATCCATAAAATCTATGCGATGTAGTTGGTATATTGAGATGCTTTATCAAACAATCTTAGTTATATTTGGGACAAGCCAAAGATTTTTCATCGATAGATTTGATGACGTATTGAGCAAGAGAACAAACACACCTTAGTGGAATCAAGATGGTTTTGAGGAAATTGAAGAAATTATTATTGAAAAGCATGGAGGAGTATTTTATTGGGGAAAATCATGTGGCTACTTGTTTGGAGGGCTAGTAAAAAGTGGTGTCAACTTTTAAAAAAATATAAAAGTGAATGACAGATTGTATTTACATGAAATGTTTATCAATGAATGGTGAAATGAATTTTTTTGGAAAGAAGTGCAAAAGTCTAAAGATGTAACACCCACTAAAAAACACATAAATACAACACTGAAAAACTCGGATATATATATTTTTAAAACTTCCTTGGAGTTTACACGTCAACATAGGTGACCAGAACGGGCTACGACCAACTCTCAATAAGCTTGACATAATGTTGACCACATAAGAAACAAGGAAACATACAACACCCCACATGAACAATCCAATTTTCTCTTTTCCAAGGCACAATGTAAAAGTCCAACCACAGTACACAGTTATAAATAAGGACATCCCACAGAGAAAAATATTTAAGGTTATCTATTTACTAAAAAATTATTTCAAAACTTGACTTATGATCTAGAAGATTTATGTTATGATTTGAGCAACTCTTCTTACAAAGGTGAACTTATTTTTTTATACTATTGACTGATTAGATTAAGATCAAGTTTTCTGAAGGAGAATTATTCTATAATATGTCAATAACTTGCTTAATTCATGGATTTAAGAAAATTTTCCATTTATCACAAGGTTAATTAATCTTACTTGAGCCACTGAAACTTGTTCCACACCTCTATTACACAGGTGGCAAGCACCGACATCAATTGGGATAGAATATTGTTTTAGGTTCAGAACAAAAATATTTTTATGGTGCAAGGACCAAAATTTTAACATCACTTAAGAAAGATTACAATGATCCAAGGAAAGGGTTACAGGAAAAAGGTCAAAAGGAATTCAGCTTTAGGGTCTCAATGCTTATTAACCAGTCTTTTATTGAGGCTAAAAATTTATCAAGATTGGTTAAAAGTTTCATTTAGACTTGCTTGATTAAGTTTGACAAGGAAAATAATTTACATTTCAAACAATTGAGAGAGATTGAACGGTTTCTTAATCAAATTTCCTCCAACTTACATAACCTTATTATCTTCCAAAAACTAATCATTGATTTCACCATAAAATCATATAAGAATTCATCATAAGGATAATGTTGATTAGTTTAGTTTTGGGGGAGGGAAATAAGGTATATATATAATTACAAAAGATAGTTTCCTCTCGATCACTTAAGGGCTCAATTGTTATCAAGTAGATCACATCTACATTAATTTATTCGTATATACATATTTTATTTTAAATTTTATAAGGATCATCCAACCATTTTATTATGCTTAAAATTTCCTTGTTACTATGTCTTAGAAGGGTGTACAACACAACATTTTAATTCAAGAGAAAATTTTATCATTACTTGTTTGTGAAAACTACACATGGTTACATTAATTATTTCCAACACGATGCACAACCCAAAGGGACAAACCAAGTCTATGGAACCATGACAAGGATACAAGAGAGTAATAACATTGGTCACGCCATGCTACTATTTTTAGAATTTATATAATACATTATCTAATCACCCATAACCATGCGGTAATCAACTTTTATATTTTCCATTATAAAAAACAAGTTAAAGTTTCAGTAGTCACGAAAACATTACTCCACAACCCATAAAACTAAGGCATTGGTTTTCCTTTAAATTACTCACATAACCCATACCAGATTTTTACGATAGAAAGTATTCATACAAAATAACTTCACAACCAATTTTGATGCAATATTGTACAAGTATTTCCCTCATCTACTCGCATAAGCCATCTTCAACAATTATTAACCTGAGTCAATTCGTGAGAACTAAGCAAGATAATACTACAGAAAGTAACAATAAGCTAATATTTAACAATATCAAGAAAGGAAAAATATTCTATTCCAAGAATTGACTCAAAGCTCTAAATACTAACAACCCGTTAAGATAATTAAAAATTTCCACCATGCCAATCTAAGAAGAAAGCCTTATACTTCAGTTATGAACATTGTCTCAAAGCAAGAAAAATTAAACAATCATTTTGGAAGGGGACCAATGGCCTAATAAGTTAGAAACAATAGTCTAGTGTAACATGATTTCCATCGAATAAACAATTAGGTTAGAATATTGAGAACTGGTATTCAAAGAAAACAATTTACAGTCATAAAAATTTACCAAAAGCACAAAATACGATACTCATTTTCAGAAATGACCAAAAAGAACAATAAATCTAGGAGGAAGCACGGATTTCAAGGTTAACACGAAATGTCGAGTCTATTAAAATTTTAATCATGTAATCATATAGGTTATATGATGGAAAAATAATACACGAACACCACTCAACATTGTTTAACAAGGGAAATTAGATAATACTATTTTAAGCCATTGCCTACAAGGAATTTCACAATCACTCAAGAAGAGGCCACTACCCTTATAGGCTAATAACGATAATCGAGAGTAAAAAAAAGAGTTCAGACATACAAGTTATTATATTAAACATCAATTCAATTTTTTCCACACTAGGAATTTCCAACCCTTCTTTATAATGCTATAGTTTCGGTTTTTAAAAAAACAAATGGATCACTCCTTCCCATCACAAGTACCTTTTTAAACCAACCCTTGTTATCATAATCATACCACTATTTTAATAAAAGAAATAAAGTTTTCATGAATCTCCAAATACATTATCTCCACAACAGTTTCCATCATAACATCAACAACACATCTATAAATATAATTACCCCCAAATGTCTCTAATAATCGTAACCGTTATATCATAAGTTAACCAAATTTAACTATACATGAATCATCCAATTTTCAATAAAATATATTATCAATTTCCAACAAAATCAACGAGATGAACAATTATGTACACCACCAATAGTCGTCACGTAATAAAAATAGGCCAAGGTATTTTAATAACAAAGGAGTACTATCTATAATTGCTCATATGTAACTTCAAATCTTGGTTCCAAGAATTAAGTTGCGCTAACAACTTCATAGGGGATGGTCAAAGTGCCCCTTAAGGAAAAACTTAAACATCAGGACCTACACCAATGATCATCAAGTAGTTGGGTGAACATGTCTAGTATTTTAATCAATTCTAAAGGAATAACCAAGGTGTAAAATGCCTAAGCAAATAGGTACCTTAGCCACGATACCCCTCATTCATACATAATTGTAACCACTACAGTCAACCACATGTAAAGTTTTGTAAACCTACATGATTGATTGGATATTGAAGGGGCCACCTACCTATTCTAAGAAAGGATAACATGGAGGTCTGACAAACCTCGACAACCACACATCATCCTAGTTGGGAAACACCAAAGGAAATAACTAACATTACTAAATTTGTCACCATAACTCGAAAGGGTGATTAAGTGCCCATAAAACTATAATCATCACAGATCGGGTTCAATCTAGTGGTTGTTCATTAAATCCAGGTTTTCATAACCTGTGGGAACTGTGCTCAACATACCCATAAGAAAATCAATCTAGATAGTAAGCTCATATGAAGAGAAAGAGGTTTAAGGATACATCAGGTTTTCTTTCACCACAACATTTACTAGCTAAAAGCAACTTACTAACCTTGTTACTCAAACACAGAAATTTAGTTAAATATGGTAGGAGGTCATTTACTTTAGCATGAAAACACAGAATACAAGGTAGGAGGAAGAAAGGAAATAGATCTATGCTATTCACTTTAACACTGACAACGATTACAGCCAAAACAAGAAAATTACAAGGGGAAAGGGAAGAATTCTTGCAAGGTGAACAAACCCACCACAAAGCAGCATAGACAAACCAAATTTTGGGAAAAGAAAGTTCTATTTCCTAATATTTTTAAATTTTAGCAATTGTAGCAAATGGTAGAGTTATTTTTCCTAGTTTCCAGATTATACTGGTCATATGGATACTACACGGACTAGCAGCACCAAACCTCTAGTTGGATATTCGTCCACAACATGCTAGGTGCCAAAACTTCACTCAAACCCATGTTGGCACAGGAAGGTAGCTCCCAAAACTACGAGCTTCAACAGACAGAAAGGAATGTGATCTCAAAGACTGCCATGACTGCAGTATACACACCAATGGGGTTTGATTAAAAGGACCAAGAAATTCAAAACACGTGAGACAAGTGAGTGGGAAAAGCCAGGTTCCACAACCTTGCCAACATCCTCACAACCTATGTCTTAAATGGGACAGATGGAGCATGGTTTGGGCATCCAATGAAGCACAAAGGAACACGTGGTCTCAAGAACTGCAATGATTTTAATTTGTGTAAAAAATGGGTTTGATTTTATGACCTCGATTCCACCATATGTGGCCAACAGGTGTCCAACTTGCTCAGGCCACCTTCACAAACATGCACATGCCTAGAGCCAAGATAGTAACTCTACAATAGAAATGGACCTTCATCCAAGCATAATGGAGAAGAGGCCAAGGTAAACCATTCAGTTGCATAGCACCTTGGAAGGAGAGTAGGTAAAATGTGGGGGATAATACACAAGGCAATAAACTGCATGACAAAGCACCTCAATGAGATGTGGTCTCAGGAAATACCACATTAGTAGGGTAGGCACAAAACAGGTTCTGCAACACATCTTTGACTCACCAAAGAAACCAACAGGTGTCTAACATGCTCAACTCTAATATGTAAAATACATGTAGCAAGGGCCAAGGTTGTAGCTATTGAAATAAGGTAAGGACATCCATCCAAACATTATGGAGAAAGGACTTCTGTCAAAGTTTGCAGTCGCAAGAGCCCTGAGGGAGTGCAAACACATGCAAACAGTAAGGAGAAAGAAACATGAGGCCTAAAAAATGTTGGCAAACTTCCTCAAAGAGATTTGGTCTCAATGAATACCATGACTGCAGGATAAGCCCAGGAGGAACTACAAAATAAACGTTCTGTACAGTTTTCCCTTTCCAACATATGCACAACCAAAGACATAACCACATACGTAGGTCACTAGAAGTAACGACTAGGGAAGGTTTAGAATGAAGTCACCGTAACAAGGAAGCGGCCAAAACAAGGAATGTACAGACCAAAAAATAAAAACCTAAAGAAGCCTTGATAAGATAAGGAATACCATTCGGTCCCCAACATCTTTAAATTTAGGTGGGTGGAGCCATGTGCTATGGAAAGCCGCTACCAGGGAGGATGGGGGAGTAGGTAGAAAACAACAAGTTCCTCATAATACGTTGTCTTTTCACATTACAAAAAATTTAGTCACCTCTACAATGACACCTCCCAAAAATACTACTCCTTACACGCAATAACTTAGCTATGATTTGGTGATAAATTATTTCAGGCGAGATAAAAATTCCCTCAAAACTTGTGCCTCCTCCTAACCTCTCCTTCTTCTATGTATGCAACCAAGGCTAGATATATGGGGCATTAAATTATTCTCCCCTTAACAAAGCATCTTCCTCGATGTGACATAACACTGAATGAAGGAAAGGGGGCAAGAAATAAGGAAAAAATAAATATGAAAGTACACCCTATGGTTAAAACTTCAATCATTAAAGCACGACCACGGGGTAGCCTTATAAACATTAGACAAAATGTTTAACTTTCAAAGTTCTGTGAAGATTGGTAGTTCCATCTTATTCATTATTTAATTAGTCTCTTTCCATTTACCTTATTCTTAATTCAATTTCTTTGCAATTTCATGGTTACAGAGTTTTAGTTTGATCTTTCTTGTGGGTGCCCAACATGAACTGTTATCAAAACACCCTACCAGGGTCATACACAACTCTAATAATTCACAAGCATAATTTTAGATACTTTCATGATGGTACCACACCGCAAGAGCTTAACCAAATTATGGAAGAAAACATGTATGATAAACATATCATAGTACTTGTCACACATCTATGACTGGCATATAATAATTGAAAAAAAGTGTACTACAATAACATGAAATTTCAACAATTCCACATATGAAGGTTTCACATAACTCAGAGTAATAGCTACAGGTATATAGTGTCAAAAAAGGCATCAAGGCCATATCCACAACATCACAAAACATATCTAACTAACATTAGTAACACATACATCATAGCATCACTCCCAAGACATCAAAACAACTCAACATATCTCCTGAAGCATCAATCATACACACAAAAATCTTATGTCTCCCTTAAGTGTCTTATGCCTCCCTCAAGTATCTTGTGCCTCCCCCAATTTCTTATTCCTCCCTCAAGTAGTAATAAATAAATAAATTTCCTTTTCACTCCACTAAGAGGTCAATTTCCCTATGGCCTTAGGCAAATAGAGTCGAGACACCCATAACCCAAGTGACATAATAACTCGTGGTTTGAAAACCCGCTAGTTATCTGTAACTTCTTAGGGCATAACCCCATACAACAAAGAGGGTCCATAGCTCTAACCATTCCATGGTGCATCCCATGACTCTATAAAACATGTTAGTACCATAAATTAAGGAAATGCCCAAAATATAAAACATGACTATTAAGAAAAATTGTTGGTCCTTGTAGAAATAAAATAAAAAGTTAAATTTACGAATAAAATACATATATAAGAATATAAAATTACGATGACTATATGGCCTTATGTGGCCACCAAGGGGGTACTCAACGAGTTTCTGGAACTTGGAACATTGAGCCCCAACTCATACAATGTCATAAAAATAATACAACCGTCATCATCTCTATCTAAATCATCCCTCCACTTCGACAAGGCTAAACAAAGTCATAACTACACTTAGGTTGCATCCATACAACAAACATAAGGAGAGAGAAAAAGAGGGGCATGGTTCGTCATCTACTGAGCCTAAGGTCAGCTCAAGTTACTAGCCCATGGTACACATTCCCTCACTTCAAACATATGCTTTTACCAATTTCCCTCAAGGTCGGTTAGCATAAGGTTCGTAACATAACATGCAACTACATCACTAACACAATGGTGGTTCACACACATTAACTATAGTGTCTTATGCATGGTACCGATACAAGGTAAATCACATACAAAAAATTCATGGTTTACAACACACCACATCACCACATGCTACAGCTAAACTATAATCATTGTATGATAGGAATCATATACCCACCATATTTCCATGAATCGCGACAGAAATCATTACATATTACATAAATTACAATTATGATGAGGACAATGAAAACATATAGTCATCTACCATAAAACATAGGAACACACACATTTCTATACATATGAGAAAGAAATCATTAAGAAATCCAATTTACTACAAAACAACCTTGTCGTATAACATATCAACACACCCACACATCACAAATGCCAAAAGGATCCAACACTCCGAAATTAGCAGTCACATTCCTCTCACACATGCAACAAGACAATGTTTCACACTCAAATTCTCATTGAATTAAGGAAAAGGAGGAAAAATACTCCCATCTCAAACACATCAACATGCCAACAATCCTACACTAAGTGACATACACAACATGTGAGCTCACAATATCAAATTATGACATAATTCACATCATGCTTAAATCACATTACTCTTCCAATCACCGCCACCACCACCATGCAACATCATCAGCACTTTAATCCTTCCCAGAGGTTTGAGAGCATGAACCTCTTCTCTGATACCAAGTGTAACACTTGCTCATACACAAACAAATACAAAACAGATAACTCGGATAAAAAAATGTTTTTGACTTACTTGGAGTTTACACATCAACACATGTGACTAGAAGGGTCTACGACAAACTCTCAATAAGTTTGCCACAACTTTGACCACATAGGAAACAAGGAAACATACAACACCCTACATGAACAATCCAATTTTATCTTCGACAAAGCACAACGTAAAATTCCAACCATAGTACATAGTTACAAATAAGGACATCCCACAGAGAAAAAATTTAAGGTTAGTTATTTACTAAAAACCTCTTTCAAAACATGACTTATGATCTAGAAGATTCATGTTAAGATTCGAGAAACTCTTCTTACAAAGGTGAACTTCTTTTTTATATACTATTGACTGATTAGCTTAAGATCAAGTTTTCTGAAGGAGAATCATTCTATAATATTTCAATAACTTACTTAATTCATGTATTTAAGAACATTTTCCATTTCTCACAAGGTTAATTAATCTTAATTGAGCCACTAAATCTTATTCCACATCTCTATTGCACATGTGTTAAGCACCGGCTCTGATTGGGAGAGAATACCATTTTAGGTTCGGAATAAATATCTTTTCTTTTGTGAAAGAATCAAAATTTTAACATCACTTAAGAAATATTACAATGAACCAAGGCAAGCGTTAAGGGAAATAGATCAAAAGGAATTTGAATTCAGGGTCTCATTGCTTATTAACCAGTCTTTTATTGAGGCTAAGAATTTATCAATATTGGTTAAAAGTTTCATTTAGACTTGCTTGATTAAGTTTGACAAGGAAAACAATTTACATTTCAAACGATTGAGAGATATTTAAGGGTTTCTTAATCAATTTTCCTCCCACCTATATAACCTTATTATCTTCCAAAAAATAATCATTGATTTCACCATAAAATCGTATAATAATTCACCATAAAGATAATGTTGATTAGTTTAGTTTGGGGGAAAAAACAAGGTATATATATATATATATATATATATATATTACAAAACATAGATTCGAATTGATCACTTAAGGACTCAATTGTTTATCAAGTAGATCACATCTACATTAATTTATTCATATATACATATTTTATTTTAAATTTTATAAGGATCATTCAACCATTTTATTATGCTTAAAATTTCCTTGTTACTATGTCTTAGAATGGCTTACAACACAACATTTTAATTCAAGAGAAAAGTTTACCATTACTCATTTTTGAAAACTATACATGGTTACATCAATTATTTCGAACACGATGCACAATCCAAAGGGAAAAACCAACTCTCTAGAACCATGACAAGGTAAAAAGAGAGTAATAACATTGGTCACACCATGCTACTATTCTTAGAATTTCTATAATACATTAGAATCACCCATAACCATGTGGTAATTAACTTTTATATTTTCCATGATAACAAACAAGTTAAAGTTATGCCATTGAGACACATGGGGGCTTCCGATAACAATATTATACTTAGCCATTTTTGGCCCGCTGCCATTTGACTTCTATTAGACCCTGACTACATGGAGAGTTGGTGCTAGTTTGAGTCCCCACCTTGGGATCTCACTTTTAAAATTGCGCCGAGATGACATGTGGTTCTTTCCACTCATTTGGACTTTTCAATAGCCGACTATGTCCCTTTTCAAGCCTGGGACACATGGAAGCTCCGCACACATTTGGGGGCTCCGTTTTGATGTGCCCTTTTGGAATTACATGAAGCCGACGCATGGCACCTTCCATGAGTCTTTTGTTTGGCCAAGAGTCGGCTCATATGCGGATAAGTCCAAAAACTTCGATCCTTTCCCAATTTTCCTCCTATGAGCCACTGGCCTCCTTTGACGTTGTTTAATCCTTCATTGACCATGCTCCTCCATTATAGAGTCTTGCCTGCAACCTGACTGTTGGATTTGAAATTTGGGTTCGCAATACTAAGCAGACCATTTAATTATCTCTTGTGTAGGGTCGTGTTTGATCAATTTTACCCAGGGGAAAAATTGGGATAAATGTTTGGCGACTCACTAGGACATCTACCTACTAAATGAAATGATAAGTGGCCATGAAGCATCCAGTGGGCATGGAGTATTCCTGGTAAACACAAATATGATCCTTGAATGGACTGCGCAAGAGAAATAAAACACCACAACACACACTATGCACAAAACAAAAAATCATACATACTCCAAGTGGAACATGTAGAGTGTGCAAAAACACCTCTTCTGTTGAAAAGAAACCTAAACTAACCTAAACTAACCATAAGCAAAGGGAACTCAAACAAATCCTACAACTGGCAGGGAGAAGTAGCTTCCGTTTCTCAAAAAGGGCAGCCATGCAAATGATTTGACACTGAATATGGGTGCTTGAATGAGTGAAAAACTGACTATAGTCTGATCCTCTACCCAAATAATCAAGGTGTGAGTTGGAAACAAGACAAATGCCTCTTTTAGTTGCTCTACATTTATATTGAAGAGGCATTACAATTGATCCTTGGTATTTTAGAGCTCATCCTCATGCCCTGAAGTGGGCTTGACTGGTTTTGGCTTCTCCTTTGGCTCCAATGAAGCCAAGTACCTGATTGGGCATGATATGATCCGATGGATGTGCCCATTATTATGAATTTATCTCTAAGAGTGGAGTCTTCTTGTAGACCATCTTGGGTGGATGGTGTGGGAGAGATGGGCTCCTCGTACTCTTTAACTTCCTTCTTCTGTGAAGAACATGGAAGATTCATATCTTCCAACCTTGGTTCCTGAGGGTTTTTATGAAGTGCAGGATTTTGTCCTTGAATTGTCTCCTTCATGGCAGGAGGCTCATGTGCTTGGAAGGTGGATGATGGAGCAGAATATAACGTGACCTCTATGGGCTCCTCTCCATAAAATAAATTCTCCAAGTCAGACAGATAATTTTCCTCCTTGTTGTCCTACTGCATGTGCTTGACCTCCTCCATGGTGTCCTCCTGATCTGAAACTTGCTCACCATGGCTCCCTTCATCCAAAAACATGAAGTTTGAAAGATCAAACTCTTCTTCAACACCATAGCTCAATGGGGATGAAGTGGGATAAAGAACTGAAGGTTCTTCTATGGCCTGCTCTGCACCTGAATCTTCTAGAATCGTATGGTCCTCCTCTGTCATGGGTTCATCAATCAAATGAAGCCCTGAAAATGAAAGCAAAAAATATTCAATAATGATTTCTTCACTAAGTGGCCTCAACTCTAATTTGATCTCTCCCAGCTACTCATCTTCAATGGGACTTTGAGTTGGTTGTTCTTCCTCCTTAACTAGTTACAAAACTTGGATTAGATCAATATCCTCTTCAAACAACGTGCCATTATGGACACTATATTTAGAGAAAACAGATAGCTGATCTTCTCCTTCTTGTTCTTGATCTTCTTCTACTGCAAACTCAGCCTTAACCACCACTGGATCTTCAACCTTGACCTCCTCTGTTGGCTTAACCATCAAGGGGATCTTTGTAAACCCAAATTTGGCATCCCAACTCTTCACATTTACTATCATTTCTTCTATGTTGGGTTCCTCTTCTTGTTGTTCTCCTTGACTAGCTTTGAAATTGTTTGTGGTGGTGAGGGAAGTGGAACTTATTGTTTGTTTGGAGGGAATGACTACTTGGAAGGGAAAAGGGTAGAAGAATTGAGATGAGATGGAAGACTAGGAGATGGAGAAGGGAAAACAACATTTGGGGAAGCAAGTGAGGGGCTTAAGTCTTGACCATGCTAAAATGATAAAGTTTGGGATGGAGAAAAAGGAGCATAAGGAGCTGGTGAATGGCTTACCCAGTGACAAGGTTGTCTCACACTTTTCTCATATGCCTCGATATTCACAATCCACTGTGTAAGTTGAGGAAAAATTTCAACCATGAAGTCAACCTTCTCCTGAGGGTTGTAATGTCTTGGCATAGGGTCGGCCCATGGACAAGGTGCCTTATAGCCAATTCTGAATGCTTTAATATGAGTTATGGCCCTTGATTGTACCATGCGTGCCTCCATCCCTTAAATCTTCTCCCATAGATCAGCATTTTCCATGTATTTTTTATCATTATATGCATACCCTTGTGGTCCTTGTTCTTGGTAAGATCCATAGCCAAACTGGTTTTGGCACAACTTATATGGGTAAGCATGATTATTATGGATCTAATCATAATGTTGATCTAAAGGAGTTGAGAAATACATTGGAGGTGGACTACACTGTTGCTCTTGCAAGTGTGAATTCCAAGATGGGAATGAATTCATGTTTGGAAAATTTCATGGGATGGGAAAGATGAAATATATGGAAGGAATAATGGATGAAAATTGAATAGAGAAGGTCTACAACTCATAAGATGGGTTGTTGACAAGATGGATTACCCAGATGTGCTTTGCATGTGCCTCCAAAGGTTGAATATCACCAAGAACACATCGACATGATAAAATTAAGTGGTAAAGTGCTTCAGACCTATCCCATTGGGTGTGCCAAAACTGTTAGGTTGTTGCACTATGGCTTAAGATTTGTTGTTGATAATGAGACACCTCGGAAAGATGGAACTCTAACTTCTATAATGTCCCACCAGGTGTGCCAAAACTGTTAGTGCAAAATCATAGCAACCCCGAATGGCCTCAGATCTGAGTGGGGTATTTAGTATGATTGCACAACATTTGAACATCTCTCAAGTTGTGGGACCTGCGGACTTGAGATGGCCCTCTGGAGAAGGTCGGTTCCTTCTTCCTAAACTACCTACCATAAGCTACTCTAGTGCAAAAAAAACTAATCTATCATAATCTAACCATTATAAGGAACCAGGGAGAGAGAGAGGTTGAAAGAGAGCCTACACTAAGTGGTGATACACCAGAAAAGGAAATGGGTGAGATACTCTATTGAGGGAGGATGAAACAGGGGAAAAAGGAGATGGGAAGGCTAGATAGAAGTGACACAGAACCAGATCCTAATCCACCATCGAAACTCCTTGAAACGTAACATCTTACACTTGCAAATATGAAAATCATGCAAAAGAAACAAACACAAAATGGAGAGGTACAAAGAAACAACAAAACATGAGAAAGGGTTGAAGAACACCACAAAAACATGATTTTATTTCTCTATAAGGTGCATGAACCATTACATTTCTTATTGTTGTATATATCTCCCCCCGGGTAAATATGGACAAGTAGAAGAATATGGAAATCAAAGAAACTCAAATGTCGACATGGAAAAAATCGCGCCCATGGTGCAGGTTAGAGGAGCAAAGTAGGAAATATCGACATGAAAATGGATGTGCCCTGGCACAGGTAAGAAAATGTTGACATGGAAAAAATCACTCCCATGGCGTAGGTTAGTGGTGAAAATTAGGAAATGTCGACATGAAAATGGATGTGCCTTGGCGTAGGGCAGGAAGTGTCGACATGGAAAAATTCGTGCCCATGGCGCAGGTTAGAGGCACAAAGTAGGAAATGTCGACATGAAAATGGATGCGCCCTGGTGCATGGCAGGAAGTGTCAACATGGAGAAATTCATTCCCATGGTACATGTAAGAGTATTATGAAATGAGGATAGTTGCTCCGAGGCACATCTTCAGGAGGCACAACATTTTGAGCATTGACACCCTGACAGAAAGAAAACCCTGACGTAGATATTTAAACGGCCATAAATTTTCACAGGGAGCTCGGATTCATGCAAGGTTGGAATTTTTGCAAATCTTACGAGGTCCTCTATCCAACTATGACTAGATATCTTTAATTGGGTGAGAAAAATTTCTTCAAAAATTTAAAATATAATTCGCCATTTTTTGGGTTTACTAGGGTTCTCACCTACCACCATTATGAGATAAATTAAATGCAACCTAGAGGTGTTTAGGGTAGATTTGGAATTCCTCTCTCTTCCATCTCTCATTCTTCTTATAAATTGTAAGGAGGGGCTTCTTTCTAAAGGTTGGAAATTCTTTTTTTTTCCCCTCCCTTCTTCTCTTTGGCAAATGAATTTGTGGAGTTCAAACCTCCCATCTAAAACTGTGATGCAACTTTGCCTCTTAGCATTTTTTTGTAGTGTATTGTATCAATCTTTGGAGCAAATAATGCATATCTATGGATGATTCTCAACCCTCTATGTGTTCATTTGCATACTCCTGATCTTTCACTACAAATTTGGTTATCTGTGCATGATCTTGCATTGCATTTTAATGGTTTGTTTTTATTGGCAAGATAGGTGTTCATCATTCCTCGGTGCATCACCTTTGTTAGCTTAGGTTTATTTTTATGCATCTTCTTACCCTATCTCCTTGGAAAGTTAGATTAGGTTTTTGATTAAACCCTCTGCATTTTTTATGTGTGCATTTGAACAAAGGAATAGGAACCGTCCTTCATCCAGAGAGATTTTTCTTATTTTGCAAAGTCCCACACTTGGAAAAAGATCCATGTTATTCAATCGCACTGAGAGTCTTAACCCATCGACCTATAGACATTCAGGGGTGCTGTGATTCACCACTAATAGTTTTGGCATGCCTGGTGCGACCAAGAGGTCATTCCACAAGATTTGAAGGAATTTTCAAGAAATTTGGACTTAGAAATTGCAAGTTTTACAATTTCAGATTTTTTTCAACTTCCAGGCTGAATTCTGAAATCAATTTTCAAGGACTTAACTTGCTCAAAACAAGTCAAAATTTTACCAGTTGATAGATCAGGGGATAATCTTCAAAAGGGTATCTTTAGTTTTTGAAATTTTGATTTTTCATTTTTTCAGAGTTTTTTGAATTTCAGATTTCAGGATTTCAGAAGTCTGGCATTTTCGGGTTTTCCCAGGTGTTGAGCATGTCCCAAGTTCCAACACAGTGTGTTTCAGGTTTTGTAAGTTGCCTTGCATGACCTGAGTTTCACCTGTACCTTTCAGGGATTAGTAGCTACACAAAAAGACTCGATAACCAAATTGAAGAACTGTATCTTCTGCGTCCTTTAAAGTTTTAAATTCTATTTTTAATATTGTCAGGTTTGGTGTGTAACTTGATAGAATCTAGCCTTTTGAGGCTCGTTCCCCAACACATATGACTCCGAAGGGATAGAATTCAGTGGTATAGCAGCACAGGTTACCCAGGTACATGAGAAGAATTCAAACAAGGTCTGATACTCGAGAAGAAGGGCTATTTGTCTACTTACAGTTATCACCAAGTAGAGGAAGGAGAGGAATAAGATCACAAATATCACCATCTCCATCTAACAGGACCTTATCAACCCCTCCACCTGGTAGACCTTTCATCCAATCGACAAGGGTTCTCAGGCCAATCAAAATGGTGCAACAAAACCCTTTTGTCAACTTCACTAGCAGCAGCCCACTTGCCCTCAATGCACAGAATCTAGTTCCAATTGCAGCATTGAAGAACATTCCATTTTTCACTGGAGAAAATCATACCACTCCTGGTGATCATGTCAAAGACATTGCTAAAGTTTGTGCAATCCATGAGATAAATGAAATGGATGTTGCTGTCAAATTGCTGGCATCTTTGTTTAAAAG
The DNA here is from genome assembly GCA_019776745.2 of Taxus chinensis. NCBI lineage: Eukaryota > Viridiplantae > Streptophyta > Pinopsida > Cupressales > Taxaceae > Taxus > Taxus chinensis. The sequence goes on along the minus strand of CM034150.1, from coordinate 709,315,281 downwards.
AAAGGCATTGTAATGGTTTAGGAGCCTTGGAGATGTTCTATACAAAATTGGAATCAGTTATGCATAGTTCTCCATGAGCAGTTTGGAGAAAAGGGAGACAATATGTCTCTACTAGAACAATTGACAACTATCAAGAGAGCTCCCAATGAGCAGCTGACTGACTTCAACTTCAGATTTCAAAGGTCTTAGGATAGGATTCCAGTGGCCACAAGGCCAACAGCTAAAGGAGCTTTTCTATATTATCTTAAGGCTTTGAATTCTTATATTTATATGTTAATTCAATTTATGGCAGGCATAACCTTACCTACTGCTTATAGCATTGCCATTAGGGCTGAAAATTGTCTTATTCAAGCTGGTAAGCTAGCTCCTAGGCCTCCCATGCCCTTGTATCCAAACTTAGAAAACCCAAGCACTAGTCAAGTACCCACTTTGGCTCCTATTCCCACTCCTATAAATTAAAGTTCAAATGAAACTTCTACTTCATCCTCTAGTGCTTCAAATGAACTCTAAGAGGTCATGAAACAATTGCAAAATTTGGGAAATAAGCTGGTTACACTCAAGAGGCAGCAGGCCGAAAGCTTTATACCTTATTATCAGCCTCAAGCTTAACCTAATAGGCCACCCAATCTAGCTGCAAATCAAAGCCAAGTAAGGCCTCCCTCTAATAGACCATTTCAGCCCTATAACCCCAATGTTGCATCTGCTTCTAAAGCATTAGTGCCAGTGCAAAACAAGATGGCACAGGAGTACGACTGGTGTTATCCTTGCAATCTACCTCATAATTAGTCAGCGTGTTTCAATGGTGCACTAAATCAAGCCTTGATGGTGCAAACAATTGGTGTGTCTTAAGAACCAAGCCAAGTAGGGAATCAACAATAGGAAACACAACAAGAAGCACCTCCAATAGAAACCAAGTTGGCCAATTGGTAAACGAAAGACTTCTATGGAGTTAGCCAACAACCTTTTCAAAGCATGGCTGCCAACACACGGTCAAAGAAGAGAAGCATAGAAGAGGGCCAACTGTCTAATCCAGTTGTTTCTCAAACCACTCCTACACAACAAGGGGTTAGTAGACCAAATGCAGTTCCAAATGTGCAAAATCAGCCTAAGGTACCTATTGTAGCAACACATGCGCCTATTCAAGCTCCAGAAAAGGTTGTGCAAAGTAAGGGACAACAAAAGGACACTTCATCCCCTTTCAACATCATCGATCAAATGAGGAAGACACATGTGAACATTTTCATGTGGGAATCACTGGCGATCCCAGGACAAAGAGATCTTCTAGAAGCTACCATGAAGAATCAGTCAACTTCAAACCAACAGGTCCATATGCAAGAGAAGGTCTTTACAAATGCTGCTAAGCCTGAATTGAATCATGGAGGACAGCAAGGTAAAGTTTTGAAACCCCATCCATTCTATGTTTCATTAGTCATTGGAGATAAAATAGTTCACAACTGCATGATAGATTCAGGGGAAAGTAGTTCAGTGATGCCGAAGTAAATAGCGGATCAACTAGGTCTGAAGTGTGAGCCAGTGTTGAAAGGAGTATTACAACTGGATGGAACAGCAGTTCGAATAGTTGGGGTCATAAAAGGGTTAAGCCTAACACTACATGCCTGTCCTAATGTTACAGTTCTATAGGATGTGTCTGTGATTGACCTTTCGCCACTCTTTGCATTGTGTCTATCAAGAGACTTCACTACAAAAATTGGTGGATATTTATCTGTAGATTGGTCACACATGATTTTTAGGATGAGGTATGGGGCCAAAGCAATAATCACGTCTGAACCAATCGCCAATTTCCATATTGAACCTCATGTGCCAAGCCCTATCAATGCAAATTTCTCATCCTTTGATCAGGAGTGTTCAAATGATCTAGAAACAGGTACTAAGGTCGAGGAAATCCCTGATTTGACTTTGGATGAATGGGAAAACAAGAGTCATGAATTTGACCCATACAAGGAAATTGAAGAATCTGAATTGGGCGTATATTGTGTACATGAAGAAAATTCACCCATTCCTGACATCATTCAGCTTGAACAAAAGGATGACAACGAAGTTTGGAAACTATTTTTTGATGGTTCGAGAAGCAGACAAGGTGCTGGAGGTGGTGCAATGTTGATTTCACCATAAGACATCAAATATTTTTCAGCTTTTCGTTTCCAGTTTTCCTGTTCAAACAACACGGCTGAATACGAGGCCTTGATTCATGGACTTCATTGGGCCAGGAAAAAGGGCATGAAGAACTTGCAGATGTTCGGAGATAGAGAGCTAATCATCAACCAAGTCAGGGGACAACATGCTAAAAAGAATGACCTGCTGAAGAACTACAAGAATAGGGTATGGGACCTCATTGAGGATTTCGAAGCTTTCAATATCGTATCCATACCTAGGAAGAAAAATGAAGCCATGAATAGACTCACAGCAGTTGGAACAATGTTTGATGTGGTTGAAAACATCAGAAGTGAAAAAACACAACCACATATCCATGTGATTGTGAGGCCAACAGTTCCAGATAATAACACAAGCTGGCAGGTGTTTGAGAACGATCAACAGATCATCAATTTTTGCAAGAAGAGGCTAAATTTTCAACTAGGAATCAGGATAGATTAGAGCAATAGTACAAGGATCGAGTAGTGCAGCTACGGACAAACAAGCTTCCCAAGGGTTTAGTAACATTGGAGTCTATCTTTAACCCTAATGTCCAGTTCCATAAGGAAAAGGCTAACATACAGGTCAAGTGAGAAGATTCAGAGCCAATTCCAGTTGGGGAAGGCAAAACACTTCAAATTGGTAAGTGGCCACTGAGCAGGAGAAATCAGATTTCATACAGCTTTGCCAAGAATTTCTAGATGTATTTTCTTGGAGCTATGAATACTTGAGAGGATTCAATCCGAAGTTGGCACAACATACCATAGAATTGGATCCAGATGCTAAGCCCATCAGGTAGAAGCAGAGACCAGTCAACCCTCACATTGAGCCTCTAATGAAGAAAGAGTTAAACAAGCTAATAGAGGCAAGCATTATATTCCTGATCAAACACTCAAGCTGGGTTGTAAACTTGGTTCTGGTCAGGAAGAAAGGTGGAGAAATCAGGTTGTGTGTGGACTTCCAAGACCTAAAAAGGGCATCTCTCAAAGACCATTACCCACTTCCTTCAATGGAACAAATATTGCAAGTAGTATCCAGTTCAGAGAGATTCTCTCTCCTAGATGGCTACTTAGGGTATAATCAGGTAATGGTGAAAGAAGATGACCAGTTCAAGATGACTTTCACCACCAAATGGGGCACCTGTGCCTATAAGAAGATGCCATTTGGGCTATCAAATTCTGGAGCCACTTTCCAAAGGGCAATGGATATGGCATTCAAGGGGTTGATCAATAAAATAGTTCTGATATATCTTAACAACATCATTGTATTCTCCAAAAATGCAGCGGATCACCTCTTTCATTTGAATCAGGTATTTCAGAGGTGTAGAAGATTTGGGGTATCATTGAATCCTAAAAAATGCATATTCTTAGCTCACAAGGGAAAACTTCTAGGCCATATTTTTTCAAAGGAGGGGTTGACGATTGACCCAGAAAGAGTTGAAGCAATTCGAGCGTTTCCATTGCCAAGTCAAAAGAAGGCTCTTCAAATCTTCTTAGGAAGGATCAATTTTTTCTGCAGGTTTGTTCCAAACTTTGCAGCTCTCGTAAAGCCAATAACGATGATGTTAAAGAAGATCATGGCATTTAAGTGGACATCTGAAGGTAAGGTAAGTTTTGAGGCAATAAAAGAGGCTATATCTCAAGCTTTGACTCTCGTCAATCCAGATTTCTCCAAGGACTTCATGTTATATGCCTTCAGTGGTGGAGACACATTTTTTGCAATCCTGGTACAACAAAACAAAGAGGGATTAGAAAAACCAGTTGCTTACTTCAGTCAAGGTTTGGAGGAATACGAAACTAGGTACTCTTTCATGGAAAAGCATGTCCTTGCAGTGATCAGGAGCTTAAATAAATTCAAGCACCTAATCTCAAACAACAAGATCCAATTATTGGTCTCTCATGCGGGAGTCAAGGAATTCCTTCTAAACAAGGATCTGAATGAGAAACATGTAGGATGGATAACCCGTGTCATGGAATATGACATCGAGATCAAGGTCACAAAACTAGTACGTGGAAAAGGACTATGTGAACAGCTAGCTTTGAGTCGGCAAGTTAAAGCAGGTGATGAAAAAGAGACTATCTTAGTACTACAGGATGGTCAAGAACATGAAAATGATGATGTGCCCTCTCCTTATTGCACTCAAAATATGATACACTTCCTCCAGGTAGGCCTATGCCCTCTAGAAATGGGCAAAGCAAAAAATATATACTTTAGATTACAAGCCATTCCATATGTGCTTGTTGATGGTGTTTTGTTTAAGAAAGACATCAATGGAGTTCTATTGAGGTGCATTGGGACAGGTCAAATTGAGAAAGTGTTATGATATTTTAATGATGGATATTCCAGAGGACATTTTTCCCCACGAGTAACAACTCTCAAGATAATGAAAGCAGGGTATTATTGGCCCACAGTGTTTAGTGACTGCTATACATGGATAAGAAAGTGTAAGAAATGTGCACTCTTCACAAGCAAAGAAAGGCTAGCAACACTTCCATTGCACCCAATTTTGGTTAACCAACCATTTATACAATGGGGATTGGACTTCGTCAGGGTCATCAACCCAAACTCAAGCCAAGGCCACAAGTGGATTCTCATGGCAATAGACTATTTCACCAAGTGGACTGAAGCAGTAGTGCTCAAAGAAGCAAATGAGTCTAACATATTAGACTTTATGAAGGAATACTGACCAGGTTCCGTGTGCTAGCCACTATCATATCAGATAATGCATTGGCATTCATATGTTCCAAGATTACAAAATGGGATGTCAATAATGGAATCTATTTGAGCACCTCTTCAAATTATTACCCGCAGGGTAATGGACAGGCAGAGTCCATGAACAAGAATTTGCTAAGGATCATCAAAAGGACTCTGGATGAAAACCAAAGGACATGGCATACCAAGCTAAAATTAGTGTTATGGGCTGACAAAATAACACCAAAGAGGTCTACAGGTAGTTCTCCCTACAAGTTGGTCTATGGGAAAGAGGCAGTATTGCTTATATCATTAGAATTGCCTGCATTGGAGTTGATGAAGCAGTTGGAGTTGTCTGAGTTCGAACCAATGGAATCCAGGTATGTAGAGTTGATGGAATTGGAAGAAATCAGAGAACATGTAGTTTAGATGATTGAGAAGGATCAGGCCTTAGTAAAAATATGGTTTGATAAGAAAGCAAGAGCAAAAGCCTTCCAGGAAGGGGACCCAGTTCTGAAATGGGATGCAGATCGGGCAAAACTAGGAAAGCATTCCAAGTTTGATGCCATTTGGAGTGTCCCCTACATGGTCACGGGATGTAAAAGTAGTAATTCCTTCCAATTGTCTACATTGGATGGAGGAGAACTCTTGATTCCGGTTAACGAAATCTATCTTAAACCTTGCTACTAAAAGGAAAGGGTTTACCCTTATAAATATTAGCCTAGATTTTAATTCCTCTAAGTGCGGATGAACATTGTCTTGTTGTAGTTAGGTTTCAATTTCCCTAAGTCCTTCAGCACAGGTTTTGTTTCTCTCAGGTTGAATTTCCACAGTTCAACGTGCTCTCAGAGAAGGAGTTGCGGTATCAGGCTCGGGATCAGATATCAGGTTGGTTTCAGGTTATTGCTTATGACTCCATGCTCAATGGATTGCTAAAAGGCCACTGATCTTCTACCTAGCAGGTAGGTGATCCCGTTGAGTCACCAAATTGTTGTATATATCTCCCCCCTGGGTAAATATGGACAACCAGAAGAATATGGAAATCAAAGAAACTCAAATGTCGACATGGAAAAAATCGTGCCCATGGCGCAGGTTAGAGGCGTAGGGCAGGAAGTGTTGACACGTAAAAAATGACACCCTAGCATAGGTTAGAGGCACAAAGCAAGAAATGTTGAAATGAAAATAGATGTTCCCTGGTGCAGGGCAAGAAGTGTCAACACGGAAAAAATCGTGCCCTTGCGCAGGTTGGAGGCGTAAAGCAAGAAATGTCAACATGAAAATCGATGCGCCCTGGCACAGGTAAGAAAATGTCGACATGGAAAAAATTGCACCCATGGCATAGGTTAGAGGCACAAAGAAGGAAATGTCAACATGAAAATGGATGCACCTTAGCACAAGGCAAGAAGTGTCGACATGGAAAAATTTGTGCCCATGGCGCAGGTTAGAGGGGCAAAGCAGGAAATGTCAACATGAAAATGGATGCACCCTAGTATAGGGAAGGAAGTGTCGACATGGAAAAATTCATGCCCATGGCATGTGTAAGAGTATGATGACATGAGGATAGTTGCGCCGAGGCGCATCTTTAAGAGTCACAACATTTTCAGCATTGACACCCCGATAGAAAGTAAACCCTGACGCAAATATTCAAACGGCCATAGCTTTTCACAGGGAGCTCAAATTCATGCAAGGTTAGACTTTTCGGAAAGATTACGAGGTCCTCTATCCAAAAATACAAAATACAAAATACAATTTGCCATTTTTTGGGTTTTCTAGGGTTCTCACCTACCGCCATAATGAGATAAATTAAACGCAACCTAGAGGTGGTTGGGGTAGATTTGGAATTCCTCTCTCATTCTTCCTATAAATTTTAAGGAGGGGCTTCTGTCTAAAGGTTAGACATTATTTTTTTTCCCCTCCCTTCTTCTCTTTGGTAGGTGAATTTGTGGAGTTCAAACCTCCCATCTAAAACTGTGATGCAACTTTACCTCTTGGTATTTTTTGGTAGTGTATTGTATCAATATTTGGAGCAAATAATGCATATCTATGGATGATTCTCAACCCTCTCTGTTTTCATTTGCATCCTTCTAATCTTTCACTAAAAATTTGGTTATTTGTGCATGATCTTGCATTGCATTTTAATGGTTTGTGTTTATTGGCAAGACAGGCATTCGTCATTCCTCGGTGCATCACCTTTGTTAGCTTAGGTTTATCTTTATGCATCTTCTTACCCTGTCTCCTTGGAAAGTTAGATTAGGTTTTTGAGTAAACCCTCTGCATTTTTTATGTGTGCATCTAAATAGAGGAATAGGAACTAGCCTTCATGCAGAGAGCTTTTTCTGATTTCGTAAAGTGCCACACTTGGGAAAAGCTCCATGTTATGCAATCACACTGAGAGTCTCAACCCGTTGAGCTGCAGACATTTAGGGGTGTTGTGAGTCACCACTAACACTTATGAAAGGCACAAATACACTTGCAAGGTGTAGGAGAAGGCTTACAACTCAAATGGAGTCAAGAAACAAATTTTACAGAGTTTCCCCACACCTAGGATATCTACCCTCTCAAATGAGAAGTGTTTACAATATATAGACGTTGAAAACTAGAGAAAAAGAAGAGAAACTCGATTCTGCTCTTAAATTTCAACCACCAACAATCAATGCCCTATAAATCTACCTACAATCTATCAATTCTGGTTCCCCAAGTTTGTTTGGCATGTTGGAGAAGGAAAGATGGAAAATCTAGATCATATGTGGGTAGTTGAAGCAATCAGATCCTTTATTAATTACATGAAATATGTTTTCCTAATTTTCACCCATCAAATCCTACTGAAAATAATATTTTATGCTTCCATGGGATAGAGGAGGTCAAGATGTTTCCAACGGTACCAAATTTTTTGAAATTCTAGCACTGGGTCAAAATATATGCCCATTTGAATATTTGAATCGAATCCGTACAAAAATGGTGAAAAAATAGTTTTGCAAAATGGTTCCGTGGGCTTAAAATTCACTTTATGACTTTTGAAAAAAAATTACCGAAGTGAAAAAAATCCCTGTAGCCCCACAAGCCCACAACTTCACATTTTTCAATTGTCATCGTCGGGCCTGCCAGTTTGTATTTTCCACTTTGGCAAAAAGTCTTCCCCAAGCCCGTCAACCTACTTTTAGAAAACAATCATTATAAGGCACGCCCCCTGCATGTAATTTAGGCTTGAGACATGGCTTCTTTGGGCATCAATGGAGGTGTGACTTAATTTTATACTTTACGCCGTTTCGAAACAAAATAAAAATAATTCAAACTACCTCCAGCGACCCATCTTCCCGCTTTGACTTGAAACATGGGCATGTGTCCCTTTACGGGCCTGCTCTGTAGTTTTGTGTTTTGACTAAGCCCCTCTATTTGGTAGAGGTTTTATATCTAACCTAGGACATGTGGAGGCTCAGTGCACATTTGGGACTTGCCTCTAAATTTTCTCTTTGAAGTTGTGCCAAGCCGACACATGGAGGCTTCCACTGATCCTTCAATACTTAGCCGATTTGAGCTTGCTCTGCCTCATTTTTTACTTTGACCATGTGGCAAGCCCATGCTCATTTGGGAACCCGCTCTTGGCTCTTCCTTTGAAATTACACTGAGATGACACATGGAGAATTATGCTAGCTCCTTTTAAGCTTTTACCAAGTGGTGGGTTGGCATTAGTTAAGGGTACTTCTTTGGGCCACACCTTTTGAAGTCATGCTGATGAGACACGTGGAGGATTCCACTGCCCTAGGACTTTTCAACTACCGACATTGTCTCCTTTTCAGACCTGGGACACATGGAATCTTCACTTTCATTTGGGAATTACCTTTGGGCCGCGCCTTTTGAATTTATGTCGTTGAGCCTCATGGTGCCCTCTGCAGGATCTGCCCTGTTTAGAATTTTCAATGGCTAGTTCTACCCCTTTTGACTTAATCTTTTCAGGCCTAGGACATGTGGAATCTCCGCACACATTTGGGGTACCGCCTTTGGTTTCAACCCTTAAAGGTGTGCTATTGATACACGTGGAGGCTTCTACTGGTCCTTTCATACTTAGTCGATTTAAATGGTCGTCTCAGTCCCCTTTATGAATTGTGGATGAATGGAGGGGTGGCAGAAGTTTGAGGCCTCTACTCTTCATCCTTCCTTTGAAGTTGCATCGTTGAGACATGTGGGGGCTTCCACTGACACTCTTATATTTAGCTGATTTGGGCCTGATACCATTTGACTTCTATTAGACCCTGACTACGTGGAGAGATGGTGTTATTTTGAGTCTTTGCCTTAGGCTCTCACTTTTCAAATTGCACCAAGCTGACATGTGGTTCTTTCCTCTCGTTTTTACTTTCCAACAGCTGACTTTGTACCTTTTCATACCTGGGACATGTGGAAGCTCCAAACACATTTGGGGGCTCCATTTTGATGTGCCTTTTTAGAATTGCATCAAGCTGATGCATGGCACCTTTTGCGAGTTTGTTTTTTGGCCCCGAGTCAACTTGTATTTGGCTAAGTCTGAAAACTTCGAGCCTTTCCTCCTTTTCCTCCTATGATCCTCTAGCCTCCTTTAACGTTGTTTGATCCTTTGCTGACCTTGCTCCTCCATTGTAGAGTCATGCCTATAACCTGACTATTGGATTTAAAATATTGGCTGGTAATACTGAGCCGACCCTTCGATTATCTCCTATGTAGGGTCGCGTTTGATCAATTTTACCCAAGGGGAAAAACTGGGATAACAATAATGCATACCAGAGTTTTACGACAAAAATTATTCATACAAAATAACTTCACAACCAAGTTTGATGCAATATTCTATAATTCTTTCCCTAATCTACTTGGATAAGCCATCTGCAACAATTATTAAACTGAGTCAGCTCACGAGAATTGAGCAAGATAAGACTACTTAAAGCAACAATAAGATAATATCTAACAATATCAAGAAAGGAAAAAAATTCTATTCCAAGAATTGACTCAAAGCTCTAAATACTAACAACCCCTTAAGATAATTAAAATTTTTCACCATGTCAATCTAAGAAGAAAGCCTTATACTTCAGTTATGAACAAAGCAAGAAAAATTAAACAATCATTTGAGAAGGGGGCCAATGGCTTGATAAGTTAGAAATAAAAGTCTAGTGTACACAATATTTCCATCCAACAAACTATTAGGTTAAAATATTGAGAACTTATATTCAAACCAAACAATCTACATTCACAAAAAAAAGTAGCAAAATCACAAGCTATGATACTCATTTTCAGAAATGACCAAAAAGAACAATAAATCTAGGAGGAAGCACATATTTCAAGGTTAACACGAAAGGTTGAGTGTATTAAAATTTTAATCATGTAATCATATAGGTTATATGATGGAAAAATAATTCACGACCACCACTCAACATTGTTTAAGGAGGGAAAGTAGATAATACTAGCTTGGAGCATTTACTCCAAGGAATTTCACAATCATTCAAGAAGAGGCCATTTCCCTTATAGTCTAGTAACGATAAGTGAGAGTAAAAAAAAGAGTTCCACCATACAAGTTAACATATTAAACATCAATCCAAGTTTTTCCACACTAGGGATTTCTAGCCCTTCTTTATATTCCTATAGTTTTCATTTTTTTTAAACAAAATTGGATCACTCCTTCAAATATTGGTTCTAATAATTAAGTTGGGGTACAAACTTCATAAGGGATGGTCAAAGTGCCCCTTAAGGAAAAATTTAAACATTTGGACCTACATCAATGATCATTAAGCACTTCATTGAATGTCTAGTATTGTAATCAATTCTAAAGGAATAACCAAGGTGCAAAATGCCTAAGAAAATGGGTACCTTAGCCATGATACCCTCCCCTTTCATACATAATTGTAACCACTACAGTCAACCACACATAAATTTTTGTAAACCTATGGGATTGATTGGATATCAAAGGGGACACCTACCTAGTCCAAGAAAGGAGAACAAGGAGGTCTAACAAACCTCGACAACAACACCTCTTCATGGTTGGGAAACACCAAAGGAAACATCTAACATTAGGAAATTTTTTTCCATAACTCAAAAGGGTGACTAAGTTCCCATAAAACTATAATCATCCTGGATTGGGTTCAATCTAGTAATTGTTCATTAAATCTAGGTTGTCATAACCTGTGGGAACTGTGTTCAACATACCCAAAAGAAAATAAAATCTAGATAGTAAGATCGTGTGAGGAGCAAGAGGTTTAAGGATACATCAGGTTTTCTTTCACCACAACATTTACTAGCTAAAAACAACTTACTAACCTTGTTACTCAAACACAAAAATGGAGTTAAAGATGGTATGAGTTCATTTACTTTAGCATGAAAACACAATAGCCAACGTAGGAGGAAGAAAGGAAATAGATCTATGCTATTCACTTTAACACTAACATTGATTACAACAAAATCAAGAAAATTACAAGGGAAAGGGAAGACTTCTCACTAGGTAAACAAACCCACCACAAAGCAGCATAGACAAACCAAATTATGAGAAAAGAAAATTATATTTCCTGATAGTTTTAAATTTTATCAATTATAGCAAAGGGTAGAGTTATCTTGCCTTGTTTCCACATTCTACCGGTCGTATGGACACCGCACAGAACCAGCAGCAACGAACCTCTAGTTGGATCTCTATCGACAACATGCTAGGTGCTAAAAGTCCACTCAAACCCACGTTGGCACAGGAAGGGAGCTCCCAAAACCGTGAGCTTCAATAGTTGAAAAGGAATGTGATCTCAAATAATTCCATAACTGCAGTATATACAACAATGGGGTTTGATGAAAAGGACCAAGACCTTGAAAACACATGAGACAGGGGAGGGGGAAAATCCAGGCTCCACAACTTTTCCAACATCCTCATATCCTGCGTCTGAAATGGGATGGATGGAGTAGGGTATGTACAGACAACGAAGCACAAAGGAACACGTGGTCTCAAGAATTACAATGATTGCAATTTGTGCAAAAAATGGGTTTGATTTTATGACCCTGATTCCACCATAAGTGGCCAAAAGGTGTCCAACTTGCTTAGCCCACCTTGACAAACATGCACATGGCCAGAGCCAAGATAAGCAACTCTGTAATAGAAATGGACCTCCATTCAAGCATAATGGAGAACAGACTAGGGTAAACCTTTCAATTGATAGTGCACCTTGGAAGGAGAGTATGCAAAACCTGGGAGATAATACACGAGGCAAGAAACTGCATGACAAAGATTCTCAATGAGATATGGTCTCAGGAAATACCACAGTAGTGGGGAAGGCAAAAAAAAATATTTTTAACAAATCTTTGAATCACCAAAGTGACCAAGGGGTGTCTAACATGCTCAGCTCTAATCTTCAAAATACACACATCTAGGGCCAAGGTCATAGTTATTGAAACAAGGTAAGGAAATCCATCCAAAAATTATGGAGAAAGGACTTCTGTCAAAATTTACAGTCACAAGAACCCTAGAGGGAGTGTAAATGCATGTAAAACAAGGAGAAAGAAACACGAGGCCTGAAAAACTATTGACAAACTACCTCAAAGAGATGTGGTCGCAAGGAATGCCACAACTTCCGGAGAATCCTAGGAGGACTAGAAAAATAAACGGCCTGCATAGTTTTCCCTTTTTAGCATATGCGTAGCCAAATAAAAAACTACATATGCAAGTCAGTAGAAGCAGTGCCCAGGACAGGTTTAGAATGAAGCCACCATAACAAGGAAGTGGCCAAAACAAGGAGTGTACAGACCAAAAAATAAAATACTAGAAGAATCCTTGATAAGACAAGGAATACGATTCGGCACCCAACAACTTTAAATTTATGTGAGTGGAGGCATGTGCTATGGCATGACACTGCTAAGGAGGATGGAGGAGTAGGCAGAAAACAACAAGTTCCTTATAATATGCAATCTTTTCACATTAAAAAAAATTCAGTCCCCCTCTAAAATGGTGCCTCCCAAAAATACTCCTCCTCACATGCAATAACTTAGCTATGGTTTGGTGATAAATTATTTTAGGTGAGATAAAAATCCCCTTAAAAAAATTCTCTCCTCCTAATGTCTCCTTCTTCTACGCATCCACCCAAGGCTAGATATACGAGGAATTACAAAAGAAGGGTGTGCAATAGAAAATTTGTGTAAGTGCAAAGCAAAAAATCATTATACTCTTCAAAATAGATATTTATATAAACAAATTATAAATTAGAAGAATGCTCATGTTTATAGGAAAATCAATTAACATTTTCCCCTACAAAAAAAGATACACAAATTATATATTTCATGTATGTGTCAAAATAAAGATAACATGCAGTTTCTTTTTGAAATTCAAATTTGAACTCCCTATGTCGCATGGTTGTTCGGAGCTTGGGTGGTGCTCCATGCCAAGTGGATATGCTCTGGGGATGGGACAATAGTTGTTGGTGGGCATGGAGTCATGAGTTGGCAATGAATGAGTGAAAGGACAATCGACCGATGTTGTGGAAGGCAGACATGAGGTGGACCTCAGTTTGGGTGTGGGTGCCCCTTGTGGTGGTGACTTTATCACCATTTTCAATGGGGGTGGGTGGACTAAGTTATAACCAAAGAAATTCAAATTCATACATTTGGAATGAGTGACTCAGAGTCACCATGCTGGTGGCAGGTCTTTATTTTCTCTTTCCCTTCTTCTAGCTCAGGATTTTTCATTGTTATCTATCTTTGCTTTGACCTTGCTTTGTTTTGGTCTCATGTGACCGCACTTGTATTTCGTCATTGTGGGTTTCTGTCAAGGCTGCTAATAGAGGCTTTCCTTTATGCTCTCTATTGTTATATCTTTTCTCCCTTGTATTGGTGGGGTTTTTCTAGTCCCCTCAAAACAAAATTATTACCTAAGATCTACAACAAAATAAAGGCAACACCTATTTTTTACAGGTTTCCCACATTCAAAAATCTGAAATTATAAGAGTCCCCAATATCATGTAATTTTAATTATTTATCTTATAATCCAATTGAAATATTATTTAATTTATGTTAGCATTTTTTACGTTAGACCTCGTTTAAATGTAATTTTTTGTCTATACTATAACACTTCATAATCTTTACATTAAAAATTTATATACTTTTTTAGGTTTTTTATTTTACAAATCTTTTGTTTAAAAATATCTTTATTTACACTTTATGTACTATAGTTTACAATTTTTTAAAAGAAGAATATAGAGATATGTTTTTCATTTTAGAGTAAAATTGTGTCGATTGAGTTCATCCTTTCCTGATTTTATTTTAAAAATATTGACTAACCATTTACTATTATTCTCCATCATTGCAATTTTTTCACTATAAAATTATCATTGCAAATTTTTATAACTTTAAAATTTGTTTTTAATTTTTTTTAACTTTAAAATATTTATAATTATTTGAAATAATTATCACATGTGATTTTCATATTTAAATGTGATCATTATTTTAATATAGGTTTATATATAATTTCTATCCCATATGTGTGTGTGTATACATACATAGACATACACATTTGTTTGTTGTAACACCCACAAATTTGATGTTCTAAAACCACATTAATCCTTAAACAATTATCCGGAAGGTTGCGGCATTTTTTTTGTTTTGTTTTAAGTTACAAGGGTGTGAAAACCTAATATATGTTTAATTAATTCCTACAATCAAAGTTGCATTTAATAGGATAGATCCAGTAAAGATTATTAATTAATTATTCTTAATCTAGTTCTAATGTCAATTTAATTATCATCACTAGATAAGTGTCCATTAAATTCTCTTACTAGGTTAAATAGTTTCTCCCTTAGGAATTAACATTCAACTCACATTTAATCAACCCTTATCCTATTTATTTTAGTTTTTAAAATCATTTGTCTTAAATTCCTTTGAATCAATTATTAAAACCATAATAGAAGGGTTACATTTTTTTAACTTAATACACTAGAGCCCTAACTGGCCCCATTCACCCATTTCTATATACATTTGATTTATTTAAAATTTACAACCCTGATATGGATATTCTCTCCTAGCAATTATAGGGTTGGATCTTAACCGTTTGATCAAATCAATAGGGACCACAAGATTAGATCAACCCAAAAGTAGCCCTAATCATCCTTAAGGGAGTCTTCTTAAAAATTTATTACCCTAAGCTCATTCATTTGTTTCTCTTTGGTTTTCATGTTTAAGGAGTGGATGTCATGGATCAAGGGAAAAATCATGAAGTCTTCTTGGATCTAGAGTGCGATAAGAAGGGTATTCCATCCATTTGGCTCCTCATTTAGAATATTTGAAGCTTATATTTAATCATGTATTCTTAGTTATTTATTACAATACAAGCATCTATCTTAGATCTGGTTTGAGATCTATTGTTGATTGTTTATTTTTTTCATTGATGGGAAAAAAAAACCCTATTTTGTAAATCAAGATTTTTTATGCATTTAAATCCCTATATGCAAGTTGGAGTATGGGTCCAAACAAGCGTACATGGGCCTCACAAGCTAGTTATACATTTAGGTTAAGTCTGGATCCATAAGAGCCAACTGTTTGGGCAAAAATACATTTTCTAAAAAAACAATCGATGCATAGGTGACCGACGACTATCTCTTGACCAATCATGGTAACCATTGTGTTACCAACATCGGTTCCACTACCGGAACTTCTTCTTGTGTTAATGATAAGTTTTTTAGAATATTTTTGTAAATGTAGGGGTAAGAGATTACTTCCATGAGCAACTTATTATTCAATTTTAAGAAAGCATAACAGTGTTAAAAGCAACTGATACAAAAAAGGGCACAACAAATGATTGTAAACTTTGTAAAAATTAAATTTGTGCAATATCCAGTGACTGATGTTGGTCATAGTAATACCGACAAATATTCTTTCACCGATGCCGGTTACTTTCGGATGAGTCTATTTTATAAATTTTGACATATCTTCGATATTTTGTGCTTCACACTTATCTAAATGACTTTTCCACAATTATTAAGTGAATATAAGGTTGTTGTGCAAGCCATGATATCATTTAAGCTGATAAATAAACTTAGAGTTAACATTCTAAATGATGCAATACGAAATGGTGACTGATGTCGGTACTAAGTACACTGATGCCAATTAAGACTGGCCGATGTCAGTCACTGTGTAGGCCAGAGAGCTCTAAACATAAATTTATAAAATAAAATAGATATCAAAGGATAACTTTAACTTTAAGTATATCAAACCAAAGAGTGTTTGACTATTTCATCCCAGAATAAGGCTATGACAACCTCCCAATTCACATTGTGATCAAAACATTAAGATTTGTAATTTTCTTTTCTTTCCACTCAAGGTAAAATTTAAAGATGATATCCATTTAATGCATTCCTCTACATACAACTTATTTGAAGAGAAAGGAAAGACAAATTCTCTAATGAACTTCCTTCAATTATAATATTACAACCTCATAAATAAAACTTGCAAAACAATTTTTCATTTAAATACAAGTCTAATAGTCTTCCACCTTATGTGGGAATTACAAGAAAATTTCTACATTGAAGGGTTGTTTTTTAATTCAAAAAATTCTCCAAATCCCAATTCTTCAAAAATATCTCGACCATTTATTCACTTTAATCACAACAACCAAAAATAGGGGATAAGCAACACTCTCCACTAAACTAAAAATCCAATGATGAGAAGAATCTATCCTCCTCATTGGCCCCTAAGCCCCAACCAAAATGCAATAAAGGATGGCTCCAACTCATGGAAACTATCAAAAAGCTTCCACATCATAATAAAAAAATTCACAACTATGTCAAAACACATTCAACACAATATACATTCACAAACATGAATTTATCAAAATACACAAGGCTTGAAAAGGCAAAGCGAATGGAGCTAGGATCTATGGGGAGATATCTTATGCCCCCCCGATGATATTATGTGACCAACTTAAAACCCTCAAATATACATATCAAAACCCCTACACAACTCTTATGCCACCCTCAAGATCCTCTTATGCCACCCACATTCTCTTATGCCTCACTAAAATATCTTATGTCACACTCAAATAACCAAGTAAGAAATGCAATCATTTTCTTATCAAAGGTGGGGCACCCAACCCAACTCCCTCCCAAAACATGAAATATACTCTTGTTCCTCCCTACAATGGAAAAATACCCATAGCCTTCGCTTATGCCATACTTAGGCATTCTACCCAAGATCCCAACAAGCACATAAATCATTCACATACATGCAATACACACATATAAAAACAAACAAGTAAAAAGAGTGTAGATCCTACCTTTCCATAGTAAGAACTTGATCAAGGAATCAAACTCCAAGCTCCTTCAAGCTCAATCCAACTCCAACAAACTTCAAGAATTCAACAAGAACTCCAAAAACTCTCTAACTCCAAAAATACAAGAGTACAAATGAAATGACGTAACCCCCAAACAAACAAATAAAATTGCATATATATAAAAAGGAAAGAGGAGGGTGAGGTGGCTCCATGTAGTATGTCACATCACTTATCCTCAACTCCACATCACAAGTCAAACCTAAACCTCGATGCATAATAAATTTGTGGTTGAGAGGAATGACAAGCCTGTTACGCAGACAATCCCAACCCACACCCCCTAAGGACAAAATTTAAAACCCATGTAAGAAAAGTGCAATAAATGTCACTTTTTTTCTTACAAAATACATAATGGGATATATTTTTGACCTCCCGATCCCTAGGTATGGTTTGTATATGAAATTAAGAGGTGTGGGACAAGCTTAGGTTGTCCCACAAGCCTACCAAAATGGCCCTTAAGCCGAAATCCAAAATTCCAAGCCAAGGTAGAGTGTACAACATTCAAAGTCACTTACATTCAATCAAAATCACAAAATCCAAATTATCAACCCCTCTAATAAATTACCCCTTTTGTCACATCCCTAAATAACTTTAAAAACATGATTAATTCACTTAATTAAGGCACATTAATCAACAATGATAAAAAAAGATTACATCACAAATTAAATCATATACACCACAATTAAATAAAAGAAAATGAAAGAATTGTACACAAGACCATGGTCACAATTGGAGGTCACTCCCCCCATGGGGAGCTCCTAACAAATTAAAACAAACAAAAAAACAACATTATACAAGTTGTCATGGTGACCTTCATTTTATCCATCTAGTATTCTGATATGGTTGGTCTCCAATACCCCTTTTGATTTTTTTGATATAATTACCTACAAAATCACACAATACCTCCTTCGTCCTTGAAGCCACATTAAATACATCCAAGATAAAATATATGCACATCAATCAATAAACATCCTTGTATAATTAAATCATCATCTATACTAACAATGTTATTATTTGTCTAATATTTCAACATCTCCATTCTATTTTTTTATCAATATCCGTAAGATCACAAGATTAGTTCAAATGCTAAATCCTAGTAAACATGAAGAGAATTATGAATGTCAGTAATATATATGCTAACAAAACATCATCATCATGAATATAAAATCTCTCTCTATGCCTCTAAGAATCGACAAAAAGCATACTATGAATCACAATCTGTCAATAGTCAGAATATCTCTATCATCTAACGTCATGCTAAACCAAAAAAAATAATATCCAGCTATATAATCAAGAGTAATCAAAATCAAAATGTAATAAGTGTCTAAGAGGAGTGGGAACTACATCCCCCTTCCCTTGGACTTGACTTCCTCTTGGAAGTCACTGAAATAGGTGGGAAACTGGACTCATAGCAGCATAACATCCTCCCATGTAGAAGCAGTCTCATCATACCTGTCCCATTGGACTCGTACCTAATAAATCTCGCAGCCTTGAAGGCCTAGGGGGTTATACTCTAAAATAAACACGTGATCCACCATCATCTTCCCCTACTCTTGCACCTGCAATGCGGTCCAATCCAATACATGAGATGGATCTTTGATGTATCTCCTAAGAACAGATATGTGAAACACATCATGCATGTGAGACAAGCTGGGTGGAAAGGCTAGACGATACACTAAGGGACCGATCAGCTCTAGGATATAGAATTAACCCATAAATCTAGGAGACAAGTTAGAGCCTTTTCTATAATGGATAGGAATCTTATGAGGTCTAACATGAAGAAACACATTCATGCCCACCTCATAATTATGGTCTACTCTCCTCTAATCATCATACTTATTTTGTCCATCATGTACCTCCTGCAACCTGTATCAGACCAAAACAACTTGCTACTCCATGTCATGTAACCAAGACGGTCCAAGAGATAATTTATCCTCCAATCTATCCCAGCTCAACAGTGTGTTGCACTCTCTACCATATAATGTGTGCGAAGGAGCAATGCCAATTGAAATCTGAATACTATTGTTGTAGGAAAATTCCATGAAATTCAAGTACTCCTCCCACCTTAAATGATGATCCATGATGTACATCCGAAGCATCTCCTCTAAAGTATGATTCACCCACTCCATCAGAGTATTTATCTCTGGATGATAGATTGTGTTGAAGTTGATGCTTGTCCTAAGGGCATGTTGCATGTTAGTCCAGAAGTGTGATGTGTATTAGGGACCATGGTCACATATGATCTTCCATGGAATCTCATACAGTATAACAATCTCATCCATGTACACTCTCTTTACTACACTAGCTATATAAGTGGTCTTCACTAGAGAAAAATGAGCCACTTTCGTCATTGTATCCACCATGGCCATGATGGAATCATGGTGGTATCTCGTGGTTGGTATCGCTACAATGAAATCCTTGGAAATGGTGTCCCATTTCCACTCCAGGATATCATGTGGGTAAGAAAGCCCAGTTGGATGTTGATGCTCAGTATTAACCCTCCGACACTCTAAACAGTGTGACAAAAACTGAGCTACATCTCTCCAATGACCTCTTCAATGGTATAGCTATCTCAAGGTAGCGTGCATGTTCTTGACCCCTATATGGGTTGAATAAGGTACATGATGAGCCTCTGCCAAGATATCTTGTCTCAAACCTCCATCCCTAGGTGCATAGATCTAGCCTTTATTTTTTAGAAGTCCATATGACTCTATATTAAAACTATCGAAATTCTCTTCAAGGGGTCTCTGAGACTCAATATTTGTTCTCGATGTAAGGTAGAAACTGTCATGAGAAAGTTGTCACAAAAGCTTACTCCACAAATATGTACCCACTGAAGTAGCCAAAACTGAATGTCTTCATCTGCTCAGAGCATTGGAAACCACATTCTCCTTACCTTTCACATGATCTATCTCCATGTCATACTCGCATAACAACTCTATTCAAATCCATTGATGAGTGTTGAGATTGGGTTACGTGAAGAGGTGACATAAGATCAAATGGTTTTTCCTAAGAATAAATCTCTTGCCAAGTAGGAAATGTCTCCATCAAACCAAAGCAACAAGCTCAAGGTCATGAGTCAGATAATTGAGCTCATGATATTTGATTTTAAGAGACTCAAAGGTAACCACGTGATCCTCTTGCATCAATACCCCACCTAACCCTGTTAAGGAAACATCCGTACACATAAAGAAATCCCTCTGAGGGTCTGGCATAACAAGAATCAGTGTTGATGTAAGACATCCCTTCAGGGTACTGAAGGCCTGCTCACATCCCTTAGACCGAACAAACTTCTTTCCTTTCTACTAAAGGTAAGTGATGGGGTGTGCATTCCAAGAAAATTCCTGAACAAATATCTTATAGTAACATGCCAACCCCATGAAACTGTGCACTTCGGTCATATTACTTGATGTTGGAAAATCCATAATAGGTCAAATCTTGGAATTATTGACATCGATACCTTCCCCATAAATGATGTGACCCAAGTACTACACTTGTGACTAAATATGCACTTTTCCAAGTTCCCATAAAGTTATTGCTCACGAAGACACTGCAGAACCTATCGAAGGTGTTCCTCATGCTCCTCATGCACATGTGAGTAAATAATAATTTCATCAAGAAAAATGAGCATGAAGCGATCCAAAAATGTCTGGAATAGCCCATTCATCAAAGTCATGAATATTGTGGGGTAATTCATTAGACCCAAATGCACTATTGTGAACTCGTAGTGGACATATCTCATACGGAAGGCTGTCTTATGAATATCTTCCTTCGTGATCCTCATCTTATGGTATCCAAACTTAAGATATATCTTAGAAAATATTGTGGTTCCCATCATCTGATGAAAAAAATCAATACATGGAAGGGGGGTAACGATTCTTGATCGTTACTTTGTTCAGATGACGATAAGCAATACACAATCACAGAGATATGTCATTCTTTTTAACAAAAATCATCGGTGCACCCCTAGGGGATATACTAGGATGGATTAGTAATTTCTCTAGAATGCCCTCAAGCTATAACTTGAGCTCACAGAGCTCAGGGGTACTCATCATATAAGGTGCTTGTGAGATAGGCTCTGCTCCTAGAACCAAATAAATGTGAAAATCTATCTCACGTGGGGAAGGTAACCCTGGAAGCTCGTCTGGAAAGACATCTAAAAACTCCCTCAAAATATGATGATCATCAAGTGATATCCCACACAACTCATCCTCAGATCTGTCTCTAATGTGACAACATAAGATCGGAAACCTCATCATGTACACCACTTATGCTGTATAGTAGATATGGTGTGAATAAAGGTGGCTCTCCTAACTCCCACTATCATGTTCTTCACTCCCAAATCACAAGCACATGCTATTACCTTACTATAACAATTGACCCTAGCCCCGTGTATAGATATCTAATCCAAGCCAAAAAAAATCCCATAGGAACCCAACAGAAGGATAAAAGGATCCAAGGTCATGGAAAAGGATCCAGAAGCCATCTCCACATCGCAATTATGAATTTTCCTAACTGCCACTAGCCTACATCGCTCTACTACAAATGGGAAAATAAAAGAATATGAGGATCCCGAATTAAATAAAATAGGAATAGAAATTCCATCAATGCTACCTATCATCTCAATCACCATGCTCTGGTGCTCTACCTGGTGGTTCTCAACTACTACATATATCATATGGCTCCTAGCGATATCATCTATTGTAGGATCTTAAGCTATTGCATTTCCTTTTTTATTAAGGTTCTAAGGGAACTATCTCTAATGATGCCCAAGTACTCCACACCCATAACAACTACCAGGTCCTCTCCAAAGAGAAGAGGCTCCTGTAGGTACTCTAGTGGTATGTGCCATAGATCCTGATCAAATTGTTATGGACTGATGTGGTCACTAATAACGAGATCCTATTGACTAATCTCTAGGTGGTGTCTGAGTCATGACTAGTCCCCTAAGAGGAGGCCCAATATTGTGTCCCCTCTGAGCATAGAATCTATTTACAGGCCTAAATGGATGGAGAGTCTTCCTCTGCTACTATGGAGTTTTGAATGAAAAATGTGTAGAACCATGTCTGCCATGAGGATGAGGAGCTAACCCCCTCGATCTTCTATCGTGCATCTACTGGATACGACTCTACACTTTATCTCTGGCTTATGGCATATACCACCTGGTCTCCTCTGTAATGTAGGCCTTCTCAACGGCTTCTGCTAAAGTCTACCGATAATGAATGCATACTACCCCTTGAATGTCTAGGTTCAAACCCCTGATGAACCTGTGGATCCTCACCTGCTCATCTTGCATGTATTATACATACTAAAGTAGGTCCAGGAAGTGACTCTCATACTCTGGCACTATCATGGATGCCTGACATAGGTCATGGAACTCATTTATCCACTGCTGAATGAAACTCATGGACAAATATCTACTCCTAAACCGCTCCTCAAATAGCTCCCAAGTCACTGTCTCAAAATCCATGTGGAGCTTCTACTCCTCGGTCCTCTACCAAACCTTGATTTCGTCTCTCAGAAGGTGAATGAAAACACGAGCCTTCATGTCTCTGGTACATGAACATAGCTTGAAGCATCCACTCAAGATGACCAACCATGTGTCTTCCTGGAATCCTCTAGTGTCCACAATGAAATGATATGGGAGGAGTTTTAGGATCTCTCTGACATGATCTTCTGCTCCATATTGTTTTCCTCTAGGTATCTCAACACAATCATCGTGCAGCCTAGGGCTCTTAGATCTTTCCTTGTGTCATATAGCACTGCTTCCATGACCTCACTGTGGTGGATCTCATCTGACTAACTCCACATTGGATTTCTCTGCCCTATTCTCATCACTATCTCGGGAAGGTGCACCATCCTCTACTGATGGATCTCTATCAGGTATGTTATGTATCACTCCCTAGGATCCTCCACATATAGCGGCATTAACATCCTGTAATGTCTAAAGTATCTAAGGTAATATGCCTATTACTGCCTGATTTAAGGGTGGTAGGTCTAGGTCCATGTATAAGAACCCGTCGTCTGGGCCGCACCTCCTGAACAGACCAAGGTGAGAGTTTATCATTCTAGGTTTTGTTTCAGTTTTCTAGGTTTTTTGCATTTAAAATATCATGCAAGGTTGTATACTCTAGGTTTTGAGTTGTACTAAGTTTCTTGTTATGTCTTATGTTTCCAAGTGTTCCCAGGGTCTAAGCATTGAACCCATGGCTCTCATACCAAGTGTAATGCCCACAAATTTGATGTTTCCAAAACCACATTAATCCTTAAACAATTATCTAAAATCTTGTGGCAATGGCTTTTGTTTTAAGTTACAAGGGTGTCAAATCCTAATATATGTTTAATTAATTCCTACTAGAAAAGTTACATTTCATAGGATAGATCAAGTCTAGATTATTAATTAATTATTCTTAGTCCAGTTCTAATATCAATTCAATTACCATCACTACATAAGTGTCCATTAATTTCTCTTACTAAGTTAAATAGTGTCTCCCTTAGGAATTAACATTCAGCTCACATTTAATCAACCCTTATCCATATTTCCCTTAGTTTTCTTAAATTATTTGTCTTAAAGTCCTTTGAATCATTTATTACAACCATGCTAGAAGGGTTATATTTTTTTAACTTAATTTAATTGTCATAAAGTTTCCCCATTCACCCATTTACACATACATTTGATTTATTTAAAATTTACATCCCTGATATACATATTCTCTCCTAACAATCGTAGGGTTGGTTCTTAAACCTTGGATCATCCTTAAGAGAGTCTTCTTAAGCATTTCTTACCCTAAGCTCATTCATTTGTTTCTCTTTGGTTTACAGGTTTAAGGAGTGGATGTCATGGATCAAGGGAGAAATCATGAAGGAGTCTTCTTGGATTCCATCCATTTTCTCCTTTTCTAGAATAGTTAAATCCTAGATTTAATCATGTATTCTTAGTTATTTATTGCAATATAAGCGTCTATCTTAGATCTGGTTTGAGATCTATTATTGAGTTTTAGTTTTATTTGTTTTCATTGATGGGGAAAAAACCCCATTTTGTAAATCAAGAGTTTTATACATTTAAATCCCTATATGCGGGTTGGAGTATGGGTCCAAACAAATATACACAAGCCAAATAGGCTGGATCTACATTTAGGTGAAGTCGGGAGCCATAATACCCAATGGTTTGGCTGAAAATACGTTTTCTTAAAAAAGAAATCCATGCACAGGTGACCGACAATGGTTTCTTGACCAACCAAGGTAACCACTGTGCTACCAATGTCGGTTCAACTACTGGCTCTGGTTCCCATGTTAATGATAATTTTTTTAGAATATTGTTTTCCATGCAGTGAGTAAGAGATTAATTCCATGAGCAACTTATTATTCAATTTTAAGAAAGCATAACAGTATCAGAAACATCTTATATAAACAAGGGCACAAAAAATGACTGTCAAGTTTGCAGAAATAAAATTGGAGCAATATCCAGTGACCGATGTTGGTCATAGGAATACCAATGATGGTTCAGTCGTCGATGCTGGTTACTATCAGATGAGTCTGTTTAATAAATTTTGAAGTATCTCCAATAATTTGTGCTTCACACCTATCTAAATGACTTTTCCACAATTATTCATTGAATTTAAGGTTTTTATGAAAGCTATGATATAATTTAATTCGATAAATAAACTTGGAGTTAACATTCTAAATACTACAATACTAAAAAGTGACTGATGTCGGTACTGAGTACATTGACGCTGGTTAAGCCTGACTAATGTCATTCACTGTGTAGGCCATACAACTCTGGAAATTAATGTATAAAATAACATAGATATCAAATGATAACTTTAACTTTAAATGTATCAAACCAAAGAGTATTTAATTGTTTCATCCTAGAATAAGGATATGACAACCTCCCAATTCACTTTATGATCAAAACATTAAGATTTGTAACTTTCTTTTCTTTCCACACAAGGTAAAATTTAAACATGATATCCATTTAACTAATTCCTCTACATACAAGTAATTTGAAGAGAAAGGAAAGACACATTCAATATTGAACTTCCTTCAAATATAATAATACAACCTGCTAAATAAAACTTGCAAAGCAACTTTTCTTTTAAATACAAGTCTAATAGTCTTCCACCTTAAGTGGAAATTACAAGAAAATTTCTACAATGAAGGGTTGTTTTTTACATCAAAAAATGCTCCACATCCCAAGTCTTCAACAAGAGCTACACCATTTCTTCAATTTAATCACAACAACAAAAAATGGGCGAGAAACATCACTCTCCATCCAACCAAAAATCCAATGAGGAGAAGAAGATATCCTTGTCATTGGCCCCCGAGCCCTAACCAAAATGCAATAAAGGATGGTTCCAACTCATGGAAACTATCACAAAGCTTCCACATCGTAATAAAAAATTTCACAACTATTTCAAAACACATTCAAAACAATATACATTCACAAACATGAAACTTTCATAATACACAAGGCTTGAAAAGGTGAAGTGAATGGAACTAGGATCTATGGGGAGATATCTTATGCCCCCCCAATGATATTACACGACCACCTTAAAACCCTCAAATATACATATCAAAACCTCTACACAACTCTTATGCCACCCTCAAGATCCTCTTATGCCTCCCACATTGTCTTATGGCTCACTACAATATCTTATGTCACACTCAAATAACCAAGTAAGAAATGCAATCATTTTCTTATCAAAGGTGGGGCACTCAACCCAACTCCCTCCCAAAACATAAAATATACTCTTGTTCCTCCCTACAATGGAAAAATACCCTTAGCCTTTGCCTACGCCATACCTAGGAATTCTACCCAACATCCCAACAAGCACATAAATCATTCACATACATGCAATACACACATATAAAAACAAACAAGTAAAGAGAGTGTAGCTCCTACCTTTCCATATTAATAACTTGATCAAGGAATAACACTCCAAGCTTTTTCAAGCTCAATCCAACTCCAAAAAACCCCCAAATTTCTCTAACTCCAAAAATACATGAGTACAAATGAAATGAAGTAAACCCCAAACAAACAAATAAAATTACATATATAGAAAAAGGAAAGAGGAGGGTGAGGTGGCTCCATGTAGGATGTCACATCACTTATCCTCAACTCCATATCACAAGTCAAACCTAAACCCCAATGCACAATAAATTTTTGGTTGAGAGGAATGACAAGCCTGTTACGCAGACAATCCCAACCCACACCCCCTAAGGACAAAATTTAAAGCCCATGTAAATATTTGACCCCCCAATCCATAGGTAGGGTTGGTATATGAAATTAAGAGGTGTGGGATAAGCTTAGCTTGTCCCACAAGCCTCCCAAAATGGCCCTTAAGCCCAAATCGGAAATTCCAAGGCAAGTTAGAGTGTACAACACTCAAAATCAGTTACACTCAATCAAAATCACAAAATCAAAATGACCAACCACTCTAATAAATGACCCCTTTTTTTCAAATCCCCAAATAACTTAATAAACATTATTAATTCAATTAATTAAGGCACATTAATTAACAATGATAATAAGAGATTACATCACAAATTAAATCACATACTCCACAATTAAATAAAAGAAAAGGAAATAATTACACACTAGCCCATGGTCACAATTGGAGATCATCGCCCCCATGGCCCATGGAGACCCCATAACAAATTAAAATGAATAAAACGACAACATTACACAAGTTTCCACGGTGACCTTCTTTGTATCCATCTAGTATTCTGTTGTGGTTGGTCTCTAATCCCCGTTTTGATTGTTAAGATATAATTGCTTGCAAAATCACACAATACCTCCTTTATCCTTGTGGTTACATCAAATAAATCTAGGATAAAATATAAACACATCAATCAATAAACATCGTTATATAATTAAATCAGCATCTAGACAGTCTGAAATTTCAACATCTCCATTCTATCTTTTATCAATATCAGTAAGATAACAAGATTAGTTCAAATGCTAATTTTGAGTCAACATGACAAGAATTCCGAATGTTAGTTATATATGCTAACAAAACATCATCATCATCATCAATATGAACTATCTCTCTATACGTCTAAGAAGCCACACAAATCATACTATGAATCACAATCCATCAATAGTCAGAATATCTATATCATCTAGCATCATGCTAAACCAATATGATATAATAATATCCATGTGTATAGTCAATAGTAATCAAAATCAAAATATAATAATTGTCGAAGAGGAGTGGGCACTACATGCGTGTTTGTATGTATACAAACATACACATGTTTGTGTATGTCTATATATGTGTGTGTGTGTATCTCTCTCTCTACATATATATATACACATAAGTTATTTATATATTTTCTAAGTAGTGTATAAATAATATTAATTTGCATTTTTTAAGGGTAGTATTAAAAATTGTTGTCTTTTAACAAATCGTTTGACTGACATTAATGGTCATCAAATTTAATCCCTAAATTTCTCATATCACTTATTTACATTGTTTATTTACGTGGCTTATATCAATTATAGTTTTATTATAGTTATGCTCCAACAATTAGTTAAGGATTCGAAGGAAATTAACGTGGAAACATACGTCCTTACCTTGTTTCTAGATTAGGTTTTCTGAGTATTTTTTTGGTCCAACTCAAGAGGGCTTTCCCTAACTAGGTTTATATGTCTTTTGTAATAAATTGTGTAACATGTTTGTTAACAGGGGCATTTGCATCCTCATGAGACTAATAGTCCCTATCTTAGGTGGATTTTTCTCTAAGAACATGATCACTTAGTTTCACCTCGGCCATCCATTACCTAATAGAACTAGTGGGAGAGAAAGATGGAATAGTTCATTATTTAAAGAGTTAAGGTTTGTATTAGAGTTTACACAACAACGATCCCCTTTTTTCACCACAAGATGGATTAAACATGCTATAAGAGTGATCTAATTTTCTCTTTTTTACAAACATGTAATTTTACAGTTACAATTCACCAACTACTCATAAATTTAAATTTTTGTTAAGTTTCACAATTAACCCTTAGTATTTCATCACAAAACCCTAACAATAAATGAGATTGGGTATCAAGTTGATTTATGATATGATTTTTTAAAGGTGACTTTCAAGGTTAGTTGACAAGCTTTGCCACTCAATACATGTGTCGTCCTAAATGGTTTTATATTATGCTTAATGTTGGTTTCCTATGGTGCCCTAGCCAGGATAACACTATCCTATGGTTATAATCTTGGTTT
Source organism: Taxus chinensis (assembly GCA_019776745.2). NCBI lineage: Eukaryota > Viridiplantae > Streptophyta > Pinopsida > Cupressales > Taxaceae > Taxus > Taxus chinensis. The sequence continues at coordinate 709,286,916 of CM034150.1, read as the reverse complement.
CCTATGGTTTCTTGTTGGTTTCCTGTTGGTTTTAGTGTTGGTTTCCTATGGTTTACTACACAGCCAACTATCAATCCTATGAGTGGACAACATACATGAGAACAAAGTTAAACCATGTCTTTCCTAATTGTTGGGTTTACAGAAAAGTTGTTAAGCATGCAAGCTAGGATGGAAATCTCAACTTGGGCTCTTATCTACTTAACTATAAGGTGTCATTGAATGTAGAGTTTTAAGTTTATTCTAAGGTTTTAGTTTCATATGCTAAGAAGAATCACACGTAAATAATATTTATGCAAAAAAAAATTACTAGGGTTTACTGTTTCATTTAGATTTCTTTATTACATTTTCAAGGTAAGGAACACAACATACACACTAATTAATCATCAATTTCACACTGGAATCTCACTATAAGGTATTAAATTCAATTTCATTTAACACACACACACACACACACACACACACACACACACACACACACACACACACACACACACACACACACACACACATATATATTCAACCCCCCTTTTTTGTTTCCATACATATATTTGAATCAAAATAACACCTATGGTTAAATGCACATTTCCCAAAGAACCCCTAAAATTAGCATCTCATACATACTACCAAACATCAATAATAAGTATTTTAAAACATTACAAAAAAATTGTTCAACCTCTACAATTAAATTGTATTAAATATAAATCACAATAATGTACAACAAATTACAACCACACAGTTACACCATATTATTTGCATCTTGCACATCTAGGTTAGCATGGAATAAGCGATAAATCATTGACATGATGTCGACCTAAATCTATCATAATTATTGTTATTGGTTTTGAATTTACATGATGATAAAAATACACATGCAACAAGAGAGGGTTAGGGGAATATATTAATTTCATTCCTTAACTAAGAGAGGAGAGAGAGAGATATATAGAGAGAGGGAAGAGAGAGAAAAGAGAAACACTATTTTCCAAAAATTCAAATGTCACACAACAAGTCACAAGACAGAGTTTCAAATAGTTATTTACAATTGTTAATAAGTTTCTATGATTTTTTGCTAGCCTGACTAGGGTCCTACAACTTCCTTTTACATTTTCCTCTTAGTTGCAAAGACACCCAATATTTTCTCGGAGGCTAAGAAAGTGCATTCAAAAACTATCTTCTTATAGGAAAATTTACGATGGGTGAATTCCTACGTGTCCACCTATATAACAAGAATACACAGGGACTAACGGGATTTAGAACTAACGAAAGGTGTATAATTGGCAAGTCGTTTTCCGAAGCCACCAATCGTAATTGGCCAAGTATGACCTAGTCAAACAGTGACAGGAGGCCTACGAAATCCCTTTTCCGAACTAACCAGAAATGTGCCTTTCCCAAACTGAACATTCCAAGTAATTTTCCAGTAAAATAATCGAGGTTTGTGGAGGCGGACAAGCATTTCGTTGTTCAAGGCCCACAAGGCGAGCCAATATGAAACCCAAATTTTCAATTTTAATAACTTCCTAAAAGTGCAAAATGGGGTAATAGGGATCCTAGAGGAGCAGTGAAGAGAGTACAAATGATTGACTAGGGGAAATCTAAATCTTGATGCAAATCTCCTCATAACAAGAAGCACATATGATACTTGAAACCTCTTTGTTGGGGTTCTGAAGGTGGTTTTGTGAGTCTTTGAAAATCATGGTTTACTAGTTTTTTTCAAGGAAATGATTGACATATTTACAAGGAACTCAACCTTAACTTGTTAATAAAATGGGTGTTGTAGTAACCTAGTTTGGTTATGAATTTTGTTAGACTATCTCAAAATAAGGGTTTAAGTCCATGGTTGACTACCAAGGGATTATTTGGATTGTGCAAGTTATAATATGATGTTTTTTTGTTTTACAAACAAGTTTATTTAAAACAATCAAATGTATAATAATCCTAGGGTTTAATATTTTATTTCATTGCAAATGGAAAACTAAAATATGAGAATTATGAAGGATAAGAAGATATGAACCATGCATAGAGGAACGAAGCTGGTTGAAATTGTTGGACTCAGTTCTGCGTCATAGTTAAGAATTATTTCAAATGGTTGCACGCATCCACCATTCCACCATTGCATTTTATTCCAAATATTATACCAGAGGTGTATCAAGTATCCTTTTTGACAGCGGTTTCCCATCACCATCTTATACTTTCCCGTGCCACTAAAATCAAATTCATGATCACCGACTTAGGTTTCTTTCATCCGCATGGAATAAGGTATACACCCACTTTTGTGGAACTATAAAATAGCCTTTTCCATTATCCTTTTATCGAAGACAATATTCTATTTCCAACATTGGTCGATCAAACCTTATAACCCATTGCAATAATATTCTTACTGCCCACTGAAATACCTTTAACAAAATCCACGCAATGATAATATTGCCACGTAAACCCCTTATCTCTCCAACAAAATTTTGTCGCCAACCTTATCCCTCCAACCTACTCATTGCCACATGGCACTAAGAGCTTAACTTTTCCCGTAATACCTTAGAAACGTTTTTGAGGGGCATAGTCCACAACCCATACAAATGGCTTAACATCCACATCTAACCAAATTTCCTTTGGTCTTTAGGCTCTGATGGGTGTACGTTTAGTGAAATAGTTGCAATGGTCATGAGGATGCCCACATTTTTTTTAGGCATTTTGGAAAACATTTCACATTCCTTACGCATGCTTCCACATTTTGTAGGCCTATATAATAGGGCACTTGCAACTGAAACATCTCACAAACCCCCCTTATCCATATTGCATTGGTGGATGTTGATCCACGATCCTATTTTAACAATGGCTAGGACATCCTCACAACTCCTTTTTGGTGTAGGGGGGAAATTCTTTCACACAGAGGAAGAGTTTGAAAGAGACAATCCTACATAGACATTGTTATCTTATTTATGCAACACTATGTTTTTTACTGAGAAACAAATTCAAACCCAATACAAATATGGTGCTTCTCTTCAATCATGCATTCCAAGACAGATAATTCTCCTCCGTTTATTTGTCAATGTTTTCATAAATTAATAAATTACAATTTTTGGTTGGTATCTATAATTGTAAAAAAAATGAGTACCAATTTTTTGATCCCATAGTGTGCACAGATGAAAACCTTGAACTTATTTAGTAGTCGGGTCAAAGCATACAAGTGTGTCCCACTTTGTGGCCATAAATATTTTAAAATCTGACTAGTAAATAAATAGTTAAAAAATACTATAAAAAATTAAAAAATCAGGTAAATTCTGGATGCCCTGCACCTTGGTATTTATAGCCTCTTAAAAATGCATGTTTGGTCATTTTATATGTGTTTGGTCATGTTTTGGTTGTCGGACATAGTTTGCTGAAAGTACAAAAACTACAAAAAAGTGGGACATAGTTATATGCTTTGACCCAGTCTTGAATTGGGTGTATAAAAAAACCTCACTTGAACACCATAGCGCCTGAAAAAACTGCAAGAGTTGCTTTAAAGATTCCATTTTCCACATAGGAACAAAAATGGATTCAACATCCAAATCAAACAATTTTAATATAGTGAGATGAGGAGGTAGTGGTTTTCCATGCAACATTATGTTTATTTAAGAGTGTGATTGTATAAATCTACTTTTCCATTGTCAGGAAAAAAAAGCTATGACTCTACCCTCACTTTCACTAGCCAATTAGTACTAGATTTACAATGTTACTTTGATTTCGACGTGATTTATGCCTTGGATCCCAAGTAAGGTGCTTGTATTATTATTCCAGGAAGGAATGTCATATTTGAAAGGATAATTAATACACCCATGTTCTTTGGTTGTTTCCCATACCCACGCATAGTCCTCGTGAACCACCTAGAATTACACCGCCACCAACTCCATTCTCCCTCCATCGTCCAAAACCAATTCATTACCCAGTTTCATTATAATTATTTATTCTTATTCTTATTCTTATTCTTATTTTATTTTATTTTTAAATACATCTTAATTGGTTATTAAATTGATTGACAACATGGTTGTTGATTAAGGAGATAGGGAGAAGAAATCGATGCATTACATTAGTGGTGGTTCGCAATAAAGGAAAATACACTAAAATTGTTGTATCAGATGCCACATAGATATGTGCACTCATGGATTGCATTAGTTGAAAGAAACGCATAAAGTGGAGTGTTGAAGAGAAATGAGAAATCCCAATAATTGTTTATGGAATTTCTATAGCTGATGTGGTCTAGTTGAATGCGGGGATCACGAGTTTTTCGTAAAAAGGTATGGTTTTCCCCTTTACTCTTACATTAAATTTCCCTTCATCATTTCTATATTTTTCAAAATTAAATTTTTAATGATAAGGAACATAATTCCAACAAATGAAAAAATATTTCCTTAACATGAACTCTCAAAACATCAACAACAAAAAAAACACTGATCTTGAGATTCACGCGTATGGAGCGCTACACCCAAATGTACTGCAAAGTTGAAACTCTTTACATGACCTTTGGTAACATGGAAAACCTTATGGGACCTTAACCAAGTTGTTTTAAATAATTTAGCACTCTTGGAATTCGTATTCTTAAACCCTCTTAGCTTATCAATTCACTTATAGTGACAAGGTCATTTCAATAAAACGTAACCGGTTTCGTCTTACGATTGTCGCTTATCTTGAGTGAAACTAAAAACCACTACCTTCTACCTCTATATTTCCAACAAGAGGATTGTAATCCCCCTTCAATTCAATAAAAATACCTTCGTGAACTAATTTTGCAAGTGGTTTTTGGGACCTACTTGTCATTTTGTGACAAGAGTCGCTGATGCAATTACGATATCTAGCCCCAAAGATGCCTTTGTAAGTTGAGCTCTTCTCTTCATTGTAATTAGATTCTGTAGGAAAAAAGGAATTCTCTATGTATGGGAGAGTAAGTAAGAATCATCAAACTTTGTTATCAAACTTAAACCGAGTGTTTTCAATACCCAATTTGTACGCATTTTTAATATTTTGGTCGGTTTGCTCAACCTTAGCTAGAATCCATTTTTTTTATTCTTGTTTGACTTCTAGTCACATGTGTGACCTTGTAATACCACTGCAATTCTATTTATAATGTTATTCAATCTCTTGTCTTGTATAAATTAATTTTAAAATATATGGTGATTTTTCTCTCTCTACCCTCTTCTCTCTCTAGAAACGACTATGACACTTTGGCTGATTTGAAAATATAAATGAATTGGGAAATATGAATTGATTTGAAATTAAATAAAAATGGACATGAAATGAAAATGGTTGTGACATTGTGAATGTAAAATAATATGTCTCTTAACTTTCTCTCTTATTCTTACTCTCTCTCTCTGCAGTACCAAAACGTTAAGTTCAATTGAATGTGTAAGCGTTAACGCATGAGAAAGAATCTTTTTCTTCTTCATTATCTCTCTATCTCTCTCTCTCTTTGTTTTATTCAATTGAAAATGTTAAAAATCATGAATGCGTGGATTTATGCTTGGGTGTAGGGGATTTCCATACTCAGTCCTAGGACTGATACAACATTGGTTGTAGGTACTATGAATAAGATGGATTTTGATATGTCGTAATTAATGAGTTGTAATTGTAAAGTTGTATACATATTTCAATACACATATTATAATAGAGTAATGATATGTATTGTTGTTTGAAGAATTGTTCTTTGCATATTTTGAAAGGGAATACCAATGTGGCTATATTTTATATTGTCGAATTGGTTGTGAAGTATTACTCAAGGTTTTACCGATGTCATAAAGATGTTTTTTTTTAATATTGGAAAATAGTTTTTTGAAAGGGACTATACCCTTGAATACAAAATAAGGCCTTTAAGCTGGAATAAGAGTGAGAAGCATAGCAGGACTAACCAAGTCCAAGTAGTACAATGAAATTCAACGTAGCCCAGAAACAGCTACACAAGCGAGACTTAACAGCAAAACAACAGCAAAAAAACAGTAACCCGATAGCCAAGAAATAGTAAGAATAACAAAAGAGAGCAGTAGAAGCATGCAGGACTACTTCTTGGCTGCTTGATCAACACTGATCTTGACTTTTTTCCAAGCATGAAACATACCCAAAGCGGTCATGTGGGTAGCATCCGTCTTATCGAGCTCCTCGATGGTCCTTTTGCTCTCTTTTTCATTGCCCCAAAGTGTAGCTGGGACACCGCTGAGGTTGGAAACACTTTTGGCATGTCCCACGATGAACTCCTCAATGGCCCTAAAGGCTAGCAATGTTGTAATCATGCCTAGTCTTAGCCTTCCCAACGCGGGAGTCCAAGGAGGTCAGCTTTTTGTATATGTCTTCAATCTGACTATTGTCAATGCTCCCTTCCCCCTCCATGCTTTTCTTACCTTTTTGCTTAGCTAGGTTTTTGACCTCATCCTTCAGCATTTTTATCTCAGCCTCTAGGGCCTCCAGTATCTTAGAAGGGTTATCCATCTATGCTTCCCGGGGACTGGCACTACTTATGTTCAGCAAGTCACGTGTAATGTCAAGATCAAGAGGCTCTTTCCTTGCTACAAGAGTCTCAAGGTTGACTCTCTTAGAAGCCCTGGTGAATGGACGTTTAGAGGAAGAGGCGAGGTGGGTGGTAGGAGAAGCAGGAGGAGGAATAGAAGGAGAATCATGTGTAGCTGGCATGGGGGTAGTAGCACCGGTGGCAGGGGTAGTAGCAAGGGCAGCAAGGGCAGCAGGGGAAGCATGACTGGCAGCAGCAGAGCCCATCAAAGGGGGATCCGGGCTAGGAGAGGAAGGAAGACCGGGGTACTTGAGAAGGCAGTATTTGTGAATTAGCAAAATAAGCCCTTGATGCAAGGGAACCGCCCGGGTATGCTTCTGGAACTCCAAAATGGAGCGCTCAAGAGAGTTTAAAAGATAATGAGGGAAGCAAACCAATCTATTCCTACGGAAGTGGTTTAAAAAGATGAGATGCTTAGCTGGGACAGTAACAAACCTACCTTCCAAGGAGATGAAACGAATCATCATGCGAGTGACATCATCAAACGGTGAAGGAATTGAGCTTACAAGCAGACCCACTGTGCTAAATATAAGCTTCTCATCTTGCTCCACAAATCTTCTTTCTTCAGTTTCTTTGATAACCCTTTTGTTGAAGAAGTGGTACCCATCCAGGCTGAGACCGGTCACTTCAGCAATGAGCTCTTCATTGACAAGAATTTTCTGTCCCCCATAGTCGACAGTCCTCTCTTTCCATTCCTTAGCAAAGCGTACTGAAATACTTTGATCATGTCCCTGCACCCTTTCAACAAAGCTGGTGAAGCCGCCTATGCTGAGGATGTTCCAAAGATCGGTGTTATTCTTCCAATCAGGGTCCGCGCACGGCTCAATTTGACAGGGAGGTCCTCCCATCTTCTCAGTGGTGTGCAGGTTACAACAAATTCCAGAATGCCGCTGAGCGTGAAGAATAGTTCGTTTCTTACTGTTGAAGATCGCATAAGACTGGGAACTGTAGCCATTGGTCTTCTCACGAACGGCTGCGTAATGTCATAAAGATGTTAAACTAATATTTTTTTAGGTTAATTATTTGTTTATTTCCTTATCACCCAAAATGTTAGGTAGAATTTATTTTCATCAAAACTTTAAAAAATAAAAGAATGAGTTGTAATGCCTATTATACTTCCTCTTGCCATTAGAATCTTTTTCCATGGTATAAAAAAATGATTGTGTTAATGAAATACTATGATCTCATTAATCATCTTTATGTTTCACACCTAAGATGTCTTATTAATGTCCATTTCCTTTTTATTTTATGAAGTGGTGCATATATGTTGTGAAACCTATCATATTGGGACTAGCGAGGAGATAATGTATAGGTGTGTTAGGTCTAACCATATCATAAATAAGTGTAACCGCTTTGTGCAAAAATTTCCTTGGTATCCCAATGGGTGACTTAATCCTTGCAAGATAGTTGGTGGTCGTACCTACGAGTGATTTCTTGTGAGATCAAAATGTTAGGAAATAAGGGATAAAATATGCGGAATAATCCCTCACAGAATTGCAATAGTAGAAACTAATATGCAGAAATTATTACAAATCTCAAATAAAACTACAGAATAAAATAACACAACACAAAGAGACAGTATTTAACGTGGTTCACCCAATTTGGGTTACGTCCACCAAGAATCACTTGCTCAAATTTTATTACAAGCCACCGCTCTCTCAATACAATACCCAGATCCGTTTGGAGCTATGCTCAACAAACTCTACAGAATTCACAGCCAAATTCAAAGCACATCTACAATGTTCTTCATATCTCTATCATATGCATAAAACCATATAAATAGACAACTACTTAAGCAATTTTACAAAACCATGGGTATCAAAACCATGGGAAAAACCCATCCCATAAACCTATGGGTCAAAAACCTCACCCATATGAGAAGAGCACGTTTCCCGATATGTCAGGTGCATTTTTTCGGGGCCAAAAAAAATTTATGACTACTTTTTTTTTTTCAGGGGCTGCATGAAAAGTGTACAGTACTATTAGTGTATAGTCTTCAACACTAAGACTTCAAAGTGTACAGTTATCTTAGTGTACAATCTTCAACACTAAGACTTCAAAGTGTACAATACTCTTAGTGTACAGTCTTCAACACTTTCACACATGAAAACAGGCTCCACAACCTAATAATCTCCCACTTGGAGACTAGTTTTCCTCTGAGCAAGCTTCTCAACCCTTCACTAGTTTCTGTGAAGACCAACCAAAGTTGAACACAACTTCAATTTTTCCCTTGTGACCACCTTGGTCATCATGTCTGTAGGATTCTAACTGGTATGAATCTTCTCTAACTTCAACTTCTTTTCCTCCAAAGTTGTCCTGATGAAGTGGTACCTTAATTGTATATGCTTCATCCTGGAGTGGAAAGCAGAGTTCTTAGCTAGGTGTATAGCACTCTGACTATCACTATGTAGCTTAATTCCTCCTGCTTATGCTCCAACTCCTCAAGAAATTGTTGTAACCAAATCATTTCCTTGCTTTCCTCTGTGGTAGCAACATACTCAGCCTCCATGGTTGACAAAGCCACCAACTTCTGTAGTTGTGAAATCCAACTTACTGCTATTCCAACTATAGTGTAAACATAACTTGTTGTGCTCCTCCTACTGTCTACATCTCCAGCCATACCTGAATCTACATAACCATGTAAAGTGGTGTCTGATCCACTGTAGCACAAAACTATCCCCATAGTCCCTCTCAAATACCGAAGGATCCACTTTACTGCTTGCTAGTGATCTCTACCTGGATCACTCATAAATCTACTCACCGCTCCCACTGCATGGGCAATATCAGGCCTAGTACACACCATGGCATACATAAAACTGCCAACTGCTGATGAGTAAGGTACCTTGGACATTTGGTTTCTCTCCTGCTCTGTCTTGGGACACTGCTCCTTTGATAACTTGAAATGGCCTACCAAAGGAATCCCAACTGGTTTAGCATCCTGCATATTAAACCTCTCCAAGACTTTCTTAATGTACTCTTCCTGAGATAAAGTCAGCTTCCATTCGTTCCTATCCTGAGATATCCTCATATCAAGGATTTTTTTTTTTGGCTGCCCCCAAATCCTTCATAGCAAAGGATTCACTTAGTTGCTTCTTGAGTACTTTTATTTCTTGCATGTTTTTACCTGCAACCAACATGTCATCTACATACAAACACATGATAATATAACTTCCTATTCTCAAATTTCTTTGTATACACGCAATGGTCAGAATGACATCTAATATAAGCTTGCTCCATCATGAAGCTATCAAACTTCTTATACCATTGACGTGGAGCTTGTTTCAGGCCATACAAGCTCTTCTTCAGTTTACACACCATCTCCTCTTTACCTTTGAATTCATATCCTTCTGGCTGCTACTTATATAGCTCCTCCTCCAGATCACCATGGAGAAATGTAGTCTTTACATCTAACTATTCCAAGAACAGTTCTGATAGAAGTCATTTTTACTACCAGGAGAAAAAATATCATCAAAATCTATACCTTGTTTCTGTGCAAACCCGTTGACCACCAATTGGGCCTTATATCTTTTCTTTCTTCCTTCTTCATCTTTAACTCTGTACACCCACTTGTTCTGCAATGCTCTTTTGCCTTCCGGGTAGCTTCACCAAATCCCAAGTCCGGTTTTCCATGAGAGACTTATGCTCCTCATCCATGGCTTGCTCCCACTTGTTACTAGCATCTACCTACATTGCTTCATCAAAGCTCTCTGGCTCTCCATTATCAGTGAGTAATAAATAATAAAGAGAAGGAGAAAAATGTTTAGGTTCTTTTCTTACCCTAGAAGACCTCCTCATTGTAGGAGTTTGGGGTTCCTGTTGAGTAGGTTCCTAAAGTAATTCATGGGTCACTTTCCCAAGTAGAAGATCCTCTACCACTACATATTCTTTCTTGGATTCTTCCCTATTTTCCTATAACTGTTGCTTATACATGACCTTTCTCATTAAATACCACATCCCTAGACCGAATGATTTTCTTGTTCTTAATACTCCAACATTTAAATCCTAAGTCATCACCACCATAACCAATGAAAGTACATTTTTCTGATTTAGCCTCTAGCTTGGTCCTATCATCCTTGTCTATATGAACAAACACCTCACATCCAAAGACTCTAAGAAATTAATAATCAACTTTCTTACCATACCATGCCCTCCTCAGGTATGCCTCCATCCAAGGCACTTGAGGGTCCTCTGTTTATCAAGTACACAACTGTGCTCACCCCTTCTGCCCAAAAAGAAAGAGGCAGTCCTACATGTAACCTCATGCTCCTAGTATGTTCCATTATTTTTATGTTCATCCTTTCCGATACCCCATTCTACTATGGAGTTCCTGGAACCTTCTTTTGCCTACGGATTCCATTATTTAGAACAATAATCATTAAATTCATTGTTGCAATACTCCCCTCCATTATCTGACCTGAGACATTTTAGCTTAAGACCTGTTTCATTCTCTACCAAGGCTTTCTATTTAACAAAAGTGTCAAATACATCAGATTTGTTTCTAATACAATAAACCCAAACTTTCCTTGTTGCATCATCAATAAAAGTAACATAATAACTTGAACCCCCAAGAGATGATACCTGAGCCAGACCCCACACATCATAATGTACTAGCACTAACTTACTCTCTATCTTCGTAGGTCCAACCTTGAGAAACCTTACTCACTTCTGTTTCCCACATATGCAGTTCTCACAGAAATCCAAACCTGTTTCTGTAGATCCAGGAAAATTCTTCTTTATGATGTTCATGCCATTATGGCTCATATGATCAAGCCTATAGTGCCATAATGTTGTATATGCATCTAAAGCCACAAGAGTACCAATCATTAGTACTATCAGTGGTTAAATACAAGGTTCCAACCTTCTTACTTCTTGCCACCACAAGAGCACCCTTGGTGACCTTCCAAGAGTTAGCTGTAAATATCACAGTATAACCATCACTTCCCAACTGCCCTGTCGATATCAAATTTTTATTTTAATGTAGGCACATGTCTGAAATCCTTCAATAGCAAGTATTCCCATTATGCATCCTAAACCTGAACAGAACCTTTTCCAACTATGCTGCAAGGCTCATCATCACCAAGAAAAACATGCCCAAAATCTCCGTGAACATAATCAAAAAATAATGCTATGTGGAGAAGCATGGAAAGAAGCCCCTGAATCTAAAACCCAAGATTCAGTAATATTATGCAAAGAGAGAATCAAAGCACCCTGACATACATTACCCATTGCCACATTTTCCTCCTTGTTTTCTTCCTATTGTTTCTTCTTATCCCGAAGCTCCTAACAATCCTTCTTTGCATGCCTAGGCTTTCCACAATTCCAGCATACAATCTTGTTCTTAGATTTTGACCTTGCCCGATCTTTTGATTTTCCACAGTTTCCTCTATTCTTCTGTCTCCCTCTAGTCTCAACTGTCAAAGCATTCCCTGAAGTAGAATATTTCCCAGAGCTTTTTCTTCACATTTCCTCGCTTAGAATCACCCCTACAACATCCTCAAACGTCAACTTCAAGTTAGTTGGAACCGAGTTACTTACCGCCATTACCAGGCTATTCTAACTCTCAGGTAAAGAGCACAGAATTAATAAATCCCTAACTTCTTCATCAAATTCTATTGTAACCAAAGCTAGCATATTCACAACCATATTGAAATCATTTAAATGATCTGCTACTGAACTATTCTCAGACATCTTCATATTAAACAACTTTTTCATTAAAAATATCTTGTTAGAGGCAAAGGGTTTTTCATACAACTTCCCTAATGCATCCATTAGATCTTTTGCAGTCTTTTCCTTTGAAACATTAAATAATACCGAAGATGCAAGACACAGCCGGGTTGTCACAAGTGCCTTCCTATCCGAGAAATCCCATTCTACATCTGTCATACTCAAGGTTTTGTTCACCTTCTCGGAAAACGGAGTATAAAGATCCTTTTGATAAAGGTAATCTTCCATCTGTATCTTCCAAAGACTGAAATTCTTCCCGTTGAATTTATCAACCCTAGATCTTCCATCATCTGCCATAGCTCCCACTCAGGCTAAAAACTTTCCCTGCGATTCAACACTTCAGGAAACCAAACCAGGCTTTGATACCAATTGTTATGAAATAAGGGATAAAATATGCAGAATAATCCCTCACATAATCGCAACAGTAGATACTAATATGTATAAATTATTACAGATCTCAAATAAAATTGTAGAATAAAATAACACAACACAAAGAGATAGTATTTAATGTGGTTCACCCAATTTGGGCTATGTCCATGAAGAATCACTTGCTCAGATTTTATTACAAGCCACCTCTCTCTCAATACAATACCCAAATCCATTTGGAGCTATTCTCAACAAACTCTACATAATTCACAGCTGAATTCAAAGCACATCTACAATGTTCTTCATATCTCTATCATATGCATAAAACCATATAAATAGACAACTGCTTAAGCAGGTTTACAAAACTGTGGGTATCAAAACCATGGGCAAAACCTGTCCCATAAACCTATGGGTCAAAAATATCACCCATATGAGAAGAGCATGTTTCCCGATATGTCGGATGCATTTTTACGAGGCCAAAAAAAATTTACGCCTAAATTTTTTTTGGGGGGGGTTGCCGTCCCCGGAGCCCCGCTCGGGGCACAGCCTGACCCCGAACCCAGGCATGAAAAGTGTATAGTACTCTTAGTGTACAGTCTTCAACACTTTCACACATGAAAATAGGCTTCACAACCTAACACAAATTAATGTGAATGGAGACTATGTGTCGAATTACTTGTGTGTTTACCCAAAAATTGAAATAGTTCTTTTTGAGGATTTTGAAATGCATAATTTTGTTTTGGATATCACTCTTTCAATATATAGTTATACTTCCATGTCCAAGAGCATTGAAATGAGTTTTATTGTGCGAGGTTGTACTCCTTGTAGTCTCAAATCCCTGTGTGTTATGTAAGTTTTATAGGAATTACATTTGTTCAAAAATGATGATATTACAAGACTAAGGTGACCACGTAATTGTAGTTAGTGAAAGGTTAAATATGATTAAACTAGGGAATGACTGCTACAAAAAATGGTATGCCATTGAACGATGTCAAAACCAACTAAAGAGTAAAATGTGATCATAACATGAATGTAATAAAGTAAAGCTCCACGACCAATACAAAAACCTAATAAATAAATAAAAACCAAATATGATGCATGATCACTTGCTTCTCTTGCATAAATGTTGATTAAACAATGACGTTAATGAAATAATAAAATGTAGCCTTGAGAGTGCCTTGATAATGGAATAAATTCAGCTATAGCCAAGGTCTTATGAGTTAAGGAAATTGCACTCTAGTTCCAAACTTGTAAAAGTTAGAATAACCCTTGGTGTAGATACAAATATAATAAACCTAGGATCATTCAGGAAGTAGAATCTATGGTCGAAAAATGTAATTAACTTGTTATTAGGAGTAAATCCTTAAGATGATGATAAATAAGTAGTTTGAAATGTGTAATTCATCACTTAAATTCAAAGAAAAATCTCTATAATTGGAACACAGGTGTAATGTATCCTTCCATGCATAATATGAGGGGGAAAATATGAATTCCTATTTGGAGCAAGATATTGTGGATCAAGAATGGTATAATTTAATTAGTTAACCTACGTAATTGGTTGTAATAACTGGGCTTGATGTGAAAGAATGTATTGTTGGTATAAAAAAATGTTATAAAATGAACTCAGGATAGGTTTTTTATTGATCTAGTAACCTTCCTTTTTCTTCCTATCAATTTTCTTCCTTATAGCGAGAGTATTTCTCCCAAACCATGTAAATATCTGTAACGCCCGCATTTTTCTCAACAAGAAACATGATAAACCTCGATAACCAACATGGAAAAATTATGGAATAAAATTTTTTTTTTGAGAGGGAATGATAATGACATTAATTGAAATTAAAATTAAATTCTTGATGATGATGTTCTGCAAAAGAAAAATAATTCAAGCAAGTCGGAACTAAAATGATGATTGATTAGTATTGACTCAATTTCCAAAATTAAAGTCGTTTTTGAATTCTCTTACTAAGCTTCAATAATTATTTTAATATTTCTCAATTTGCTTTTCATTTCATGGCCCCATTAATCCCTTCTAAATTAATTATATTAAACAAGACTAAATATCCTTTGAGTTTTAAATCAAGCTCCTTAATATCTATATTATTTCATTAAAAAGGAAAGGGGTGCACAACCTAGTCTAACACCTTAGGCCCCACTCAACACTACACACACATCTTTTAAATTAAAGCATTCCCATTTAAATAGCCCATCACTTAAGTGATGTAGGGTGCATCCTACACCCTTAGATACAATCTTTCTCCACCCTTGGATTTAGATTTGCTAAAAGTAACCATAAAAATCATTATGGCTTGCAATATATTCTTTTTTTAATTCTACTACTCTCTCATTTATCTTGTTTTCTTTTGCATGTTAAGGAAGGAGTAGAAGAAGGAGGAGCCAGGGAGGCCATTAAAGAGGATTGGAAGCTTCCCTTGAAGAGATTTCGTGCTTAAAATTATAGATCCATTCATTTTCCCTTTGTGGGTATTATTTTATTTTTATGTATTTATTTATTAGAATATTCTATTTGTAGATTCAAGAATATTCTTTGTTGGTATACTCATTTGGGAAAATCTAGAAACCCCATATATTTATTAAACAAAATTAAACTTTTTTGTATAAATTTATATTCCTCTTGCACCCTTTTTTTAAAAAAAATACTAAAAGAATAATAAATAAGGATAATACACACACACACACGCGCGCGCGCGCAGCGCGCGCGAGCGCGTGCGCACGCACGCACGCACGCACACATCCGGCACTGTGACGGCCGATACAACTTCATGTACAGGCTGCATCACCAAAAAAAATACATATACAGGCCGAAGTAATAAAAGAGTAGGTTTTAATAGTGTTGGGGCCGCTAAATCTGGTATTCGTGATAAGTTGGGTTGGGGGGAGGGTCACCTACCCCACCCCCTTTTTACACTAAAAACAATACCCAAAAGTGCAGGTCCGCACTTTTCATAAATTTCCCTTTTTTTTTAATTTCTTTTATTTAATAAAACTTTAGTAAGAGTTTTATCTCCCACGCATTTTTTTAAAAGGGGTTGCTTTTATACTTTTGTTTCTTTCTTTATTTTTATTTCCTTTACTAAAACTTATAATTATTGAGTACTTTATTATATATCTATATTATATATATATATATATATATATATATATATATTATCGATATGATAATATTTCAACAACAATATTTGACTTAAAAGGGTACTTTTATTAAAATATAGGACATTAATATTAGATTCTTATAATAAATATTAGTAATATTTTAATATTACCCTATTATTAATATTCATAAATCAATTAATATTAATAATTTTAATATGATAATACACAAGGTAATAAGATTACGGTAAGTAATAATAGATTCATATGTACTAATGTTAGCAAGTTAAGTCTTTGCAAGGTTAAAATCTTTTTTTTGCTTTATATAGTATGATATATATATATATATACACATTTGATATTGTAATTAAGAAGTAGGAGAGAATAGATTCATTTTGCTTAATCATTTTTTTTTTGTAGATTTGTAATCATTTCTAAATGGAAATTAAAGTTAGCATCGGAAATTAATTTCTTCATTAACAAGGTAAAAAACAATTGTCAATTGAGTTCTAGGAGATGATCTATTTTTTTTGGTTTTTGCAAGTAAAAGATCACTAATACAACAAGTTCTCTCCATTTCAACATACAAATTTTAAAACATCTTTCAAGCACTATAAGAGGATAAACGAATATGACCCTTTTAGTAATTCATAAAAGTAATGGAATACAAGAGAAGTAGCAATTCTTTTTATTTTAAACTACAATTTTCCAGCCATTCATGCAAACCAATATAACAAAGTTTCTCCATGAATCTTAAAATGCGAACTAATAACTTTTTCCCTAGTTTTTTCTTCTCCAAAATAGAACAACATACTTTCATCTCCGAACATGCTTCACTAAAGAGTCTTTCCTTCCCACATACATCACAACTATGCTAGTACCAAAAATCAATACAACTTGTATTTCAATGTTTCTTTTAAAACATAACCAAATTTACAATCTTCCACTTTGAGTGGCAAACAAGAAGGCTTTTCTCAAGAAGGAAAGATTCAAGGACTCAAAAAAAAACTTTCAAGATCCTCAACACCAACAAGAAAGCTCCATCATGATTTTTTTGATTCATAACAAAATGGGGGGAGAGGCAACGCTCTCCACTCCAACCAAGATACCTTTGGATGAGAAGCCATCTTCTTCATTGGCCCCCGAGCCCCAACCACATTACAATGGGAAAATATTCAACTCATGGCAACTACTAGCTTCCATAATAATTAAAAAATCACTTCACAATCATTCCTTTTTCACACAAACACAATAACAACTCAACAACAACAAAACAATCAAAACGAACAATATAATAAGGCTTATCAAGAAAGCCAAAAGAGTAAGACCTATGGGGAGGCCACTTATGCCTCCCAATGGGAATGAGTGCCCACCTAAAAGCCTCCAATACAAACACAATTTCCCCGGGTATCAACTCTTATGCCTCTCTCAAGTACCCCTTACCTCCATACACTCTTATGCCTCCCTCAAAAACTCTTATGGCTCCCTCATAATAGGAACAAGAAGAAATGCAAGCATTCCTCATACAAGATGTGGCACCTAACCCAAACTCCCTCCACAAGAAAGTGATACTCTTAAAAAAATTCCTACAAAAAACTCCCCATAGTCTCCTCCCACTCCAAACTTATGGCAATTCTACCCATACCCAATAAAGCCTATCAAAGAGACAACAACATGCAACACAACATATACACACCATACAATAAAAAAATCGCAAAATTTAAACTAAGGTGAAGCTCCTAACTCTCCTATGGTAGAGCTTGTTCCAATTATGAAGTTCCAAGCTTCTCCAAAGATCAAGCAAGCACCCACAAAGCTTGAAAAATCCACAACTCTCTGAAAATCCTCCCACTCTCCAAAAATTCAAGAGACTGAAAAATGATCATCCAACCCCAAAACAAGCAACAAGAATTCAATAAATAGAGAAAGGAGAGGGAGGGATGATGTGGCTCCAAGTAGGATGCCACCTCATTTCCTCTCCTACTCCACATCACTTGGTCAACCTCATATTCCAAGAACAATTAATAAGTGGTTGGAGGAATGACAAGAACCTTACACACTCCATCTAAGCCCACTCCCCCAAAGGACAAAATTAAATATTTGAAAGAAAGTGTTAACATTTTACCTTTTTATCTAAAAAACACCTAAAAGAGCCTAAATTTGACCCCCCAACCCATAGGTGGGGTTGGCATGGGCATTTAAGAGGTGTGGGAAAAGTATGACTTGTCCCACAAGCTTCCAAATTTGGCCTCTAAGGCCAAATTCGAGTTTCCCATCAGGGGTAGAATGTGCTACACTCAAAACTCAATTACACATCACTCAACACAAAATCCAAGACTAAAATAAATGAGCTCCTTTTTGGTCACATATTTAATAAGTTTAGGAAAAATTCAAATTAGCTTAATTAAGACAGTACAACCCATGTATAATAAAGGGGTAAACATAAATCCAAAAATCTAAATAATAAAACATGTAATTTTCACTACTAGGGAAAACACATACTAACATAATAGAAAGGGAAAAATTAAAACAAAGCAACACATGACCCCTAGGTCACAATTTCTCCTAACCAATAGTTCTAACACACACACAATTACATGTTGCCATGGTGACCCTAGTTGAATTCTTCTTAAATTCTGATGTGGTTGGTCTCCACTCCCCCGATGTTTTGTGAATGATAATATACTTGCAAAATAGAGGAATACCTCCTTCGGCCTTCGTGGCCGTATTAAAACATTCATGTCAAATATGTAATATAAATATGAAATCAACTATATACGAATTAATATCATCTTTGCAAATACGATATCACTTATAATTTCTAGCATGATTTCTATTCCACATTTCATTTATGTCAAAAAGATCATCACATTAATCCAATTATCAAGGTCTACTCAATATGACTAAATATATCACATGTCAGAGTTTTGGTTTCTGGGCATAGATAAATAACCATGATCAAAAGTATATCAATATCAACATGAAATGTCTCCAGTGTCCATAAGCATCATATAAGAATAAATCAATAACAGTTTTCTATATCTAAATATCGACTAGAATGCTAAATCAAAGAAACTATAATGTATCCATAAGTGCATACAAAATGCCTCATATTTATAGAGGTATTTCAAAATAGATAGCTTCATGAGCAAGTTAGAAAACATTAAATGTGGTTTTTGTGGAAGAGAATATTTTACAATTAATTTGAAATATTCTTCAAAATTTTCCTCCTAACAATATCTGTCAGACTTAAATAAAGTAGTTGAGATTGCACACAAATCCCAACACTCCCCCTTAATCTTAACTACCATTGCTATTACACCAAGACATTCTCTGAGATACACAGAAGTATCCTTTATCTCCTAAAGGCTCCGTGAGAATGGTGTCGACAAACTAGTCTTCAAACTTACAAAATTCTACGATGTATCTCACCATTGTTGACGAGCTCCTTGATGAAGTGATATCTGGTGTCGTTGTGCTTTCTTTGCTTGTGGAACACATAATTCTTTTACAGTGCAATCATTGAATTGTTATCATAGATGATCTATGTGGCTTCTCCTTGATGTTGTTCCAAATCTGCTAGAACTATTCTCATCCATACTGCTTGACAGGTTGTTGTTGTGGCTGCTACATACTCTGCTTCTACGGATGAGAGAGTGACAATGGGTTGCTTCTTTGATGCCCACGAGACTTCAAATGAACCAAAATTAAATACATAACTTGAAGTGCTTTATCTGCCATTAATCCTACCTGCACAATCACTGTTCATGTATCCAATCAGTCTGAAATCATTAGATGGTGCATATTAGTAACATATATGAGTATCCTCTTTCGTGTAAGCTAGCGTGATTCTTTGGGAGTATCCGTGAACCTTGAGATGAGATTAACTCCATATATGATATTTGGCCTTGTGGTCGTCAAGTACATCAGACTTGCAACAAGTCTTTTGTACAAAGTTGGGTCAACATTGGATCTTTTATCCTCTTTGCTTAGTTTGAGGCCCATAGCAACTGGTGTTGTTGTGGGATTGCATTTCAACGTATTGAACCTCTTCAACACATCATTTACCCGACTTATATGCCCAAAATGTATTTCATCAACCCTAAATCTGTTATTTCGAATTTCTTCTTCATAGCTGACTTAAACAAGTCAATAGTTAGTTTTCCAATGAATATGAGATCATCAACATACAAACAAACTATTAAAATATGATATTTATTGTTCATCTTGATGTATAGGTTTGGCTCACTGTTGATTATGTTGAATCCATTTTGTAGAAAATATTAATCTTTTCTGTTGTACCAAGCTCTCGGAGCTTGCTTTAGGTCATACAATGCCTTTTTCAGTTTACAAACTTTATGCTCTTGTCCATAAACTTCATATCCAGGTGGTTGTTGAACATAAACTTATTTGAGAAAACCATTCAAGAATATTGACTTGACATCAATTTGATATAATTTCTAGTTATTCTGAGCTCTTATGGCTAAGATAGTTCTCACTGTGTCAAGTCTAGGCACCTATGCAAAAGTTTTAGTGTAAAAAATTCCAGGTTGTGAGAACCCTTTTGCTACTAACCTTGCCTTGTGTTTTTCCACATTTCCTTCTAAATTGAATTTGGTCTTATATACCCACTTAACACCAATAACATCCTTGCCTTTAGGCAAATTGATTAAGTCCCAAGTTCAATTTTTTTCAATAGAATCAATTTCTTCATCCATAGCTTTTATCCATTCTTCACTTTCTACAACATCTTCAAAATATATGGGATCACCTTGTGAAAGCAATGCAAAATCAGAGTATAGCTCTTCATCTTGCTTATTTTGATCTTATTTTGATCATATATCTCCCGAAGACTTATTGTCTTCTTGGAAGCATTTTTGAAACAAGATTTGAGTTCTGCTAATGTTGGATTAGATGAATCATTATTATGTGGACTTGTAGTTCCTGCATGTCCTGAGGGTTCACCAGGCAGAAAATTTGTTCTAGGTCTCCATACTGTTCTGTGGAGTAGGTGTTCTGAAATTATATTTTGAGTCAGTTCTTTGAGGGTTGTGAGGTGTTGGTGCATTATGAGGAGTTACAATTGAACTCTGTTGACCAAAAGGGCCGTGAACTGAAGTTGTTGCTGGAACAAACCCTTGTGGAACTAGTTGATTAACCTGTGCACCATTTTCTTCAACTTCATATTCTTCATGAGATACCTCTACAAAGATACCTGTCTCTTTATCAATACTTCCATCCCAAGATTCATTCTCTATAAAATCAACATCTCTACTAATAATCGACATCTTAGAAGTGATGTGACTATGATACAGCTTATAAGCCTTTGACTACTCATTGTGGCCAACAAAGATACTATTCTAACCTCTATCTGAAAGAACGCACACTTCTCCAAGTTCCTGTAAAGATTCTGGTGCATACGCTAGACACTAAAGAACCAGGCGAAGGTGCTTCTACTCCATGATTCCTCACGTGTATCATGTCCAGTAACACTCATAATGTTGGGATCCTGTTAGATAGGTATGTTGCACATGCAACCGCTTCTGCCCAATACTCATTTATCAAGTGTTTTTCCTTCAGTAGACTCCTAACCATGTCCATGAGAGTCCTATTATTTCTTTCTACTACATCGTTCTACTAAGATGTATACCTGGTTATCAATTGCTTGTGTATCCCATTCACCTCAGGATGGGCTGAATAAGGTGCACGAAGAGGCTCTATCAAAATTTCCTGCCTCAAGCCTCCATCTCTAGGAACATATATCTGACCTCTCTATCAAAGAAGGAAATCTGTCTCCAATGAAAATCCATCAAACTTCCCCCCAAGGGGTCTCTAAGACTCAATATTTTCTCTGACTGCAAGTTAGAAGTTGTCATGACAAAGCTATAGTAAGATCCTACTCTGCAAATCTGTACCCATTGAAGTGGCCATACCAACATGTCTTTGTCTACTCATGGCATCTTTAACCACATTTTCCTTCCCCTTCACATGATCTATCTCCATGTTGTACTGACAAAGCAACTCCATCAAACGTCGCTTACGAGCATTGAAATTGGGCTACGTGAAGAGGTGATGAAGACTCAACTGATCAGTCCTAACTATAAATCTCCAGCCAAGAAGGAAGTGTCTCCACCGTACAAAGGCATGCACAACTACTGTAACTTCAAGATCATAAGTTGGATAATTGAGCTCATAATATTCAAGTTTGTGAGACTCAAATGTAACTACTCTACCCTCTTACATCAACACACCTCCCAGTCCTGCCAAAATGACATCTGTACAAACAAAGAACTCATCCTAAGGATTTGGCACTATAAGAATAGGAGTTTTCGTGAGGCATTCCTTCTATTTCCTAAAGGCCTGATCACATCTATCTGACCATAGGAACTTCTTCCCTTTTCATTGAATTGAAGTGATGGGGTCCGCAACCTGAGAGAAGTCCTGTATAAATATCCTACGAAGCCCATGAAGATGAGCACCTCAGTCACACTAGTGAGTGCTGGCCAATCCATAATGGCTCAAATATTTGAAGGATCAACTTTGATACCTTCCCCAGAAATTATGTGGCCCAAATATTACACCTCTATCTGAAAGAACGTACACCTCCCCAGGTTCCCGAAATGATACTGGTCATGAAGGCACTAAAGAACCTGGAGAATGTGTTCCTTGTGGTCATCACACAAGCATGAGAAAATTATAATATTGTCATGGAAAATGAGCATGAAGCGATCCAAAATTGTCCTGAACACCCCATTCATCAAGCTCGTGAACACTGTGGGGGCATTCACCAAACCAAAAGGCACTCCTTTGAACTTGTAGTGGCCATATCTCGTACAGAAGGTGGTCTTATGAATATCTACCTTCGTGATCCTCAGATGATTATATCTCAACTTAAGATCTATCTTGGAGAAAATTATGGCCCCCTTCATCTGATTAAATAAATCATCAATGCATGGAATGGGGTAACGATTCCTGATCGTTACTTTGTTTAGTTGTGGGTAATCAATATAGAACCACAAATATCCATCCTTTTTCTTTACAAAAATCACTAATGCACCCCAAGGGGATACACTAGTATGGATCAGAATTTTATATAGAAGGCCCTCAAGCTGCACCTTGAGCTCCTAGAGCTTAGGGGGTAGTCATCCAATAAGGTGCTCGTGAGATAAGCTCTGCTGCCGGAATGAAATATATGTGAAAATATATCTCATGTGGAGGTGGCATCCCTGGTAGCTCCCTTGGAAAGACATATGAAAATTCCATCAAGATGTGATTTTCATGAAGATATGGCCCACTAGACTCATCCTCCAATTTTTCACTAACCGTAACAACATACATCAGGTAACCTCATCTCACACACCACTTAAGCTACATAGCGGAGATTGTGTAGATGGAAACGGGCCTCCAAACCCTTTGTATCACTGACTCAACACCTAGATTATTTGTACATGATATAGTCATATGGTAACAATCCACTCTAGCTCTATGTGCAGACAACTATTCCATGCCCAAGATGACCCCATACGAACCCAACGGAAGGATACAAAGATATGAGGTAGTGGTGAGGGGTCACAGATCAAATACACACTCTTTAACTAAGGAGTCTATAGATATTTTAGCCCCAAAATCCATTTCAACATCCAAAATAAGACCCTTCCTAACTGTCACCAGCTTATAAGGCTCTACTAAGGATGGTGCAATAAAAGAATCATATGAACCAGAGTCAAACAAAATGGAGGTAGGGATACCACCAATGCTACCTGTCGTCTCTATCATGGTACTCTAGTGTTCATCTTGGTGGTTCTCAATTCCTGCATAGATCTGATGGCTACGTCCCATGTCACTAACAGTAGGCTCTAAAATCTACTTCTTACCCTTGTTACTAGGGTTCCGTGGGCACTCTCTCCAATAATGCCTAACAACAAAAGAACCATAACAACTGCGTTGTCCTCTCCAATGAGATCCAGAGCTAGTTTACACTCGAGAGGTCTGTCATGTGGATCCTGATGATCCAGCTATGGAATGTTGAGGTCTCTGCTAATGAGCTCTTGCTGACTGAGCTATCAATGTTCCCTGTGTCCTAAAGGGACTCCTAGGAGGAGGCCCCATACTATTCCCCCTCTGTGTGTCGAATCATTGTGGAGTTCTGTACGGTGGGTGGGTTTGTTGACGCCGAGGATATTCAGGTGGCTGTTGTGGTGGCTTGAGAGAAGATTGTATTGAACCTTGACTCCCACGACGAGGAGGAGCTGACCCCCTTGACTTGTTATCCTACATGTGCTAGATACAGCTCCAAAAATTTTCCCTGGGCTGTTGCATTTTCCTCCAAGTCTCCTCTACAATGTAGGCCTTCTCAACGCCCTCTACTAAGGTCTGTGGACAATGGATGTGCACCCCACCTCCCAAATCTAAATTTAGGCCCCTGATGAACCTATGAATCCATACCTGTTCATTCTACATATAGTTGACACACTGGAGTAGGTCCAGGAATATACTGTCATACTCAGCTACATTTATAGATGCCTGACAAAGGTTGTGGAACTTGTCTATCCTCTCCTAAATGAACCTCCGAGATAAGTACTTTCCCATGAACCACTCCTCAAAGAGCCCCCAGGTAATGGTCTCTGATTCAACATGGATCTTATTCTCCTCAGTCGTCCACCAAACACCCGCTCCATCCCTTAGAATATGGATCGCAATACAATTTTGTGTTACTATTAAAAGGGAAAAGCTTGAACCATCCGCTCAAACTCACCAACAAGGCCTCTACCTAAAAACCACCTATATCTCCAGAATAGTGAGATGGTCTTAGCTTCAGGATCTCCCTGATATGGTTTGCACTTGATGACTGGTGACTCCTACGTCTCTCTGTATGCTCCTCCCTCTACCTAGGGCTCAAAGATTTATCCCTGTGTCCTAAAATTTTGTCTCCGTGCCCCCTCTGTGGTGACTCTTCCCTATCTAACTCCATGTAGGAGTTCTTTGCCCTATGCTCCTCATTTTGTCAAGGTGATGCATGAGCCTCAACTGATGGCTCCCTATATTGTCTAGCAATTCATCCTCCTAAGGACCCTCTAGGTATAGTTACATTGACGTCCTGAAGCATCTATAAAATCTGGGGTAGAATGGTCGCTACCTCTTGATTTGGAGGTGGAAAGTCTAGATAGGGGAAGAACCCCTCATCTAGTCCATGCCTGCTGCACAGACCAAGGTGAGAGTTAGTTCATCATTCTAGGTTTTATTCCAGTTTTCTATGTTTACTAAAATATACAATTTCCACACAAAGTTGTTGTCTAGGTTTAATATTGTGTTAAGTTTAATATTGTGCTAAATTTAATGTTCATGTCTCGTGTTTTCCTATTTGCCCAAGGGTAAAAGATTTGAACCCACAGCTCTGATACCAAGTGTAATGCCCGCTAAAATCTACCCGCATGAAACCCAAGAACAACCTAGGATAAACTAGAAAATATGGAATAATTTTTTTTCAAGAATGTGCCCGCAAAGAGGTTTTGAAAAATAACAGGTGTCCCATTAATGTTTCTAAGTCACTTAAATTTAACAATATAATTTATTTCATTTTAATAAAAAAAAATTGCATTACATTTTAATGAACTTAATTAGACTAATCATGCTTAATTTCTCCCTAAATGTTATTTTGATAAACAATTTAATTCCACTATAGTTGATAACCCCAAATTTAAATCTCAAGGGTAAAAGGGGCCAATATAAATAAATACTAAAGTTATTTTAATTCCACAAGGTGACTTGGTTTGAAACAATTAACAAGGCCCTCAATATGACACAAGATTAGAATAATAAAAACACCCCTAGCCCATAAAGTGACCCTTTAAAAAGTCAACCCATGTATTTTAGAATTTAAACATTTAAATTTAAATTCAAATTCCTCTCACCCACTCCTTGCCTACTTTTTGTAGGGATGAATCGCATCCCTTGGATGGATTCATTTAGGACCCTTAGATGGGTGAAAGACAACTAACCCTAAAGTATGTTTAAGAAAACTACTTTCTCTCTTTCTTTTGGCTTATTATTTCTCTTTTGTTTTGCAGGTTGTTGGAGGAGGATGGGGAAGCCATAAGGGGTCCTCTAAAGATTTTGGGGAGGCATATGTGCTCCATTATTTTCTTATTTTTTCTATACCGTCACTTAGGATTTTAAATGTATTTGTTTATTTCAATTCAATAATAATTTCCCAAGTAGGCAAATGGGTTTGTCTCATTTTGTGATTTAGTTAAGTTTGATATATAATTTAATTTTGTGTGTAAGAGTTTACACACACACACATCTATATACAATTGTATACATGTTTATATATGTGTGTTTAATACACACAGAAATATATATATATATATATATATATATATATATATATATATAGTCTTCCATATGGAAAATGCATAGGTTTTAGGTTTTAGCAGAATTTTTGGATTGGGGGGGGAATCACCAACCCCACCCCCCATCAAATTGTTAATGGGGTGCGGGGTGGGGTCGCCAACCCTCACCCCAATCCCCTTTCCACCTAAGTCTAAGCGGCCACAACCCTACCTACAATAAAATCATTCAAACTCCTTTTCCACAAAACAAAACTACAGGCCACAGCCAATGGGGATTGAAGAAAAATATGATTTCTTTTACTTAGTAATAATTTTTCATATATATATATATATATATATATATAAGACCCTTTTTTGAGTATATATTACTAAATTTTTAATACTTATAATAACTTAATATTATTAATATTAATAATATTTTAATTTTTAATACTATTATCGAGGTAATAATATTTATATTATTATTTGTGGTAACTAATTTTAGTTTTGTACTTACGATTTTCTTTTGTGAAAATTTGATAGGATATGAGTAAGAGGTTTTACAAGAAGCCAAGTCAAATTTCTATTACTAGTATATCAAGGTACAAAGGGTTTTAAAGTAATTTTACAATATCTTTGAAATACTTAATTCTATCCTTGGGGAAGTGGGCTTAGATGGAGTGTGTAAGGTTCTGGTCATTCCTCCAACCACTTATTAATTGAGCATTGGAATATGAGGTTGATGAAGTGATGTGGAGTGGAGAGGAAATGAGGTGGCATCCTACTTGAATGCAAATAATCCTTCCCTCTCCTTTCTCTATTTATTGAATTCTTGATGCTTGTTTTGGGGTTGGATAATCAGTTTTAGTCTCTTGAATTTTTGGAGTGTAAGAGTATTTTGAGAGAGTTGTGGATTTTTTAACTTGGTGGATGCTTTCTTGATCTTTGGAAAGGCGTGGAACTTCATACATGGAACAAGCTCTACCATGGAGAGGTAGGAGCTTCACCTTAGTTTAAAATATGTTATTTGTTTTATTGTATGTGTGTATACATGTTGTGTTGCACGTTGTTGTTTCTTTGAAATGTTTGTTGGGTATGGGTAGAATGCCTTAGTTGCGAGTGGGAGGAGACTATGGGTATTTTTTCTTGTAGGGAGGCATAAGAGATCACCTTCTTGAGGAGAGAGTTTGGGTTGGGTGCCCCATCTAGTATGAGGAATGCTTGCATTTATTTTATGCTTATTTTGAGGGATCCATAAGAGTTTTTGAGGGAGGCATAAGAGTGTATGGAGATATAAGGGGTACTTGAGGGAGGCATAATATTTGATAGGGGAAATTGCGTTTGTATTGGATGCTTTTAGGTGGGAATCCATTCCCATTAGGAGGCATAAGTGGCCTCCTCAAAGGACTTAGTGTTTTGGCTTTCTTGATAAGCCTTGTTTTATTGTTGTTTTGATTATTTTCATCTTGTTGAGTTGTTATTGTTTTTATATGAAAATAGAATGAATGTGAAGTTATTTATTAAGTATTTTGGAAGCTAGTAGTTTCCATGAGTTGAAATCTTTTCCCATTGTAATGTTGTTAGGGCTTGGGGGCCAAAGGAGATGATGGCTTCTCTTCTCCTTTGGATATCTTGGTTAGGTGGAGAGCGTTGCCTCTCCTCCTATTTTTGTTTTGAATCAAGCAACTTCTTAGAGGAGATAACTTTTTGCTGTTAGAGCATTGAAGCCTTGTTGATGACCATGTGAAATTCCTTTTATTTTTACCCACCTGGAGTGGAAGAAATTGTAATAATGTATTCATTCTTGTATTTATATTTTGTATGATTTCCCACTTCAAGTGGAGAACTTTGTAAATACTTGGTAAAGGAAATTTATATTCCAATTTTTGTTATTGTTATTGTATTGCATGTAGAAAGAAACAAATGAGAAAAGAAAGAAGAAAGAATGTTACTCTAAAGTTTGTTTGCAAATAGAAAAGAAAGTATTTTCTTCTTGTTGAAATCTTGAATGTATTGAGAGAAAATTAGTGTTTGTATTGAAAGATTAATCTATTTTTGCAATGGAAAAGAAATTACATTTTCATTGAGTATTTATTGTATTGTGAATATGAGAAAGAAGAAAATGTAGAGGTTATTAGAAGATGAAATTGTTTACAAAATATCATTGTATGGAAAATAAAGTTAGTATGGTTATTTTAAATGAATGAACATTGTAGTAAAATGAAAGAGGAAAATAAGTTAGATTATGTTTCAGTTGGAAGGTTGATTTTATATAAGGAAATGACAAGTAATGAAATAGATTTATTTTCCTTCTTGCTCTTGTAATGGAAGAAAGAATATAGTTAAACAAATAGAAATTATTCTCATAAGTAGATGAATTTTATTAGAGATGGAGATACTTTAAAATGACTAGACTTAACTAAGAAATGAGTAAATGAGAAACAAACCTCAATTTTGGAACTTTGAAATGAACAAAGACAAATTAAAATGTATTTTTACACCCTTTAGTAGCTTTATTTTTTTGTAAATTTCTTGGCATTAAGGTTCTATTTTTCTGAAACAGGACTGCCACCCTGTGCAGAATAGTGGTCCCATAACTGCTGCTCAGGTAGTGGGGGTGGTCTCAAAACTACCACTCAATAGGGCAGAGGTCTTGTGTTTGTCACCCAGGTAAGGTGGTAGTCCACTGCTTGTCACCTTGGCACGGCAGCAGTCCTAGAACTGTCGGTCTGCTTTGGGCAGTGGTCCTGTCACTTATGACAGAATTCTGTGGACCCGTACCTATGCATGAAATTATTCTAGATTTCTCTAATTCGTAAGTTGTAAAATCTAGCCTATTTCTACAAGAAAGTAAATAATGTTAAATGCTATGGATTGGAATAACAAAACACTCAAATGGTGAATCTAAAAGCATTCTTTCATTTATATCAAAAGGGGGTAGGGTTTGCCCCAAAGTTAAACCCAATAAACTAAAATATTGGAATAAAACCTAGGTTGGAGGAGGAAACTCCTCCCAATCCTTGAAGGAAATAGATTACAAAAATAAAAGACAAACTAAGCTAAACCTAGACTAAATCTTCTTGTAGAATCCTCCATGGCTTATTCCTTTTTGTTCCCATGGCTTCCTCCTCTCTAACCTGTAATTTTAATAAAAGAAAAATGAAAGAAATGAGAAGAATAGAATGAGAAAAGGTTTTAATAGAATTTCATAAGGATTTCTAGGGCTATATAGAGAACCCAAGGAACTAGTGGCTAAGATGGATTTGATCCAAGGGTGGAGAGTTGACCCTACCTTTTTAAGAATAATATTTTTTTAAATGTTTTAATTTAAAGTCCTTAAGGGTATGTGTAAATGAATGAGTGGGGCCATTTAATTGCCTAGAGGTGTGATGTCCCTTTTAAAACCCCTAGTGTGGGTAGGAAATCTATTAAAGGATCTCTAAGTTAATAATGTAATGAATTTAATAATTTAGCATAAGGTTAACCTTGTTAGGAATGAACTTAATCGAAGAAAAGAGAATATTTAATTAAGTAAAATAATCCTTGTTACCTTCCTTTAGAACTATAAACTATTATACCCTTGCCACATCCTTGTATCCTAACCTTGTTTATAATTTAAACAAAAAAAAGTTGGTTGCATTTTTGCGTTAAGTGTTAGGTTGGAGTGAGTTCCTTTAACGTCATTTTTACGGGTGTTACACTTGGTATCAGAGCTATAGGTTCAAAATCTTGGACCCTTGGGCACACTTAGAAATCATGAAACATGAACATTTAACCGAGTGCAAAATTGTTTCTTTAAATTGAGAAAACCACAATGTTTAATAATTGTAGGAAATAGAAAACTTAGAAAATTGAAGGAAGACCTAGAACAATGAACTAACTCTCACCTTGATCTATTCAGGAGGCATAGATTAGGTGAGGGGTATTTTCATATAGACCTAGATATACCACTGCCAGAGCAAGCTGTAGTGGCCATTTTGCCTCATATTTTACAGAAGCTTCGGGACATCAATGTCGTTATACGTGGAGAGCCCTTGGGAGGACTATTTTCTAGACATGGCATGGAGCCGTCAGTGGATGCCTAGGTATCCCCTCGGCACGGTGAGGAGTATAGGGTAGAGAACTTCTGTGCAGAGTTAGCTAGGGCAGAGTCACCACAGAGAGGACATTGGGACATTATCTAAGGACATAGGGATAGGTCTTAGAGCCCTAGACAGAGGGAGGAGCATGCAGAGATACCTAGGTGTTGTCAGACATCAGCAGTAAACCATGTTAGGGAGATCCTAAAGCTACGACCATCTCACTATCTGGGTGATACATGAGGTTTTCAGGAAGAGGCCTGGTTGGTGAGCTTGAACTTATGCTTCAAGCTCTGTCCTTGTACTAGCAACATGAAATCTCATGTTGTGATCCATCTTCTGAGGGATAGAGTAGGAGTTCGGTGGAGGACCAAGGAGCAGAAGCTCCATGTAGACTCGGAGACAGTCCCCTGGGAGTTATTTGATGAACATTTTAGGAGCAGGTATTTTCCTAGGAGATCTATATAGCAGCAGATAGATGAGTTTCACGACCTCCATTAGGGATCGATGACCGTGGCTGAGTATGAGATTTAATTTCTGGACCTACTCAAGTACGTCAACTATATACAGGATGAGCATGTACGGATTCATAGGTTCATCCGCGGCCTAAACTTGGATTTGGGTGGTGTGGTGGGCATTCACTACCCACAGATATTAGCAGAGGCTGTGGAAAAGGCCTATATTACAGAGGAGACATGGGGGAAGACGTAGTCAGGCTAGAGACAGAGTTCAGAGCCGTATCCAGTAGATGTAGGATGGTAGGTCGAAGGGGTCATTTCCTCCTTCACATGGGGTGGATAGAGTTCAAGACAGGCTTCATTCAGGCCACCACAACAGCAGCAATAGCAGTCCCGTC
This sequence comes from Taxus chinensis, assembly GCA_019776745.2. Taxonomy (NCBI): domain Eukaryota; kingdom Viridiplantae; phylum Streptophyta; class Pinopsida; order Cupressales; family Taxaceae; genus Taxus; species Taxus chinensis. The sequence continues at coordinate 709,255,926 of CM034150.1, read as the reverse complement.
CACCTTACAGACCTCCTCAGAGATTTGTTGTGCAAGAGAGGATAGAGTATGGGGCCTCCTCCTAGGGGTCCTACCAGGACACATTGTGTGCACTAAGAGCTTAGTCAGCAGGAGCTCATTAGAAGAGACCTCAGCAATCCATAGCCAAATCGTCAGGATCCACAACTCACACATCTAGAGTACTAGCTAGAGCTGCATCCCACTAGAGGGGACCAGGCAGCTGTTATGGTTGTGGTGTTGTTGGACATCATTGGAGAGATTTCCCACAGAACCCTAACAAGGGTAAGATGTAGAGCTCAAAGCCTACTGTTGGAGATATGCCGCAGAGCCATCAGATCTATGTAGCAGTCAAGAACCACCAGGCTGAGCACCAGAAGTACTATGATTGAGATGACAAGTAGTATTGGTGGTATTTCTACCTCTATTTTATTTGATTTTGGTTCTTCTGGATTCATTTATTGCACCATCCTTAGTAGAGAATTACAGGCTAGTGGCTAGTTAGGTAGGGTCATTATTGGACATGTTGAGATGGCTTCTGGAGCCAAGATTTCTTGTAGAATACCTTAACTAAGGAGTTTGCGTAGTGGATTTGGGACCCTTCACCACTACCTCAGATCTTTGAATCCTTCCATTAGTATCTTATGGTGTCATTTTAGGCATGGACTGGTTATCTACTCATAGAGCTAGAGTGGACTATTACCATAAGACTATTGCTTGCATAGATGATCTTGGAGTGGAGTAAGTGATATCAGGAGTTAGGAGACCCGTTTCCATTCGCACCATCTACTGCCATGCAGCTTAAGTGGTGTTCGCGACGATGGGGCTGTCAGTTGTATGCTATTATAGTTAGTGACAAGATCAGAGGATGAGTCTAGTGGACCATCCCTTGATGACCATCACATCTTGAGAGAGTTCATTGATGTGTTTCCAGGGGAGCTACCGGGGTTACCTCCCCCACGTGAGATATATTTCCACATAGATCTTGTTCCAGGTGTAGAGACTATCTCATGAGCAGCCTTATCAGATGACTACTCCTGAGCTATGTGAGCTCAAGTTGTAGCTTGAGGGCCTTCTGGAGAAGGGCCTAATCCATCCTAGTGTATCCCCTTGGGGTGCACTGGTGATCTTCATGAAGAAGAAGGATGGATCTCTATGGTTGTGTATTGATTACCATCAGCTGAACAAAGTAACGATCAAGAATCATTACCCCCTTCCACGCATTGATGATTTATTTGATTAGATGAAGGGAGCTACAGTTTTTTCAAAGATAGATCTTAAGTCATTGTACCATCAGCTCAGTATTACGAAGGTGGATATTCATAAGACCGTGTTTCGTACAAGATATGGCCATTACGAGTTCACTGTGGTACCTTTTGGTTTGACGAATGCCCCCGCAGTGTTTATGAGTTTGATGAATGGGGTATTTAAGAATTTTATAGATCATTTCATGCTCATCTTCATTGATGACGTTTTGATTTACTCATGTACGCATGAGGAACACAAGGAGCACCTTTGCCAAGTTCTTCAATGTCTTCATGAGCAGTGCCTTTACGGGAACTTGGAGAAGTGTGTGTTCTTTTAGATAGAGGTGTAGTATTTGGGCCACATCATTTTTGGGGAAGGTATCACAACCAATCCTTCCAAGATTCAATCCATCATGGATTTTCCAGCACCCACTAGTGTGACCGAGGTGTGAATCTTCACGGTTTTAGTAGGATATTACAAGAGATTTTTTCAGTACTTTTCTCATATTGCAAACCCCATCACTTGCCTTCAGTAGAAAGGGAAGAAGTTTGTATGGTCAGATAGATGTGAGTAGGCCTTCAGTACACTTAAGGAATTCCTCATGACTACACCTATTCTTGCAGTGCCAAATCCTCAGGGTGAGTTCTACGTTTGCACAGATGCTTCTTTGGCAGGGCTTGGAGGTGTGTTGATGTAGGAGGGAAGAGTAGTTTCTTTTGAGTCTCACAAAATCAAAGACTATGAGCTCAATTATCTGACTCAAGATCTTGAGCTTGCATTATTTGGTGCATTCCTTAGTATGGTGGAGAAATTTTCTTCTTGGCCGAAGATTTACACTCAGGACTGATCACTTGAGTCTTCGTCACCTCTTCATGTAGCCCAATCTGAGCACTTGTCAGAGGCGTTAGATGGAGTTTCTGTGAGTATGACACGGATATAGAGCATGTGAAGGGGAAGGAGAATGTGTTTGTAGACACCTTGAGTAGATGGATACATGTGGCTATGGCCACCTTAGTAGGCATAGATTTGGGGAGCAGGATTTTGAAGTAGCTTCCTCAGGACAGTTTCTACCTTGCAGCCAGAATAGAGATTGAGTCGCAGAGACCCCTTGATGAGAGATTTGATGGATTTTAATTAGAGATAGATGGCCTTCTCAGACACAAAGGTCGGATTTATGTCCCTAGAGATGGAGGCTTGGGGCAAGACATTTTGACAGAGGCTCATTGTGTGCCTTATTCAGCCCATCTTGGGGTGAAGAAGATGCACGCCACCTTGAGATAGTTGTATTTCTGGAGAGGAATTCAGAGAGACATGGATTTGTTTATGTCATGTTATTTAGAGTTCCAGAGGGTGAAGGCCGAGCATCAGCATCCCACTGGCCTTCTCTATCCTCATGCCATACCGGAGTGGATGTGGGACACCATTTCCATGGACTTCATCGTTGGGTTACCTATGTTGAGATACCACCACGACGCCATCATGGTCACGGTGGATTAATTGACAAAAGTAGCTCATTTTTCTACATTGAAGCCCACCTCTATAGATAGTGTAGTGGCACAAGTATATCTTGATGAGATTTTCAAATTACATCGGATTCCACAGAAGATCATTTGCGACCATGATCTTTGAACACTTCCCATTTATGGACCACCATGTAGTATTCTCTCAGGATGAGGATCAATTTCAGTAGAACATATCACCCTGAGACATATGGATAGACTGAGTAGGTGAATCAGATCCTCATAGATAGGCTTAGGATGTACGTTATGTTTGACTAGTCGAGATGGGAGGAGTATCTGTATTTGGTGGATTTTTCCTACAATAATAGTTTCCGGAATTCGATAGGCATGGATCTTTTTCAGGCAATAATATGGCAGAGAGTTTAGGACACCTGTTAGTTGGGACAATATCGAGGATAGGATTTCCCTTGAGCTCGCATTATTACAGGATATGGAGCAGCAAGTTACCTTGATCAGATAGAGATTGTAGGAGTCGTAGGATAGACAAAATAAGTATGCAAACCAACATAGGACAGATCATATTTTTTAGGTGGGCACGAAGGTGTTTCTTCATGTAAGACCGCATAAGATCCTTATCCATTACAGAAAAGGTTTTAAGCTTTCTCCTAGGTTTGTGGTTACCTTTGAGATCTTGGAGCACCTCGGTCCCTTAGCCTATCGTCTAGCATTGCCACCTAGCTTGTCTCGCTTCCATGATGTGTTTCACATTTATGTGTTTCAGAGACATATTTTTGATCCTTCTCACGTGCTATATTGGACCACGTTACAGGTACAGGATCAGGGGCAGGTGATGGTGGAGCCCATATATATTATAGAGTGCAAGACCCTAGGCCTTCACGACAGAGAGATTGATCAAGTTTGGGTCTAGTGGGACAGATATGATGAGACTGCAGCAACCTGGGAGGATGCTACTTTTTTACGAGTGTAGTTTCCACACCTATTCCAGTGACTTCTAGGAGGAAGTCGAGTCTAAGGGGAGGGGGAATATAGTGCCCACTTCCCTTTGACACCTTTTTTATTATTATTTTTTTACTATCATCTGCACTTATGGTTCTATTATAATTTTGATTTAGCATGCTAATAGATATCCGAGATACTGAACTGTTATTGATTTAATTCTTATATGATGCATATGGACATTGGAGACATTTGATGTTGATCTTGATATATTGTTGACATGATTATTATCTATATGTTTGACATATGATATACTTAATCATGTTTCGTAGACCTTTTATAATTGTATTAATGTTGTGATCATTTTGACGTGGATAAAATGTGGAATGGAAATGTGCTAGAAACTTTAGTGATATCGTATCTTGCATAGATGATATTAATTTTTATATAGTTGATTTCCAAATTTATATTGCATATTTGACATGAATGTTTTAATGCATCCACGAGGCTAAAGGAGGTATTCTTTGTTTTGCAGGTATATTATATTCACAACAACATCAGAGGATTGGAGACCAACCATATCAGAATTTGAGAAGAATTAAACTAGGGTCACCATGGCAATGTGTAATTTTGTGCGTGTTAGAATGATTGGTTAGGAGAAAATTGTGACCTAGGGGTCATGTGTTGTTTTCTTTTAATTTCTTTTTCTAAATATGTTAGTATGTGTTGTTCTTTACTCATGAAATTTCACTTGTTTTATTATTTACATTTTTTTTTGGATTGTGTTTACCCCTTTATTAGTCATGGGTTACAGTGTCTTAATTAAGCTAATTTGAATTATAATTAAAGATGTGACTAAAATTATTTCATTTATTAGAATTAATTTACTCTTGGATTTTGTGTTGAGTGAAGTGTGTTTGGGTATTGAGTGTGGGACACTCTAACCCACATGTGAAACTCGAATTTTCCCTTAGAGGCCAAATTTGGAAGCTTGTGGGACAAGCAAAACTTGTCCCATAGCTCTTAAGTGCCCATGCCAAAACTACCTATGGGTTGGGGGGTCAAATTTAGGCTCTTTCAGGTGTTTTGGGGGGATAAAAAGGTAAAATGTTAATTGCACTTTGTTTCAAATACTTAATTTTTTGCTTGGGGGAGTGGGCTTAGATGGAGTGTGTAAGGTTCTTGTCATTCTTCCAACCACTTGTTAATTGAGCATTGGAATATGAGGTTGACCAAGTGATGTGGAGTTGAGAGGAAATGAGGTGGCATCCTACTTGGAGCTACATCATCCCTCCCTCTCCTTTCTCTATTTATTGAATTCTTGTTGCTTGTTTTGGGGTTGGATAATCAGTTTTAGTCTCTTGAATTTTTGGAGAGTAAGAGTATTTTGAGAGAGTTGTGGATTTTGGAGCTTGGTGGATGCTTGCTTGATCTTTAGAAGGGCTTGGAACTTCATACTTGGAAAAAACTCTACCATGGAGAGGTAGGAGCTTCACCTTAGTTTAAAATATGTTATTTGTTTTATTGTATGTGTGTATAAATGTTGTGTTGCATGTTGTTGTTTCTTTGAAATGTTTGTTCGGTATGGGTAGAATTCCTAAGTTGCGAGTGGGAGGAGACTTTGGGGAGTTTTTTTTGTAGGGAGGTATAAGAGATCAGCTTTCTTGAGGAGGGAGTTTGGATTGGGTTCCCTATCTAGTATGAGGAATGCTTGCATTTCTTCTTGTTCTTATTATGAGGGAGACATAAGAGTTTTAGAGGGAGACATAAGAGTGTATGGAGGTATAAGGGGTAATTGAGGGAGGCATAAGAGTTGGTAGGGGAAATTACGTGCTTTGCATTGGAGGATTTCAGGTGGGCACCCATTCCCATTGGCAGTCATAAGTGGCCTCCCCATAGGTCTTACTCTTTTGGCTTTCTTGATAAGCCTTGTTATTATTGTTGTGTTGATTTTCTTCTTCTTGTTCATTTGTTATTGTGTTTGTATGAAAATGGAATGAATTTGAAGTGATTTGTTAAGTATTGTGGAAGCTAGTAGTTGTCCATGAGTTGAGTTCTTCTCCCATTGTAATGTGGTTGGGGCTCGAGGGCCAAAGGAGATGGATGGCTTCTCTTCTCCTTTGGATATCTTGGTTGGGTAGAGAGCGTTGCCACTCCCCCTATCTCTGTTGTGAATAAAGAAAAATATTAGAGGAGATACCTTGTTCGGTTTTTGGAGCATTGGAACCTTGTTGATGACCATGTGAAACTTCCTTGCATTTTTACCCATTTAGAGTGGAAGAAAGTGTAATAATGTACTCATTCTTGTATTTACATTCTATATGGATTTCCCACTTCAAGTGGAGGAAATTTGTAATGACTTTGTAAAATAAAGTTGCAATCCAATTGTTGTTATTGTTATTGTATTGCATGTGGAAAGAAACAAATGAGAAAATAAAGAAGAAAGAATGTTATTGTAAAGTTAGTTTGCAAATAGAAAAGAAAATATTTTCTTCTTGTTGGAATCTTGAATGTATTGTGAGAAAAATATTGTTTGTATTGAAAGATTAATCTATTTTTACAATGGAGAAGAAAGTATATTTTCATTAAGTTTTTATTGTATTGTAAATGTGAGAAAGAAGAAAATGTAGAGATTGTTAGAAGTTGAATTTGTATAAAAAATATCATTATATGGAAAATAAAGTTAGCATGGTTATTTTAAATGAATGAGCATTGTAGTAAATTGAAAAGGAAAATAAGTTAGATTATGTTTCATTTGGAAATTTGATTTTATATAAGGAAATGACAAGTAATGAAATAGATTTGTTTTCCCTTCTTGCTCTTGTAATGGAAGAAAGAATATAGTTAAACAAATAGAAGTTATTCTTATAAGTAGATGAATTTTATTAGAAATGGAGATACTTTAAAATGACTAGACTTAACTAAGAAATGAGTAAATGAGCAACAAACCTCAATTCTGGAGCCTTAAAATGAACAAGGACAACTTAAAATGCATTTTTACATCCTTTAACAACTTTTAGTTTTTTGAAAAAAATCTCAGGCATTATGGTTCTATTTTTCAGAAACATGAACCGCCGTCCCTATACAGAGACGGTGGTCCCGTAACTTCGCTGCTTAGGCTAGTGGCGGCAGTCTCAAAACCGCCACCCAGTAAAGGTGGCGGTCCTATGTGTTTGTCACCCAGGTAAGGCGGCGGTTTCACGACCGTCGCTCTGGATGGCGGCAGTTTCACGACCGTCACTCTGGAAGGTGACAGGGCGGTGGTCCCATAACCATTGGTCTGCTCTGGGCAACAGTCTTATCACTTATGATAGAATTTCGTGGACACGCGCCTATGCATGAAATTTTTCCAGATTGCTCTAATTCCTAAGTTGTAAATTTTAACCTATTGCTACCAACTAGTAAATAAATTTGAATGCTATGGATTGGAATAACAAAACACTCAAATGGTGAATCTAAAAGAATTCTTTCATTTATATCAAAAGGAGGTAGGGTTTTCCCCAAAGTTAAACCCAATACACTAAATTCTTGGAATAAAACCTAGATTGGAGGAGGAAACTCCTCCCAATCCTTGAAGGAAATAGATTACAAAAATAAAAGACAAACTAAGCTAAACCTAGACTAAATCTTCCTGTAGAATCCTCCATGGCTTATTCCTTTTAGTTTTCATGGCTTCCTCCTCTCCAACCTGTAATTTTAACAAAAGAAAAATGAACCAAATGAGAAGAATAGAATGAGAAAAGGTTTTGATAGACTTTCACAAGAATTTCTAGGGCTATATAGAGAACCCTAGGATCTAGTGGCTAAGATGGATTTGATCCAAGGGTGGAGAGTTGACCCTACCTTTTAAAGAAGAAATGTATTTTTAAATGTTTTAATTTAAAGTCCTTGAGGGTATGTGTAAATGAATGAGTGGGGTCATTTAATTGCCTAGGGGTGTGATGTACCTTTTAAAACCCCTAGTATGGGTAGGAAATATATTAAAGGATCTCTAAGTTAATAATGTAATGAATTTAATAATTTAGCATAAGGTTAACCTTCTTAGGAATGAACTTAGTCGAAGGAAAGAAAATATTTAATTAAGTAAACTAATCCTTGTTACCTTCCTTTAAAACTATAAATTATTGTACCCTTGCTGCATCCTTGTATTGTAACCTTCTTTATAATTTAAACAAAAGAAAAATTGGTTGCATTTTCGGGTTAAGTGTTAGGTTAGAGTGAGTTCCCTGATCATTTTTTTTTTGGGTGTTACAAAATCTATACATTAATCACCGAATACTCCAATGTGGGGGAAAATGATGTCACCCACATGGACCTAGAGGACTTAAAAACTAGAATGATAAATGAGCCATAAGGGGAAGTGGAGGAAAATATACTCTCAACCGTGTTATAAAAGGTAGGGGATATTTTTATCTAGTCAGAGCACCAAACGTTTCTTGGCATGTTCACAACAATATGATCCTAACACTAGAATGATCATAATAGAAGATAACTCAATCCTTATAGTTATTAAATTAAATGGAATTTCTAAGTGGATGTAGATTCTCACCGATGAAAACATGGTCATCATAATAGAGGAGCTTTCTATAGAAGGATGGGTAAGCAATGACTCATTTTTTTTAGTCCTAGCATTTGGATCATTTCTCAAACAAGGAAGAAATCCATCTTGTATCTTGAAAAGTTTTTCAAGGAGAAAATTACATTATGAATATTCATATGAAATTGTCTTTCTAAGAAGAATAATGGGAGATAAGGTGAGGAAAGATTTTTTTGATTATATGGCTTAGTTAATCCTGGTGGAATCAGAAGGAAACTAAATGGTTTACTAGGGGGAAATAATTCATAACATCATCCATCGGAATTTTTTATAGTTATCCTCCACTAAGAAGTTCACAATTATTTCCTACCTAGTGTAAACCCTTACTTTCAAAACACCACTTTGAGGACTATCAAGTAATCCCAATGTGCTGTAAAAGTTACCTACTTAAAAAAAAATTAGTAACTCACTCACACAGAGAGAAACTCTGACTATGTTATGGTGAATGACACCTTCACCATGTTAATCATAATGTTTCTTGAAGAAAATAAAAAATCAAGTATATCATCTGATGTTGTTATATTGATTGAGAATATAGGATACACTTCATCGAATTCCCCGACTTCACCTAAATTATGATATGAGGATTTGATATTACACCTCGTAGGCTACTCAAGTACTCGAGTGATAAGATCATCATGTTTGAACTATGTCGTGAGTTATCGCATGTTCATATAAAGTGGAAGAATGAAAAACTAAAAGGTGTGTCATTTCCCATCTCCTTGGGAATATATTCATGTAATAATGTCACAAATACAACAAACATTGAAATATCTTTGGTTCATCTTAGTTTTTATTTCTTTATATCTCAATTTTGAATTTAATAATAGAAAGAATCCAAAAACTTTCATCTTTCTAGTATTTCATAATGAGCCTCAAATTGAGGACTAATGGGTAAACTACACAGATGACTTCGAGGTAAAAAATGAGATTACATATGGATGATAGTGGACCAAATGAGAGACTTCAAGTTTGATCGGTTTATTGTAGGAATAAAAGATGATGAGTTAGACATGTTTGATCTTGAATACTAAGAGACATAATCTTCTCCTCTTCCTCACACTCCACAAAACATCATGAAATGAGTGATAACAAAGATATGATAATGGCAGTGATCCAAAGATCAAAATAATGGTTAAAGTAGAAGAAATCTTCCTTCACAATTTCATGTAGTCTTTTTTCTCCACATAGGAAAGTCTCTCGCACTGCATCCCTCAATGCATATGAGAAATTAGAGTGATCTAATCATTCAGAGGAATCACCCAAATGAAAATTTGTTCCTATCATGTGTAAACTTAAGTTTCTCCTCCTAGAAGGCTTCACAAGAAAGTGAAAATTGTTGAAAAATCCCTTGAACATATTGATTTATGTCAAAATGATCCATCACAATCTCATGTTCACAACTTATATCTAATTTAATAAAAATTTAATTATTAAACACTATTGTAGAGTAACTAGAGAAAATAATGATGTAAAATTACTAAAATCTATTAAGACACAAGTAAATAAGAAATTAAAATGTAAAACAGTATGAAAAAGAGATGCATAACAAGACTTGTCTAATTTACGTGTAATTTGAAAGTGATATGTGCAGGGTAAATTGTTGAATAGGATGCAAAAAATGTTGTAACTGATCTCTGTAAATTCACAAGATCATGAGAAATTTTGGACAAGGGCACTCGCAGTAGGAAAGGGGTACCTAGGTGATAATGAATGGATATGGGTTCCTGTAGCTATGCAAAAGCTCAGGATCTGATTTTTGATATGTTGCAAAGGTGTCATAGTTGATCCTTGTTGATCACCTGATAGTTTCTCTTTGGTCATTGATGATACTTGTAACCTCCAAAATATAATTTCAACTATAAAATCTCACAAACTACATCAAATCTAATAATGAAAATTTAGAATGGGGAGTTGGAATAACCCCAATGGTCACTTGATAGAGTGAACTTAAAACCAAGTGTTGCACTACATCTCAGATTCCATATATTTCTTCTGAGTGTGTGTAGAAATTGTGTTGAAGGATATCCTTGTGCAAGATGCACTAGATAACATGTTAGATTTACTAAAAGATAAGAATGTGTAGATAGAATACAATGAACTTCCCATTCCTATGTTGTGTATGTTGAATATGTAGTCCATTATCCCTTGAATGGATGCTCGGTGGATTCTTTGGATTACTTCAGGTGCCTTTTGAGTGCAAGCTTAGGTGGTAATAATAATTCTTAGAACTTTTTCCTGAGTTATGAACACATAACTATGTATTTATATGATTCCCTTGTTTGATTTTCTAAATTGACAACTAGAAGGATGACCCATAAGTGAAAAAGAGGCCTAAAAGATAAAAGGGACCAAAAATGATGGAGTAAGATAAGAAAGGGTCATGGGAGCCCATAGGGAATATGAGTGCTTGGGAGATTTTTTCCTATTTGGGCACTAGTGTCTAAAACTGTAAAATATAAACAAGTAAAGTTATGAATATGTTATAGGGGGTACAAGAAAAAAAATAAAAATAAAGAGACAAAGGCATTAAACATAGTTTTCAACTAATAGTTTTCTTTCTTAGGAGTCATGTAAATGCTAGTATGCTTATAGGACCTAGAAATGTATCCAAGTGCATGATTTAGTCTCTAAATTATCCCCCACTTTATGTTGTTTAGTGAAAACCCGATCACATACAATAGATAGAAGATGCATACCTTATGATCCATGTAGAGCACGCGAAGAATATTGTACTAAGTGGACAAAAGAAGCGTGGAGAAATTGTAAAATGAAACATGGATACTAGGAAAGGAAAGTGACCCTAAGAATGAAGTTTATGTACTACTTGTATATGTGTTTGATGAAGTTTCTTCTTGTTCTGTATTAGTGACATGATTGTAAAAGAAGAGAGAGAAAGTAGTGAAAGTCATGTATATGAAATATTTGTGTATAGTATGTAAAAGTGTGACAAATTAATAGTAAAAGAAAATTGTGCACTTGTTGTCAAAGAGTGTAAACAAGAAAAAATTTAAGAGGCCTCTTGGAAATTAGAGGTGGAATATCCTTGACGAATAATCCTAGAACCAATTTTATGACATAGGTGAATATAATTTTCACGCGACAAAAAATTTTAAGTCGCATGAATGGAAAGGAGATGTCACACAACAAAAAATATCCTATCACATGATGATAAATTTTTTTCACGCAACAACAAATCTCTCGTTGCATGTCTTTACTTCTTTCTTTTTTTGTTTCTACACTCCTTGATATTCATTGCACAACTACACTTCTTGTCTTAGGTCTGGCTCTCCATTCCTTTTCACTTATGAATTATACTTTGGATGGTACCTAACCACTAAGTTATTATTATACTACCTAGCAAACTAACTATGATTATATAGAAGTTTTCAATAGTACGACCCCTAAAAATTATTATACTGGAAAATTTAGGTGAAAGGTACATGATCGTACTTAATAGAATTTGGCTTTTCAAATTTTTCAAATATGGAATATTCACCAAATTATGAATAATTTCCACTATTTCTCTCAGTGTAAAGGATAGAAAAGTTTCTTGAAATTCTCTCAAGAGTCAGCTTTTTAGGTGATATCACACCAAGACTAATTTTTTTAGGCGATCTCATGCAAAGAACGCATTTTTAGGGAGATATCATGCCAAGTGCGAGTTTTTTGGGTGATCTTATGCCAATGATAAAGTGTTATGGACATAGGTCATGTATAACTCTCCTTTCATTAATCTACCCATGAAGCACCACTATAGATGGTATGTCCCTGATTTGTTCCTTTAATCCATGATTAGTTCATGATTCTACTAGTTGTAACTGATTATAGTAGATTGCATGAATTTTGTGACTGGAGGACTGTGTGTGTAACTCTAGAATTTCTCTGGAAAATTCTATGAATTGTGTTAATATGATAAGCTGATTGTATGTTCCCAATCAGACATTATAATGGCCACTTCCCTTCGACACTAAATGAACCATGATTATCTTTTCCGAATTGTTATGATCGTAAACCTAACTGTTGTATTCTAGTTAGCATGTAAATAAAATGTGTAGACATCAGGATTTCTATGGTGTTTTTGTTATTATTATTACCTCGACTCTATTTCATACTGTGGACCCTAATGGGCATCTAAGGATAAGACAATTAGCTCAAGCAATTATGTTGTTGTAGATTGATTGTGATACCTTCACTCTTCGATATTGTTTTGTTTAGTCTATCTGTCTGATGATACACATAGTCATCACTACACAATGAACCTAGAAATATTAATAGATGAATGATAGTAACACATTGTGATATGAAAATTGAAGGATAAACAAATCTAATCAAACTGATTAACTTTTGATAGACTGTCAGTTTGGAAGAAAATGATGTGTTGTCATTTTAGATATATGTTGATATTTCAAATTATTTTCATATTGATATTTATTATGATGTTCAAGGTTATTTTGTGATTCCTTTCATGTTGGAGAATTGGTAAATTTTGAACAAATGAAATTATTCCTTAAGTTAAATGATTTAGTTGTTTTATTATCGTAATTGCAAACTGATGTATTAGTGGAATTGAAATGTTGAAAATTGGAGTAATTGTTTAATTACTTGGTCTTAGCAATAGTAGCTATGATAGTTGATGTTGAAATTGATAAGTAGATATAAGAATTTTATTTGCTCAATATCACTAATATGGCCATGAGGCGAGAAAGGTATCGTGTGATTTTGTAGGAAATTAATTCACAACAATAAACTACAGGGGGTAGGAGACCAACAACGAAGGAATGTGGGGTATTGGTAACAAGGGTCACCATGGCAACTAGTTTTTTGTGGTGTGTGTGTCTTGTTCTTTGTTAGGGGCTTGCATGGGGGGGATAACCTCCAAATGTGACCAAGGGGTGTGTGTGTTCTTTTATTTTGTTTCCTTTCATTTAATTTTAACTATGTGATTATTTAGTGATGCATTTACTCTTGTATTAATTAATTAAATTATGTTTAGTTAATAAATTAATCATGGAACTAAACTAATGATGGATGGGACAAAAGAATTCATTTATTGGATTTGATAGCTCTTTGGTTTATGTATTTAAGTTGAGTGCTTATGATCTTGAGTGTTGTACACTCCATATCTCATTAGAAATTCGGATTTGTCCTTAAGGGCAAATTTTGGAGGCTTGTGGGACAAGCTAAACTTGTCCCACACCCCTTAAATTACTATGCCAACCCTACCTATGGGTTGGGGGGTCAAAAATAGACCCCATTATGTGTTTTGGGAAGACAAAAGGGTAAATTTTTATTACACTTTCTTACATGTATTTATTTTAGTCTTTGAGGGATGTGGGTTTAGATTGTGTGTGTAAGTAAGATGTCATTTCTTTAACCACTTATTAATTATGCTTTAGGGCATGGGTTTGAATTGTGATGTGCAGTTGAGGATGAGTGATGTGGCATCCTAGATGGAGCCACCTCGCCCTCCTCTTTCCTTTTCCTTTATATGCATGTTTAATTGTTGTTTTAGGGGCTACTTCCTCATTTTTTGGGAATGCTTGGAATTTTGGAGAGCTTGTTTGAGAATGGAGCTTTGAGTGGAATGTGGTTGCATAGGAATATGGAAGGCTTGGTGATTATTGTGTATTTATACTCTTTATTTTTTAGGTATATCTCTACCTTTGTTTTTACCTTGTTACTTTGTTGTGCTCTTATGTGTAGATGTTGATTGTTACTTTGGTTATGCTTGATGGAAATAAACTTGATTCTTAGGTTATGGGAGAAATGGAAATGGGGATAAAACTTGAGGGAGGCATAAGCGAAATGTTAATGAGATTTTAGGACGGAGTTGGGTTGGGATGTCCACCTTGTTGATAAATATGTTTTGTATTTATTTTGTTATTATCTTGAGGGAGGAATAAGAGTGGTGTATCTTCTTAGAGGGAGGCATAAGAGTGTTGTGTGTATTGTGATGGAAGTTTTTGAGGCTCATAGGTGGATGACCAAGCCCTTGAGTGGCATAAGAAGAACCCCCATGTTCATTTCTCATCCATGGCTTTAGCATGAAGCCTTTTTGTTTTGATATTTTTTTGGTTAGTTGTAAAGCAATTGGTATTGTGTTATTACATTGATTTTCTTGAATTCATGTGTATGTGGAAGCCATTTTTTTGGAGTTGTCATGGTTGTCTAAATAGCCCTCATTGCTTCCTTGTTGGGGCTTGGGGGAAAATGAAGGGAGAAGGCTTCTCTCCCTCATTGGATATTTTTTTTGGGTGGAGAGTGTTGCCTACTCCCCCATTCTATTGTGTGTTTGGCTGGATGAAGATGGTGAGCTCAATGGAAAAGGTGCTCTTGTTGGAGAAAGGATTGTAGAGTTGCATCTTGTGTTGTTATGATCCTACTACTCATAAATTGTAACAATAGTTTATTGAATGTAATCTTTTTCATTCTTGGGAATGTCTTTTTATAATGTACAATTTTTCATAAGAATATGAGGCTTGCAAAGGTCTTGAAAATGGAAATTAAGTTCTTTCAAATTTAAATTCGTGTTTAGGATTTCATTGTTTATAGTTTTTTGCTCTTGGATGGGAAATAAATGTTGAATAATTTCATTATGGATAATCCTTGTTCACTAGAATGTTGAAGTAATTTTATTTAATAGTGGCTATTGTACCTTATCTAGCTAGATGTGTAATAGGATTAGGCATGATTAACTTATGAATAAAATCTCTACCTTGTGGATATAGGGTTGATCAAAGTAAAGGTGCGAACCACAACCAATTAGGCCTTTAAGATGATTGTATAAACGAAATGGAAAGTGATAAGTTTTAAATCCCTATAATTAAACAATTGTGCACTACTTTTTGCCTAGTGCATGTAAAGCTTATCCATATAAAATGTGACAGTTACCCGTCCACATTATTTGTATTTTTTTCTTATAAAGGGAATACAAAAAAATTGCTAAATGAATGTATATTATTAATATACAATAGTTATTTCATGATAATGTACAAGGGTCATTTTCACAAGCCATATTACCTTTATGTGATTTTAATACATGTTATTCTTCTTAACAAATGCTAATAATCATGTTTTATTGTTAAATAATTCTATATTCACATACATGTAATTATATATATATATTATCTATTTATATATATTATAATAAATTATAGTGTTTGAAAGTATTATTAAAATGCCCAAGCGTTATATTCGGCTAGGGTTAGACTTTTATTTATTAAGTAAACTAAATAAAAGAAAAGAAAATAAAATAAAAAAATTATATGTTTAGTCCATGTATGGTCGTGGTCTCTTCTTGTGTAGGCTTTTATTTAAGAATGTGGTTGGGGAGAGAGGCATCGACCACACCCCCAACCCATACACTTGTAAATGGGGTGGGTGTGGGTTCGGTAGCCCTCTCATAATAATTTTGAATCACCTCATTAATTAAAGTGCCCCACTCCCAAACTCCATAACCCTTCACCCTAACCCCCCACACATACACCTAAATCGCCCCACTAAACCCCCCCAAACACTAAAATTCTTCCTCATGTTAAAAGCGCTGACTATTGTTTAAAGTTGTGGTCATGGTAATTATTGCGGCCTTTCTCCTTGGGACAGCCTGTACATTTTTTCCTACACAGCCACGAGGGATTTGACCTCTCCTCATATATATATATATATATATATATATGGTTTTGGTTTTTTTTTTGTAAAAATACAGTTAGATATCAAGAAAAACCCTGAATCTTTGGGTAATTATAAAATGAAATAAAAAAATGATTGTATTTTTTGACCTTATCAAATTTGTAGGGTTTCAGGTACAACCCAAATGGGTATACTCTCAAAGTATGCACCTTGAATCTACAAGTACTTCAAATGAATAAACACACAAGAAAAATCAAGACCCAAAAAGGGGAAATGAATGGATCCAAGTCTTCAACCTAAAATTTTATTCAAATAAGAGCTTGCAATCCCCTCTAATGACCTCCATGTCTTCACCTTCTCCTCTCTTCTTCCTTAACCTACAAGTAAAAAAAAGGAAATCAGAGATTAGGTTTAGAAACAGAATATATGAAAATGCATACAAGATTTCTAGGGTTACTTTTAGAAAACCTAAACCTAAGGGCTATGAAAGATTAGATTTAAGGGTGTAGGATGAACCGTACATCACTTAAGTGATGGGGTATTCAAATGGGAGTGAATTAAATAAATGATGTGTTATCTCAATTTATCCCCCAAAAAAATTAATCAAACATGGCCCTCTGTAAGAAGAAATCCAAGGGATAGCTACGTCACACAAATCCACGCTTTAAATCTAACAAAAAGATTGCAGACGGGATCTATAATGGAGCATCAAGGTCGGGGAAGGAGGCAAGAAGCATCAAAGAAAACTAGAGCCCATAAGGAAAAGAAATGGAAAAAACATGAAGGCTTCGGGCTCTACGAATGATTCAGAAAGAGCCTAAAATTGGCTAAGTATGGGGGAATCAGCGGAAGCCTCAATGTTCCTCAGTGGCACATCTTCAAAGATTAAACTCAAAAATTAGACTTGAATAAGCATGAGGTTTCCACGTGTCCCAGAGTAAAAAAGGGTGAATTTTAGGCCCAAAATGATTAATTTTAGAGGACCAATGGAAGCATCCACATGTTTGAACAGTGCACCTTCAAGGGTCAAAGCAAAAGGAGATTCCCAAAGGAGCATGGAGCTTCCACGTGTCTCAGGCCTGAAAAAAGATAGAGTTAGCCATTGAAAATTATAAACAAGTGCAAGGCTACCACGTGTAAACTCGGTGAAATTTCAAGATGGGAGCCAAAGGAAGAGACTCGAACTTGCGTCAGCCCTCCACGTAGTTAGTAGTCAACAGAGGTCAAATGGAAAGTGGGTCCAAATTGGTTAAGTATGAAGTGCAGGCAGAAGGAGCCATATGTTTTAACAGTGCACATTCAAAGGCATGGCATAAAGAAGAGACTCGGAGGAGTTCAAAGCCTCCCCATGTCAGCCCGATGCATCTTCAAAGATAAATTAAAAAATTTCTCTTTAAACAAGTGCCAATCCTCCACATGTACCAGGTCAGATATACAGCCCCGCCAAGTAAAAGGACTTAGTCAAAACATGAAGGAAAAAATCAAAGCCACAAAAGAAGCCATGTGTCAGCCTGATGCAACTTCAAAAGAAAAATTCAAAAGCATTCCTTCAGCGAGTGCCAGGCCTCCATGTGGCCATATTTCAAGTCAAAGTGGGGAGGCGGGTCTCCAGGAGTAATTTTAACTTTTGGCTCCGTTTCCAAGAGACATAAAGTATAAATATGAGTCATGCCTCCACCAATGCCCAAGGAGCCACGTGTCAGTCATATATTGGATGTGGGTCGGTGGGCCTTGGAGTGATTTTTTTTCTCTTATGGAAAATATGGACTGACGGACCCGAAGATGGTTTTTTGGCAAAAAGTGAATTTTGGGACTGCAGACCCATCCTACTAACTGGTTTCTACCATTTTTGTAAGGACTCAATTCGAATATTCAAATGGACATATCTTTTGACCGATTGCCCCAAATTTGAAAAAATTGGTACTGCTGGAAAGATCTCGACCTTGTCTATGCCATGGAGGTTTGAAACTTAAATTTTAGCATGGTCAGGTGGGTAAAAAATGGGAAAATGTCTTCACGCCATTAATACATGATGTGATTGCTCCAATAACCAGATCAAATTAGATTTGATCTGCCATTCTTCTCTTTCAAGCAATGAAAAGACATGGAGCGGCAGATTTGACTGATTGTGGGTGGATTTGTAGTAACAGTAATAGCCATTAGTTGAGTTTTAAATCAATTTTTCCCACCTCTCTCTCCTTCTTCTTTCGATGTCGAATCTATAAAAGAATGGGTTGGGTTCATTATAAAAGGATGGACATTTCCATTTTGCACTCTCCCTTCTTCCCTTGTCTATAAGCACATTTGTGGAGTTCTAAACCTCCCATTCAAGTCGTAATACAAGATTTTTTGCCTCTTGGCCACTGTAATGCATTGTATCAACTTTTGGAGCTATAATATACGTCTGTGGATGATTCTTGACCATCTCATATGTTTATTGTTACCTTCTGATCTCTCATTGTAGTTTGGTTATATGTGCATGGCGTTTCCATTGCATTTTATGGTTTGCATTAGCTTGCAAAACGAGTGCTTAACATTCCTTTGGGTATCACCTCATTAGCTTAGGTTTGTTTTTTGTATCTTGTCAACCCTGTATCCTTCGTAAAATAGAGTAGGTTTAGAGTAGATCCTTTCAAATTTACTTGGGTACACCTGAACAAAGAATAGAAATCGACCATACTCTGGAGAGCTCTCTCAACTTACAAGGTCCCACACTTTGATAGATGCTCCATGTTGTGTAATCACACTGAGAGTCTCAACCCATTTGGTTGCAGACATTCAGGGGTGCTGTGATTCTGCACTAACAAGATGCGTGTGTAATACTTAATGGGGCCTAAGGGGTTAGACCATGTTGGGTACCCTTGACACCTTAGGTATTAAACCATGTTATTTTGACTTATTTTTAAAATAGGAGATTATTAATTTTACCTAATAAAACGTGGAATTAATTTTGGGACCATTCAATAGATAGATTTAATAAGAGCCTTGGGGCTAAATAGAAAAATAAAGTAAAATGGATTAATATTTGATTCAAGCAATGGAACTTAATAGGGGAAAACAAATCAACATATTTTAATAGGGTTTGACCGAGGGTAACTAAATATCATTTTGGTCCCAACTTCCAATTAATAGTTTAAAATTTTGTAATCTGAATTTAATTAAAATTCGAGCTAAGGCCTTCGAACCTTTCAAAAAAAATTATTCCATAATTTTTCCTACCTCACTATCAGGTTTCTCGTGAGTTCTTGATGAGAAAAATATGTGATTTACACTTGGTATCAAAGTCGTGGGTTCAACTCTTAGACCCTGGGCCAACTTAAAACCCGCAAACCAGATAACAGAATTTGAACCACCATAATTAAAATAATAAAGTTTTTTTTTGAATTGTTGTGCTCACCAAGTAGCATTTTATCAAACTCGGGTAACTAAAAATGTTAAATTAAATTGATATTATTGCAAACTATGGTGTGCCAATAACTTGTTTTCCTTGATAAGATGTGATTTAATGAGTCCTAACTCTTTCTTTGGTTGTATGATGTGATAAACCCTTTGTGAATCTTTCTCATTGGAATAATAAATTGTATGGTGTGATTCTTGTGGTTGGACATTAGTGGTTGTGTTCAGGGATCAGGAAGAGTAAATTAGAAGTTGTTTAGTTGTCTAAATCTCCCCTCTTTTCTTTAGTCGTTAGACAAGTTAGTTTTGGTTACCTCTTTGGTGACTTAATCCCTGTGTGAGTAAGTGGATATCAGGTCTTAGTGTCACTTTTGATCCAACTGTGCGTATACGTTATTAGAGCGGAGCTCGAGGTATAGTACCCCTATTAGCAGCCATAAATGGCTACGAAGTGATTGTGATGTTGACTTCTATATTATATATATATATATATATATATTCGTAAAATGGTGTTATTTTATCAAGAATCAACATCTTATTTTATGTTTGGATTGAGAATCTCTGAGGGTATTTTAGTTATTTATATTTTGCAAAAAAACATTAGACATTGCAATGCGGCTACTTAACCACTTTCCTTGATTGCCAATATTTCTTGGATTTTACTTTAATTGGTGACTGAAATCTTGTTTATCTATTGGCTAATTAGCTAAACGTTACATGACTCTTTCTTGCATGTTGTTGAACTGGTTCTACGTTGTTTGTATTATGACATTTCGTCATATGGGGGTACACCCTAGGTTCCTTAAATGTCTTCTTAGGTGCTTTAAAGTTATACCCTAGTTTTGGAAAGATGGAACCTTGAGTGTGTCTAGGATCTTGGAGAGTTCATTGTGTAGTGTGGTCAAGTTGGCAGTTGCAAGAGGTGGTGGTGATGATCCTACAACATGGTAAGAGCTTTTATCCTTGTCAAAGTAGATGTGTTTGGTTATGGTCTTATGTATTTTGTTGGGATTGGATTGAATTTTTGTTGACTATAGATGTTAGTGGAGAAGTGTTTGTATTGGTAGTGGCATTTCATCGATGACATGCTAAATTTTATCATGATTTCCTTGTTTCATTATAAAATTATTGACTTGTGGGTTGTATGTATCTTGGTAATTATGATTAGATTTAATCCCATTTGGGAAATGTGTTTAATTAATTGTGTTTTTTTCTCTCGTTGACCTATAAATAAGCCTACCCTTGCCTTAACATTTTAAATTTATATGAATAACACTCTATGACCTATTAATCTTTGGGTTACGTGGAGAAACTTATGGATGCTTTTGGGCCTATTGGATCTTGCTATTAGCGATGTACTTTGGTAGATCTTGATATTTTAATCTCGGTGGTGCTAATTTTATGCTTCTTCTTTTAAAACTATAACTCTTCGTTGTAATGTCCATGTTGAATAGATTAGGTAATTGTCTACTTGCATTTGATGCTTTCTAGTATGCATGTGGTGTTCTTGGAGTAAAATTTGCATTGTCATCTTGTTCCTTGGTTGGTGGTATCTTCTGGAAATATTGTTATCTCTCGAAAGTGCACCCTGTAGAGAGATGGATGCAGGTTTTCTAAGCTTACACAAATGATCTTTCTCTTTCATAGATACAATGGAAACACCTAAGGCCTATGGGTATACCTATTTTGAGGTGAGTCTTTGGTATCAAGGTCGGTTCCTTATTGGTATATCCTAAAATGATTTTTGGGAGTTTGAGGGTAAACGATAACTGAAAAAATGATTAAAACTAAGGTGATACACCAAATTTGTATGAGGGATTTGACTGAGTATAATGCAGAACTGATCTGTGAAGGATTTTTGATACATGAACCAATAGTTTTTTCATAGAATATTTAAGGGCAAAACACTTGATTGTACTGAGGGAGGACCACAATAGTACTAATAAGTTAACACGCACATTAAAATTTAAGCAGAAAGGACTGAAATTTGTAGCAGGGTAAGGTGGTTGATTAGGGAATTTGCATTCACAAGATTAATATAACACACACAAGACTGCAAAGTAACTTGGAAAGGTAGAAAACACTTCTCACTCAGAGGGAAAAACTGGAAACATTTGCTTTAGTACTCATATATCCAAAAGTCCTCTAGGAATAATCCCCTGTGTTTTACAAAGGCACACAATATATAACAAAACAAACTTCCCACTCTTCCTAAAAACGGATTAAGGTTGTACTCACCCATGCATCTTAATTTTATCCTTTATTTAATAATGAATAAAGGGATAAAATAATACAAACTAGAGTATGTAATTAAAAATAGGCATTAATAGCCTTGTTTACAATATAGTCAAACAGAAGTTGACTATTCTATTTTAAGAAAAGAATGGGTGAATAATTTACTAATAATAAAATTGCTTGCTAGGCAAGTCTCCCTCCTTTGAGCATGCAAATTCATCTTCTTCTTTGTTCTGTCTTCTTGTGAAGCATGCAAAAAATACAACTCTCTGCCTATGAGAAAATAATTACAACACTTAGCAATATTCACAAAAATAATTACTCCTTGTGGGGACCACCTACTATGTGCACATGTTCTGATATTTACATCTTTTCCTAAGTGGTCACATGAGTGACATTTTGTAACTCCACTCCAACCTCCTTTTGGGGACCACCTTTAACTCGCTTGGTTTGGCCACCTTGGTGGACTTTAGCATATTAAAGGGCATGTTTGAATACGCATGGGAAACTTTGTAATAGTTACCACCATATTATATTTGACCACCTTTATAACAAAACTATGACATATAGATTCCACCCATACTCATCGGTCTTGGCATATTTCAAACTTTACCTTTTCAGTAATGAGCACGCATGATGGCATTTTTGTATTATTTGGAAATGACTATAGTTTTTCAACTTTTAAAAGTCAATGCAATGATATTTGATTGGTGACATGGGCTGGCCCCCTCCCCACGGTGACTCACCCCTTGGAAATATTGTCGGTGGCATTTGTAACTAACCTCTAATCAAAAGAAAGTAACTCAGGTTTGTGTGGAATTTGGTCATCATCCTAGTCCATCGATCTTTGTACCTCCTATGTTTTATGCCGTTGATCCTTGACTGTGATTAGGGTTTCTTTGTGCATTGATTGTTGTTGGTGGGGGACATAACATGGTTAGTTTCTTAGAATTTTAAGGATCCGTTTTGGCCCTTGATCTTTGCACGGCTTCCTCTTGTCCATTGAGACGTTAACTCAAGGTGAGTTAGGTTTTCTAAGATCCGATGGGTGAGTCAAAACAACTCAAACTCCACCATTTTGATCATTTTATATCTTGCTTGTTGAGAGTGGCGAAGCCATGGCAAAATTTCTGTAGACTGCCATTGTTGAAGCTTTGTAAACTCGGGTTTTTTATTCTTTCTGCCATATTAGCTCTGTGTGGTCATTTTCGAAGCTCAATTTCTTCTTTTCAAGCTTGGCCTTTGTGGAAAATACTCCTTTTGTTCTTTGTTGTCGAGCTTTCTGTTTGCTACCAACGGAGATGGTAAGTTTTGGTCTCGACTTTTGAACACAGTAACTGTTTGTTTTTTTCATCATTGCTACTTTGTTTTTCGAGAAAAACTGATACGTTCTCTCTTTCTACATTTTCAGGTCTTTATGGCTACCGTTGTTGAACACTGAGCTTGGAAAATGTTGGAGTCTTTGAACTCTTAATTTGAGGGTCTATTTCCTTCGGTTCTTGCTAGTGAGTTATTATCTCTGTCGAATCTCTATGCAAAAATGTGTGGTAGTCTTCTACAATCATGAAAGAATACAATTTTTTCCTTCTATGTTCTTGCATAGTCTTGATTTGTAACGACCCAAAATGGGGATTAGTGATTTGATCAAAAATTATTAGACCCTTCTACATCTTTCGGCCTTTTGAGCTGAATATAATCTGTAGCTTCTTTCTGTATATTCTTTGTAACTTTTTGGAAGCTTTGAATTTTTGAGATTGGTATGTATCTGGGTCTCTGTTATTCTATTACATATTTTATCTACCCTTAACTCCAAATCTGATCGTTATTTATTTCGGTATTTGTGTTTGTTATCCCAATGATCATTTATTATGGACTCTACCTGATATCCTAGATATCTATAATGAAGCTCAAGTTTTGCATACTTATATTGATTTCGAGATCCTGGTTTATTTCATTCTCCTGCAAATGTGCTTTATTTGAGATAGGCCACGGCTGTACCTATACCATGCGTATATTTCCTTGATTCCTTGAGCTCATTGATGGGTTTTCCAATGCATAAGATCTATACTTTCTCTAGCTTTTATGGTTCATATTACACATGTTTATGATTAAAAGCTATTCTCTCAATTTTGTAACATTCAATATTTGGGCTCTACTATGGCTAGTACTGTAAAATTTCTTCTTTTTCACTATACGGCATTGTTTTTTGTTGCTTGGTTGTAGTCTGAATGGATCTTCTTCTGGGTATTTGTGTTTCACCTTGGCATACCTGGATCTTGAATTTTCCTGGGTGTCATTATCTTCTCTTTGCAACAATGAGCTGAAAGTAACAAGTTTTCCATTTTGTATCATGCTTCTTGGCATATATATCTATACTTCATTGATACAGCTGCATTTATGTTCTTGATCATTGCTCTAATTTGAATTTTGTGAGTATTATTTCTAGCATAAGCCTTATTTCCAATGCTTAATTTATTTTCTGCAACTGTTTCTTACTTGGATGCTTGCTAGAAAATTTGAAATATTGATTTTCCATGGCGAAGCCCTATCAAATTTTTTCCAAAATTATCTCTTAAATGCATATCTAGAAATAGAAGTTATATTTTCTGATCCAGAACATAGAAAGTAACACTTTTCTTGCTGAATTGATATAGCAATTGAAGACCAAAAATATGTTAGTTGTTTATTTTGATCATGTGATGTTTTTCTGCTTTTTGTATCACTTATTTACTTTGCATAGTTCGTTTAAGCATACAATATTTAAAAATAACATGATGGAAAGTTGTAAATGTCCATTTTACATGGTGAAGCCCTGATAAAATTTTCCCAAAATCTTCTCTCTCATCCTGTTTCAATAGTTTTCCCTTTTGCTATTTATCTTTAGCTTCTTGAAATTTGTTTCTTCTTCTTCTGTTGTAACTAGAACAAGTGTTTTCTATCTTCCACTCTCTCTTTTCTGAAACTTCTTCCATTTCAGAACAACTATTAGAACTTTGAGTTACATTCTTCCTTTTCTTGCATGCACTTATGACTTGTCTATTTTTATTTTGGCTGCAACCTGTACCTACACACTTAGGAAAACAGTTAGGAAATGTTAAGGATTTTTGGCCTCTCTTATGTCCATGTTTTCTTCTTTCTTTTCACTTTCTTCTTTCTGAGTGATTAAAACATGCATGCAGTTTTTCCTTCAAGTAGAATACATCTCCTATTTAGGGGAAGATTCATATGCATGAAGTAGGATAGTGTAGGAATATGGTTTGATCCCTGAGCTCATAACTGATGGTTGACTTATTTTTGCTTTTCAGGTACCATGACTTGAGGATGAAGGAGTTGGAAAGGAGATGCTCTGCGTAACAAATAATATACAAGGAAAATATGGGTTCAACCTCAAACTCCTTTTCTTTCTCCTTCATGCATGTGTATATTTCTTTTCAGTAGTTGTACTTTACTTTTCAGTTACATCCCATGGCTTGTGTGGGAAACATTTGACTCTCCTTGTGAATAAAACATTGAATTCTATAAATGAGTTGTGTATCTCTTTCTGCATTTCTACTTTTTGTATGGATTGTATAATGAACTAAACAACTTAGTAACATAATTAAATGTCTTACTCATAAAGGAAATAACATTGAAAATAACTTGTAACATTCAGTAATGAACTCTGATTATGATGATCTGCACTTATGTTTGTTGTTCCAAAACTTTACACTTCACCTACTCTGCAATTGGATGTTCTTACCAAGACAACATAACTGTCCTTCAGGGCTTGTGTTATTTTCTTGAGGATGATCATGAAATTGTAGACTATGTGATCTATTACATTTTATAACAGCACACATAGTTGCAGATTTCATATTATCTTTTAAATAAATCAACAGTAACAACATAATCTAATATAATTTTCCATAGTTTAGGTATACTTCACCAATGCTATCCATCATAACGAAGTTTCAAGTTGCCCATTTTTGCACAAGTTCAATAATTTTCAACAATTATGGGTGTAGATTTGAAAACTTTCCTTGTCTTATCATTCGAGTAAAATGTTTGAGCCTAAACAACAAACATTGTTAAACCTTAGTAGATTCGTATTAGTAATTATGCCTCTTTAATGGGCCTTCCCTGTAACTTCTTTTGAGACTTGTAGAGACCCACTAGGAATGTTTAATGATGCTTGTAATTATTTTGTAAACCCTTGAAACATTGGTGTGATCCATGTTGGTTGACATATTCCTAGTTCTTACGAAATTAATGATGTGTTTACTATGTTGAATGTCTCTTGTTCCTAAAGAATGAAAAATGTGATGGGTTGATTCATCTATCTCTCTCCCATAAAATTAATATTTTTGACTCTTCCTCCCCATTAAATTTAATTGATAATATGACTCAACCAAAACACCATAAAACTATAATTGAGGAGATTTGACCATGAAACTTAACAAATAAACTGGAACATAGAAAAAGGAAAATGGTCTTTGTTATAACCTTGGTAGATTAATAAAAGAAATAAAAGCTATGTAGTAGAATAGAAAGGAAAATTTGTCCACCTACCTTCCCTAGGAGTAAAAATAAATAATTTTTTTCCACCTATACAGAATGGCGAGATATCGTACCCACATTAGTGGTGCTCCTTATAACACAAACATGTGATGTCATAATAGGAGGAAATTTTAACTAAGAAAACTTGTAAGGAATGTGATTAGCAAGAAAAACTACACCCTTTGACTTAATAAGTTGATTTACAAAATGAGTAAGATTTATGTGTATTAAGCGCAATGTATAATTGAACCTTTAGTTTTGTCTCCTACCCGGAATTGTAAAGCACCTTGTTATTAGTGATGTGTTCTAGTTACATAGTACCTCCATTGTTCATAGACGTACGTGATTTTCCCTTGTAGAAGTTTGGGTCGTCATACCATTGTTTCCTCGTAACTCAATGTGTGTGAGTTGTGACCTTTAGAATAGGGTCTTATCCCTTGTTTTAAGAAAAACAACTTCCTTGTGTGTTGATTTAGTCCTTCGTGACCTAGGTTATTTGAAAATTTAAGGCAACATATGTTAAGGATATAAAAAAAAATTGCGAAGCCCTCTTTTCTTCTCATTTCTTATGACACCTTGTTGTTGTTTGCCCTTTTTGTCATTGGGAAAGGAAAGTGCAAGTCTTTTTTAGTAAGCTATTACTCACTTTTGGTACGATGGACTTCTGGATTGTAGTTGGACCCCTCTTTTTACTTGTTGTTCTCTCTAGCTCCCTTGAGTGCTCTCTTGTGTTACAATTTATGCATGTTCTCTCTTATGGTTATTTTGAACTATCATTTTATTTTAGTGAATGGTGTTTCTTGTATTGATATGTTATTTTATAGTGGAAATAATTTCTAAATGTTTGATGTTCTAAATTAGGTTAGTGTTGTGTGTTTGATCTTCAATGTAAAATCAAGTTATAGAAAACATTGTGGTCATGATTTCACTTAGTATTACCATGAAAATTTAATTGAATCCTTTTGAGTTATATAAGTTCTTTCCATGAAAAGTTTTATTAATTGTAAATGTTTGGCTAACTTAAGTGTCGTTCCTTGTTGTTAAACCTCATCTTGTGTGATCTCAAAATTGTAAGACCTTTGCGTAGACATGTTTCTAGTAAAAATTGTTAGTGAAGGTTGAGTTTGCTAGCCTCGTCTAAATAATGAATTTTGAAGCATAAGTCAACCTTAGTGGAAACCTTAAATTTTTTTATTGCAGTATGTTCCATCCATGCGGAAACATGTGGACATCTCGAGTTCATGAAATTCTCCTTGTTATTCTTTTACTATGGTGGTTGTTCTTGAGACTCCTTTGATTATTTTCCTATTCTGGTGCTATGTCTTGTAGGTTGGTTGATCGCATAGAGTTACTCTATAGATTTAAGTGTTTGCTTGAAGAAATTATAGAACTCATCACTTACAATATCCCTTCTTATTGTTGAATTACATTAGACCAAACTTGGGTTATATAGACCCACACTTTTTTGAAGCAAAACATTTCCACACAGGGTTTGATCCTTTTTCTTTTGCATTGTTTCCTACCTCTCTCTCCATGAATTCAGGGGGAAAATCAAGTCTAATTAGACGAGGATGTAATTCCCACTTTCCTTCGACACTAAATGAACTAGGATTATCTTTTCTGAATTGTTATGATAGTAAACCTGACTGATGTATTATAGTTAGCATGCAAATAAAATGTGTGGACATCAAAATTTCTATGGTGTTTTGGTTATTATTATTACCTTGATTCTATGTCACACTGTGGACCCTAATGGGCATCTAAGGATAAGAAAATTAGCTAGAGAGGTTACGTTGTTGTAGATTGATTGTGATAGCTTCACTCTTAAATATTGTTTTGTTTAGTCTATCTCTGTGACTAGACACATAGTCATCATTACACAAGGCAACTGGAAATATTATTATATGAATGATAGTAACACATTGTGATATGAAAATCAAAGGATAGACACCTCTAATCGAATTGATTAACTTTTTATAGACTGTTAGTATGGAAGAAAATGATGTGTTGTCAATTTAGATGTATGTTGATATTTTGAATTATTTTCGTATTGATTTTTATTATGTTGTTAAAGGTTATGTTGTGATTCCTCTGATGTTGGAGAATTGGAAAATTTTGATAAAGTGAAAGTATTTCTTAAGTTTGAAGATTTAGTGGTTTATGATCGTAATTGCAAACTGTTGTATTAGCGGAATCGAAATGTTAAAAATTGGAGTAATTGTTTAATTACTTGGTCTTAGCAATAGTAGCTATGATATTTGATGTTAAAATTGATAAGTAGATATAAGAATTTTATTTGTTCGATATCACTAATATGGCCACGAGACTTGAAAGGTATCATGCGACTTTTCAGGTAATTAATTCACAACAATAAACTATGGGTGGTAGGAGACCAATAACGAATGAATGTGGGGTATTGGCAACAAGGGTCACCATGGCAACTAGTGTTTTGTGGTGTGTGTCTTGTTTTTGGAAGGGGGTTCCCATGGGGGGATAACCACCAAATGTGACAAAGGGGTGTGTGTGTTCTTTTCTTTTGTTTCCTTTAATTTAATTTTAAGTATGTGATTATTTAGTGATGCATTTTCCCTTATATTAATTAATTAAATTATGTTTAGTTAATAAATGAATCATGGTGCTAAAATAATCACAGATGGGACAAAAGAATTAATTTTTTGGATTTGATAGCTCTTTGGTTTATGTATTTAAGTTGAGTGCTTAAGATCTTGAGTGTTGTACACTCCATCTCTCCTTAAAAATTCGGATTTGTCCTTAAGGGCACATTTTGGAGGCTTGTGCGACAAGTTAAACTTGTCCCACACCCATTAAATTACTATACAAACCCTACCTATGGGTTAGGAGGTAAAATATAGACCCCATTAATTGTTTTGTGAAGACAAAAATGTAAATTTTTATTGCACTTTCTTACGTGTATTTATTTTAGTCCTTGAGGGATGTAAGTTTAGATTGTGTGTGTAAGATGTCATTTCTTCAACCACTTATTAATTATGATTTGGGGCATGGTTTTGAATTTTGATGTGGAGTTGAGGATGAGTGATGTGGCATCCTACATGGAGCCACCTCACGCTCCTCTTCCCTTTTCCTTTATATGCATGTTTAATTGTTGTTTTAGGGGTTACTTGCTCATTTTTGGGGGAATGCTTGGAATTTTGGAGAGCTTGTTTGAGAATAGAGCTTGGAGTGGATGGTGGTTGATTAGGAATATGGAAGGCTTGGAGCTTGTTGTGTATTTATACTCTTCATTTTTGAGGTAGATCACTACATTTTTTTACCTTCTTACTTTGTTGTGCTCTTATGTGTAGATGTTGATTGTTACTTTGGTTTTGCTTAATGGAAATAAACTTGATTCTTAGGTTGTGGGAGAAATGGAAATGGGGTTAAAACTTGAGGGAGGCATAAGAGAAATGTTATTGGAATTCTAGGAGGGAGTAGGGTTGGGATTTCCTCCTTGTTGATAAATATGGTTTGTATTTATCTTGTTATTTTCTTGAGGGAGGCATAAGAGTGAGGGAGGAATAAGAGTGGTGTATGTTCTTAGAGGGAGGCATAAGAGTGTTGTGTGTATTGTGATGGAATTTTTTGAGGCTCATAGGTGGACACCCAAGCCCTTGGGAGCCGTAATAACAACCCCCACTTTCCTTTCTCCTCCATGGCTTTAGCATGAAGCCTTTGTGTTTTGATATTATTTTTGGTTGGTTTGAAAGAAATTGGTATTGTGTTATTACATTGATTGTCTTGATTGAATGTGTATGTGGAAGATATTTTTTTTGATTTTCCATGGTTGTCTAAATAGCCCTCATTTCTTCCTTGGTGGGGCTCGAGGGCCAATCAGGGAGAAGGATTCTCTCCCTCATTGGATATTTTTGTTGGGTGGAGAGTGTTGCATAGTACCCACTTCTATTTTGTGCTTGGTTGGATGAAGATGGTGAGCCCAATGGAGAAGGTGCTCTTTTTGGAGAAAGGCTTGTAGAGTTGTATCTTGTGTTGTTATGATCCTACTACTTGTAATTGTAACAATAGTTTATTGAATGTAATCTTTTTTATTCTTGGGAGTGTCTTACTATAATCTAGAATTATTCATGAGAATATGAGCCTTGCAAATTTCTTGAAAATGGAAATTAAGTTCTTTCAAATTTAAATTCGTGTTTAGGATTTCATTGTTTATAGTTTTGTGCTCTTGGATGGGAAATAAATGTTGAATAATTTCATTATGGATAATCCTTGTTCACTAGAATGTAATTTTATTTAATAGTGGCTGTTGTACCTTATCCAGCTAGATGTGTAAGAGGATTAGGCATGATTAACTTATGAATAATCTCTACCTTGTGGATATAGGGTTGATCAAAGTAAAGGTGCAAACCACAACTAATTAGGCCTTTAAGATGATTGTATAAACAAAATGGAAAGTGATAAGTTTTAAATCCCTATAATTACACAATTGTGCACTACTTTTTGCCTAGTGCATGTAAAGCTTATCCATATAAAATGTGACATTTACCCTTCCACATTATTTGTATTTTTTTCTTATAAAGAGAATACAAAAACTTTACTAAATGAATGTATAATATTAATATACAATAGTTATTTCATGATAATGTACAAGGGTCATTTTCACAAGCCATATTATCTTTATGTGATTTTAATACATGTTATTCTTTTCAGCAAATGCTAATAATCATGTTTTATTGTTAAATATTACTATATTCACATACATGTAATAATATATATATTTTAACTATTTATATATATAATAATAAATGGTAGTGTTTGAAAGTATTATTAAAGTGCCCAAGCATTATATTCGGCTAGGGTTAGACTTTAATTTTTTAAGTAAATTAATTAAAAGAAAAGAAAAGAAAAGAAAAACTAAAAAATTATATGTTTAAGCCATGTATGGTTGCAGCCGCTTCCTGTCAAGGCTTTTATTCAATAATGTGGTTGGGGGAGGGGCGTCGGCCCCACCCCCACCCCATATACCAGTATATGGGGTTAGGGTTGGGTCGGTGCCCCTCCCTAAATACTTTTAAACCACCTCATTAATTAAATCCCTCCCCCTCCCTCCCCGCGTGCAAAATCCATAACCCTTCACCCTAATCCCCCAGCATACACCTAAACCCTCCCAAACACTAAACTCCTTCCTCATGTTAAAAGCGTTGACTTTTGTTTAATGTTGTGGCCATGGTAATTATTCCAACCTTTCTTCTTGGGACGGCTTGTGTATTTTTTCCTATGCAGTCGTGAGGGATTTGACCTCTCCCCATATATATATATATATATATATATATATATATATATATATATATATATATATATATATATATATGGTTTGGGTTTTTTTTTTGTTTAACTACAGTTAGATATTGAACAAAACCTTGAATCTTAGGGTAATTTTAAAATGAAATTAAAAAAATGGATTTATTTTTTTACCTTATCAAATAGGGTTTCGGGGTACTATCCAAATGGGTATACTCTCAAAATATGCACCTTGAATATACAAGTAAAGTACTTCATATGAATAAACACAAAATAAAAATCAAGACCCACAAAGGGGAAATGAATGGATCCAAGTCTTAAGCCCGAAATTTTAATCAAATGAGAGTTTGCAATCCCCTCTAATGGCCTCCATGGCTTGACCTTCTACTCTCTTCTTTCTTAACCTGCAAGTGAAAACAAATGAAATGAGAGATTAGGAAATTAGAAAAAGAATAAATGAAAATCCATAAAAGATTTCTAGGGTTACTTTTAGAAAACCTAAATCTATGGGCTAGGAAAGATGAGATCTAAGGGTGTAGGTTGAACCCTACATCACTTAAGTGATGTGGTATTTAAATGGGAGTGAATTAAATAAAAGATTTATATGTAATACTAAATGGGGCCTAAGGGGTTAGACTATGTTGGGTAGCCTTGACATCTTAGGTATTAAACCATGTTATTTTGACTTATTTTTAAAATAGGAGATTATTAATTTTATCTAATAAAATGTGGAATTAATTTTGGGAACATTCAATAAATAGATTTAATAAAACCCTTGGGGCTAAATAGAAAAAAAAAAGTAAATTGGATTAATATTTGATTTAAGCAACAAAACTTAATAGGAGAAAACAAATCAAAATATTTTAATAGGGTTGGGCTGATGGTAACTAATTGTCATTTTGGTCCTAACTGCCAATTAATAGTTTAAAATTTTGTAATATGAATTGAATTAAAATCCAAGCTAATTCCTTGGAAGCTTTCAAAAAAAATTATTCTATAATTTTTCCTGCCTCGCTATCAGGTTTTCATGAGTTCTTAATGAGAAAAATGTGGGCATTATAGACATTAGCATCCAAGGTAGGTAATATGCACCCATTCCATATTTTCTTATGTTTGGCACTAGTGTTTGTGGTGCTCTAAGGATGCAAGTTAGATCCTACGTCGTTCTGGGACATTTTTTTTTTTTTCATGTGTATTGATATGCTAAATTATAAATCTGAGTGGTTTTTAGGGTGATTTGTTTACCCAATATATGCCCCCCTCATCTTGGGCACATGCGATGAATGTAGGAGCATGTGGTTCAAAGGAGAGTACTTGAAACTAAGTTGAAATAGAGCCCTACAGGGGGAGGGGATGTGCATGCTATAAACCAAGGCACATACAATAAAATTAGGTTAAATCTATGTGTTAGTGGAAAAAAAATAGTATGCAAGTAGAATAAAATGTAACAATCAAGTGTGAAAATAAGGTTTCACACATGGGATATCATTTGCAATGTCACAAGAAAAATAGAGATGAAGTGGCCAAAAAAATGCATTGATCAAACAAGACATAGGACATAACCCATAAACAATAACATACAATAGAGAACATTGGTAAGTAAAGTGTATTTGTAATGCACCATATTTATGGCACTATAAAACATCTTAAAACTCCTAAAATTCTGAGCTAATTTTTTTTTTACGTATTATATTAATTAATGCGATTTTATTTTTTACAAGTGTCGCCAAGGTATAGTTCACCCTTAGTCCACCATTTAATCTATTCAATTTATTGAAGTCCCATCTAATGTTTTATCAACCCCTTAATAAATTAAAACATCCCAAACATGTTTTAACATATTTTTATTTTCTCAAAGGTGAAATTTT
Source organism: Taxus chinensis (assembly GCA_019776745.2). Taxonomy (NCBI): domain Eukaryota; kingdom Viridiplantae; phylum Streptophyta; class Pinopsida; order Cupressales; family Taxaceae; genus Taxus; species Taxus chinensis. The sequence goes on along the minus strand of CM034150.1, from coordinate 709,222,726 downwards.
GTATTATTAGTAAATAGTTTTTTGAAAGGGACTATACCCTTGTACAGAAAGTATCAAAAGAAAGATTGTACAATTTTACTCAAAAAAATGATCACTATCAAGATTTAACATAAACATCCAGCAACGGAAAACAATCTTTCCAAAAAATACCCAAAAGACAAGAGCCAAACCACATAAAAATAGTAAACATACAACGGTTGTACAACCAACATAACAGGTCCGCAAAACCTTACCACAACATACTCATCTAGTTGGAGAACCGGTATTCTTTCCAGAGTGTTTCTTATTTTTATGTACCATTTTCCATCCTTCTGATACATCCTCTATAGAGAGAACTACCTCAATAGAGTTAATCGGTAGATATGTGTTTTGTTCCACAGTAGAGGTAGGTGGGGTATTTTCCTTATCTTCCATGCTAGTAATTGTAACAACAAGTTTTCTTGTTATTGTTAATTTTTTTTTTTCTTATTTCTATTAACTACTATAATTTAAGAGACAAGAGTTTCTAGGACCGATTTGGATCCAGCATCAGAATTAATGTTTGAGTCCAATTCCTCCTTGGCATCAAAAACCATATGCTCTAGAAGGGATTCCTTCCACTAATTTCTTCTCTTAGTATGGCACTTTTTCATCCCACATTCAACAGCCATGTGACCTAAACAGAAGCACTTTCTACATATAAAATGTAAACCTTCATAGTCTGTAGGTTGTAACCAAGTTCTGTTTTGTACTTTAAGATCTATGTTTGTAGGAAGGTTTTTCAAGGTATCAATTTCAACAAGGATGCTGACATAGGTAGTATGGGTAAAACCAATAGTTATAAAGTCAATTTAAATTATATGTCCCAAAGAATTAACATTGGAAATCAAACAATCACGACTTCAAAATTGTAGGGGTAAATGGGGCAACCTAATCCAAATAGGTTTACAAGAAAAGGATTCATTTTACGGGTTAAAAAATGGAAACCAAGGTTTTATGACTAGGTATTGTGACTGACACACCCAAATTTTGGTCTCTATTGTTTCCTTATTAGTTATTGAAGAGAAAACCGTAATAAAAATTCCTTTTGCAAAATGGTAGAGATCTAACCTTCCTTCAAGGAGCAGGCTCTAGTGCTTTGAGATCCAAACATGTAGGATTGACAGGCTGGGCCAAAAACCTCCCAATCTACAGATCAAATCATGTTTCTGATAAAATATTTCATATTCAATTACCTCCTCGCTAAAAGTGATACTAGGGGTAGTTTTTGCAGGGGACATGGTAGATCTCGTTCCATTCAACACCTCCTTGAAGGAACCGTCTCGGTCACCTACAAACTTCAACAAGGGTTTAGGAGGGAGTCGATGCTATGTTCCCCTATTGTTAGCCATACCTTCACCGCGATCAACATCAAGGTTGTTGGGGCCAAAGCCACCACCATCAAAAGGTGACAGACCTGTACTGCCACATCCACCATGAAAGTGGGGCTTAGGGTTCATTGTAGATCCCCCAATAGCATATATTTTTGGATGCAATATATATGAGGAAGCTCAAAAATGTATTTTTGGCATAGAGATCTACAATTTTGTTTGATGCTCGAAATTCCTGCGCCAACACTGCCCAGAGCCTTTGGATTCCTATGACTACTGTCGTAAGAGTTCTCATCATGTGAATTATTTAGGGTTCGTGATGGAGATTTTTGTTTAGGGTTCATCTTGAACTTATTGATAAAGGTGAAATAAAGAACTTTATTTTAAAAGTATTCCCTAAGGAACCCGCTTTATATAATTCACCCCATTTAATAAACTCACCCACACCCATTTATTTATTTCACCCCATCCCTTTCATAAAATCAAAATAATTTTAAAACCCATAAATTAAAAATGTGTAGGGCTTGATTTGTGCCCTTAGATATAATGAATCTAAGCCCTATATTTTTAAAGCTTCCTAAAACCTTAATTTCTTATCCCTACACTTTCCTTTTCTCTTCCTTTTACATTGTTTTGTTTTATTTAACCTCCCATTTAGCAGGTTGAATTCCAGGAAGGAGGGAGAAGGTGGGAAGAAGTATGGTTTTTAAGGAATCATGTTCTACATTTCATGGAAAAATTATTTCCCATTTTATTAACAAATTTGACAATTATTTTCTCCCTTACTAGGGTTTCCTTATTTTAACAATATATTTTGCATATATCTAGAATTATTTTCTAGGTATGAATGAGAATGTGTGTGTGTGTGTGTGTGTGTGTGTGTGTGTATGTATGTATGTATATATATGTATGTATGTATATGTATGTTTTGATACATACATATGTGTGTTTGTGTGTGTGTATATACACATATACATATAGGTATATATATCATGCACTTTAAATAATTATTTATTCCGATCTCATACTACTATTTAGAAGGTTCTCATGGAAAGAAAATACTAATTAACCCCCATCCTTTTGGCCATTTTTATTATTTTATTTCATATCTTGTGACCAACTGCATCTGCTTATCCATTCATTTCAAAAGATCCCGTGTTGTCTTAGCCCTAACTAGGGAACCCACGGGTGCCCTGGTCCCATTTCAGGGCGCCCTAGTCCCTTTTCCACTTTCCCACCTTTTCTTGGGTCTTTTCTAACCATTTTTCATCCTTATCTTCTATGAAGTCTAGCTTTTTGGGGTTAATTACAAAATTAGACCCAAGAGAACCCTATAAATAGAAAGTTATGAGACCATAATGAGGGACCTAGAATCACTATCTACTATCACTCCATATAGAGTTACATCCATCTATTACATTGGCATCCACATAGCTCCATCATCATCGTGGCACAAGTTAGTACATCTGCATCACACTTATTAGGGGGAGGGATACCATTTTGTTTCATACACACATTACATTATTTTTTCTACACATTGTTGTAGCTCGTTCCTTCACAAAGTGTGACTAGCACAAGAACAACCTAGAGCATGTTCACACACATTTGAACATAGAATTACATCTGGTCCAAGATGTAGTACAGTGCTCAGTTAGTAATTCCACCATTGTTGCAGATGAGGACTGTCTGACCCCTTTATATGCATTTTTATTTTTTTAGGGTTTTGATGCTTGTTATGGAATCTTGCATGTCATTCACTCATGTTGAGATATCAAAGCATTCAGTGAAACACAAAAAATTTAGTGCAACAAGAGGGTAGAGTTTTAGATTGCTTTCTGACCCTGCCAAAACTAGTTCCAGAAATTTATTCCTAAACCAGAGCACCCATAATTCATAATGGAGCACCAATGGATGCCCCAATCCATCCCTAGGTGACCTAGTCCATGCATATCCTTAAGATTCAATCTTTGTAGGGCTTCTACATATTCATTCCTGCCCCCCGGAATTTTCAGTCAAACTTGTAAAACTCTCTATCAGTTTCCAGATATAACCTGAGTTCTTTCCTCTCTCTTTCCTTACACACAAGGGTTTTATTTCATTCATTTTTTTGAGATGATTAATTTTCTTTTTGTTTTACTGCATTTATATACTATGTTACATGTCCTCCTATACTAGATTAATATTTTCACTATCCAATTTTAGTTCGTTTTTTAGTTAATCTTTTTGGTGAACCTGATGATTTTTACGCTTCCTTTTGAAGGTACCCTCTCTTTCTTACATCATGGCTATCTCTATTCATGAATTTTTGCTTCTTCATCTTGAATTGCAAGCTAGGATCATTACTCTTTAGCTTACTACTCCAATCCCTGATGATACTTATCCTGATATAGTTCATAATACCTTTGCAAATGCCTTCTCTAAGAATATTGCTTTCCCATCTCTTTTTCTAGTTGATCTTCCTCTTTTTGAAAATGACCCACCTTTACATATCCTATATCATATTCATAATATAGGACTAAAACGCACCTTAATTGATAATGATTTTGAACTCAATCTACGTCTCATGTAATTCCTTGAGTACGTTAGTCTCTCTACTCGTGACTTTAGCTCGTCTGGTATTTCATTATGTCTTTATGATGGTTTTATTCACCTATGTTTTGATCATAATCCATTACCCATTACTGTTAGTCCAAATACCATCCATTATGTCTCTTTTTTCATTAACTTCTCGGTTACTTAGAATTTTTTTCTCGGCAGACCATGGCTTCATACCGTGCAAGTTGTTGCATCTACTGTGCATCATTGTGTTAAACTCCTTCATGCTAGAATTTAACATACGATACCCCCTTGACCGTGGACCCATTATGATATTGTGATTATACTCCTACTACTAGTCTCCCCATTCTGTGTACTAACGCTATGAATGATCTCTACCCTATAGACGAATTACCTAAGTTTCCACCACTTGACAGTACCATTTTTGTGATAGACGTAGTTTTTTTCTATACCACCTGCTGCTACTACTACTATGATTCCTTCTCAAGGATTTGTCCAATCTATATATGTTGATCTCTCATACCTTACCTTTGCATATACCAATCTATCCTAGCATGTTCACTATTCACTTACATGCCTTTCATGAGTAGCTAATACTAGCAATGCATTCCATTTGATTCTACATCCAACAGCATTGTTTGCACACATGAGACCTTGAATCCTTTAGGAATTAATTTTAGTGATCTCCACCCCTACTCTATATGCTCCCCCATCTCTATCATGGGTATGTCATCAAAACTATAGCCTATGGACTCCGTGTATTTCATCTAACCATTTTTCTCTTCATTAACTCCTCACTCTTCACCACTCACATTAGGGAAATCATGGCTTGATTATACTGTCATCACCCTAGATCTAAGTCACATAGATATTACCTTTCCTTTGATCTTTGGTCATGTTGTCATATGTAATATCCCTTTCCTCAATTATACACAGGATCTTACTCATTGGTATGAAAAAATTTGTCCACTTCCTTCATTCACTAATGAGAAATATGCTATGGGTATGTACAATTTATACCACAATGGCTGACTACATGATCAACCAAACACTATTACATATCATGTCACAAATGCTTATCCATATGAATTTCATCTTGAGAACGATGATCTTGTTGATGAATTCACATGATCACCTATCTTACCATGCACACATAGGGGGCATAGTACTTCACATTCCCCCACCCTATTTTAGCATCATTATTGCATTTACATACAATCTTTAGACATAATCATCACATACATTCTAATAGCGTCATTACCTGATGACACACTCATGTCCTTAGTTGAGGGATTACCATTATACTGAACCCCACACACTACATGATAGGAATTACTGTTACACCCCGTCATATATTTCGTATCCTACATCATACATTCTACATTGTGACATTCGCACATTTTTACACATATTCCATATGTTATACTATTCTTCATCATGAGTCTAGTATTACATCATCATTAATACTATACGCATCATGTTACACATCTCCCATTACACCCTACATACTATACATATTTAAGCACCTTACAAACTACATCACACATTACATATCCTATATATATTACATTGCATTCTACATATACTACAATTCCATATTACTTTCATCACATGTTCATATTTTTATCCTTACACATACTACATTGTTTTCCATGCATTAGTCTCACTACTTGATGATGCACTTTATTTCATCGCTCCATACTTGACTGCCGAGGGTTTACAAATCAAGTGGACCCTACCAATCACCACACATTTACTATTCTACCTTTCATCATGCGATATTACTAATCTTAGTGATATACATTTTAGAATAAATCGTCACCTATTCTATCATCTAGTAGTGGTATACACCTTAGGTTACATTACCACACTCTACTATTCATCTTGTAGTGATATATACTTTAGGATAAATCATCACCTATTCTAATCATCTTGTCATGGTATACACCTTAGGTTACATCACCACAACCTCCATTCATCTTATAGTGATATACGCTTGGGGCTAAATCATCATGAATTCCCCATTTCATCTCATAATGGTTTATGCCTAGGCTATAAGTTCCATGGACATCTCTTTTACATTTCACATATCATAACCACTACACATATGCACATTCATCACAATGTGTTTGACATGATATACACACTACTTGACCATTTCCTTATGAAACACTCTCATTTACGGTTCATTATTGACTGTTGAGGGGGAAAGAATTGAACCTCATTGCATACACTTTCCATCCACTCAGGGGGCATGTGGATCCTATCATTCCATCTTGCATTCTATTCCATCCATCCACATCATACTACATTTTCTTACGGGCATTTTTTCATGCTTGCTAGTGTTTTACATGTTCACCTTATTACACATGTTAGATTGATTTCTTACATGTCATTATCTATACCATCCACACATGCGGGTTCATGCATTTGTTTAGTGTGATTACAAATATAGGATTCCTAAATGTTACATGGATGCTCACCTTATACCTTTACTATACTGGTCGGTGGGGGAATCCACATTCGTTTCATCCAGGTGCTATTGTTTCATTTTTGTACTTAGTATCTTACATTACTTGATCATACATGTTTTTGACATTTTGGTTATTTCTCTAACAAGTTTAATAGGTGTTCCATGGGCAACACTTATTTTGCAGGATTATATGTTTCCATGACTACTTTTTTGTTACACTCTTTGCATTTTCCTTCTCTTGTTTGCTCTTGTTTGTGGGCCTTACCCTATATTTGGTAGACACACTTGTCTTTTTTTGAGGTCATGATGGCCTTGCATGTCTTGTGAAATCGTGAGTTATTTCCCATGTTTTCAACCAGCTTTGTGTGGCCTATTTGTCTTCTTGCATGTTTATTACATTTTTTGGTAGCTTATATACTCTCTACGTATCTTACACATTGTTTTCTATATACATGCATGATTAAAACTTGTCTTTGGCTAGCCTTCTTGTATGTGAATGCCTTGGTTTTTTATTGAGCACTTTCCATGGCCCTATTTTGGGGTCGCACATCTCATATCAGCGACATTGCATGCACCCCCAAAGAGGGGTGCATCATTTGGGGGTGTCTACTAACACAACATATTCACACCAATTCAGTTTAGTGAACTTACACACGGTGAATGGGTTCAGATGATTCTACCAACCCCACACATAGTGTATTTTATAGGACATAATTTCCTTAGTATTATAGGAAGAACTTACATGCTTGCGAGGTTACAGTGGGTGTGCTTCCTGACACTACTGCGGGTAGTGGAATTAGATCACCCAAAAAACCAGGAGAGTACAGAGATATCTTCACACACATTTCAACAGAAGTGGTTATATCTTGGAGGACATATAACATTTCCTCCTTACACTTCTTCAGCTAGGGTAGTGTGAAATCACACAAAAAACTTGTAGTACAAGATATCCTTCTACAATCTTCCTCGGACATGGATCAGGTGCAAATGTTCCACTTACACTTTACATTTACATTTCCATTTACACTTTATTTATTTTACACTTATATGTGTATTTTACATTACTTTGTTACACTTACATACATACATATTTAACTACTTGATCATTTTCTCCTTACAGGAATGTCTGTATGAGAAATGAGTAGTAAAATGGGGGCAAATACAACAATATGGAGAGAACAATGACATTCTGCGACATCGCACACGCTTTTACTAACCATATAGGTATACTACACATTGTGGTAGTTACACACATGTGCATTTCACCTTAGGTTCACTCTCATCACTTTTTTTTTGCACATTTTTCATCTATAGTTTCCATGCTCCTCCATATTTTTATAATTCCATGATTTGTCTAGCCCTTCGACACACCTTATTCGTCACTCTACAGTGGCATCAGGTGCACATCACTATCTACTTTATGCTACCAAGCTTTCCTCTCACCAACATAAAGTATGGGCAAAATGTAGTAACAAAATCATGCACTTTAGAAAATTATTTATCCTGGTCTCATACTACTATTTAGAAGGTTCTCAACGAAAGAAATTAGTAATTAACCCTCATCCTTTTGGCCATTTTTAGTATTTTATTTCATATTTTGTGACCAATTACATTTGCTTAGCCAAGCATTTCTGAAGACTCCTGCATCATCTTATCCCTAAGAGGGGTACCCATATTTCATACTAGGGAACCCATGAGCTCCCTAGTCCCATTTTGGGGTTCTCTGGTCCCTTATCCACTTTCTTATCTTTTCTTGGATCTTTTTAAGCTAGTTTTTATCCTTATCTTTTATGAACTTGTCCTTTATCCAGGTTAATTATGAAATTAGACCAAGATAACCCTATAAATATAAAGTTATGAGACCATAATGAGGGAACTAACATCATTATATACTCACTCCATCTAGAGTTGCATCCATCTATTGCACTGGCATCCACATAGCTCCATCGTCATCAAGGTAAAATCTAGGACATCTACATCACACTTAATAGGGGAAGGGATTCTATTTTATTTCATGCACACATTCCATTACATTATCTACAAATATTTTATTGCTCACAGCTTCTCGAAGTGCGACTTGTACAAGAACAACCTAGGGCATGTTCACACACACTTGCACATATAACTACATCAGGTCTGAGATTTAGTGTAGCACTCAGTTAGTAAGTCCACCATTGTGGCAGATGAGGACAGTCTGACCCCATCATATGTATTTTTAATTTTTAGGGTTTTGATGCTTGTAGGTCATTACTTCATCTTAAGATATTCAGAGCATTCGGCGTAGCACACCTGAATTTAGTGTGAAAATCATGCAGAGTCGCAAATTGTTTTCTAACTCTGTGAAAAACCAATTCCAAAATTTTCTTCCTAAACCAGAGCACCCAGATGTCATGCCCAAGTGCCGATGGGTGCCCTAGGTGCCCTAGTCCATGTAGATCCTCTAAACTCAGTCTTTTCAGGGATTTAAAATATATTTTTCTCCTCACGGAATTTTCAATCAAACCTGCAACACTTTCCATCAATTTCTAGATATCAGTCGAGTTCTTTCCTTGCACATTAGGGTTTTATTTCATTAGTTTATTTTCGATGATTAATTTACATGTTGTTTTAGTGCATTTATATATTGTTATATATATGTCCTCCTAGATTAGATTAACTACTTTTAACTATCCCATTATAGTTCATTTTCATTTAATCAATATATATATACATAGATATATACACACACACACACACACACACACACACACACACACACACACACATGCATGTATTTATTTCTATTTACTTAAATATCATATTTAAATATATTTTGAAAGCTTACAAATGTCTGACAGAATATGTAACTATACCCGTTGCGGTTTGGGAGAGTGTTAGATGTGTTTAGAGAGGGTCACAGTGAATGAAGCTACAGGGGTGGGGTCGGGAGCTCGAGGTGGAGTGTGGGGAGGTATAAGGGTTTTGGGGAGATGGAATGGAAAATGGTGGGGGTGTTGTTGGTGCTCTATTTAGTCTCACCTTGTTCATTTAAAAACATCTCAGTCCCCATGGTTTGTATGTTTTATCTATCTCCCTGTATTGATGCATGAAATATTTTTCTTTCATTTGGTTGCCATGATCAGTCCTTTCCTTTGGTCAAGGATCACATTCATTCCAAATATTGTCTTCCATTTCTCTTTCCATATGAAATAATTTGTAATTTAGGCATCAATTTAGGTTTTCCCCTTTTGTTTTTCCACAGTCATGTTTTCCCTGTCAAGTTTTGTCCCAACATCGATGGAAACGTGGTCCTTTCTGATTAGATGTGGCTTAGAGGGTCTTTTTGGTGAAAATTGCCAATTTTTTCACATTTGTAAAAATACAAAATTGTTCCTGCCACCCTGATAACATCTAATTGGTTATTCATCAAATATGAAGCGATAGGGAAACATTCTTACTTTGACCCCGAAGAAGGACATGTGGCAGCTTTTCAAGTTACAAGTAGGGAAGTGGGTCGGCTGAACATTTTGAAACTCTAAGGCCCACTTCAACTCAAAGCTTAGACACGTGAAGGTTCAACACTCATTTGAGGATCCACCTCTCGGTCCTACCTTAGCAGTTGCGCCAAGGAGACACGTGAAGGATTCCATAGGATCCTTCCCATACTTAGACTTTTCAATGGCCAAAGAAACTTTCTCAGACCCTAGGCATGTGGCGCCTTCCACTGGTCATTAAACTCTTTCAAAAAAAAAATTAGGCTGAGACACATGGTGATTCCACACTTGTTTAGGGTCTCTACTTTTGGGAACCATATCAAAAGTGCACCAAATAGACACGTGGAGGCTTTCACTAGCTCCTTTTTATGATGAGAATTTTTCAAAGGCCAAAAGGCAATTTTCTTGGGCCCAGGGCACGTGGAGAGCTTGTTCTCATTTGAGGGCCCACCTATAAAATTCATCTATGAACTTTCACCATAAAAACACGTGGAAAGCCCACACATGTTTGGGAACTTGCCTCTATACTTCACCTTTGCAGTTGCACCAAGGAAACACATGGAGGTTTCTGTTGACATCACTTTGCACTTGGTCAACTCGGAATCACATTGCAAGTATCTGGAATAATCTGTGCATGGAAATTAATTTCTTAGAGGTAGAAATGTAGGCATCCATGTGAGGGAACTCGTTTCTTAAGGTATTTTTGTGAGGGTGAAAAGGATTGCTTGCTACATCCATTTATATAGAGCCACCTAAAAATAATTAGAGAGGGGATTGCTCACATGAAAGAATAAAATAATGATTAGAAGGAATGTCAAAAATCTATGGTGTGGCATCCCAGTGATGGTTGAAGGTATGGGAAACATGATCATTTCATGATTTCTCCGCATGACAACTTCAAGTGTAAACTTGTTAAACATCAATTTATGAGAAAAATTGGTAACAAGAAAAGGATTCCTTGAATATTCTTCTTTTTTAGTGGGAAAATTTGGGATGAGTGACCGATTAAATTGTATAAATGAAATGAGTATACTATTACAAAAGGCTGGGGGTTTAATTCTTATGACAAAATTTGAGAAATCCCATATTCCTAAGAGACCATTTGAGAAACCTGTTAATTTACTGTGTTTTAGATTTCAATAATGTCAAGATGCTTGCAAGTATACAGCCATTTACAAGCTCTGAGATTGTTCAAGAAACTTGACCCTACTGATAGATCTGATAAATCTTGAATTAATATCTGTTGATATTGGGAAAATTTGTGTCTTCTTTTATTTCAGAATGTCTTTCAAATAGTTTTTCTTCTTCCTGTTGCAATATTGTATTAAAATACCTCCGAATCACATAGGATCTCATCCTTGTGATAGTTTAGTGACATTAGCAATTTCATTATGAGAAGTGCTTTCGTCTAGTAATGAGATAAACAATTTAAAATCACTTTACTATCATTTTGTTGATAAATATTTTCTGTAATCATTTGAGTGTATCTTAGGTGTGAGGAACTAGGGGTTGTTAATGTTTAATTAAGTCTTTAGCTCAAGGCTTCGTGTTGAATTCTTAAAGATTGTGTGAAACCGTGTTGATTTGGTCCTCCATTTACGCACACCTTCGGGATGAAGGAATTTTTTTTCTATTCTGAAGCATTCTATTGTTAAGTTTTCCAATTGTTGTAAAGGTTCTCAAAGATTTGGTGAAGTCAACTTCATCTTGTTTAATCTCCCACCAAAATTTTCAAATAACTATGAATCCTACTCAAAGTACCCATGTTTGTGTTGTGTATCCACAAATGAAACAATTATACTGCCAAAATATACAAAAGTAAGTAGGTTATAAGTGTCTTTAGTAACCTTTATCGTGTTCAGAAAATATCTCCACTCTTTAGACATGACAACTCGTGAGAGTTAAATTGTGGTGCATTGATCATATTTTCTCAAGGTTCCCCTGAAAATTGTGCAAAGAAGGATCTCTTCATGTCCTTCACCAACAAAGGTTACAAAAAGGGTCCTCTCACCCTGGTCAAAATGCACGACCTAAATTAGTGAGGATAGATCAAATCCTTAATGAAGGTGCTATCCATTTCTCTAGTGCCCATGTGACAAAGAGCCAGTTGAATCCCTTCTCCGGCTATAAAACGACTTATGATCCATCTGTCTCTGAGTGTCTTGTTAAATTTGTGATGCTTCTCAACTTTCAAGGGAGAATCAATTTTGATAACAACACCATTTTATCACCGTTTCTAGGGATTATTTGAAGAAATGTGTACACATACCGACCTGGGTAATGTTTCTTACATGGACTCAGTTCAAATATGTTGTTTAAATGTCATCATGTGTTGAGATTTTTAAGAATTGTGTGAAGTTAAAAGTTTTGTGTGTAATATTTCAAGTTTCTAGTGGCTATTGCACTAGATTTATATCATCAGTGATAAACACTGGTAAAGGAAGATTAGATCTGCTAAGCTTTGCATGAATTAAGTTTTGATAAATATTTGACAAGTCATTTATAGTGCATTTCCACAACTAAGGTGAAAATCCTTAGTGGCAACGTTGTGTTGATTTAAATTTTGATAAATACCCATGCCTTAACCTGTATTAAGTGAAATATGTCACTAATCTTTACAAATCTCGAAGGAAGAATATCTTTCTTCACTAAATACCTTATCAAAAAGTTGTTTCTAGAACTGGGAAAGACAAATTCAGAAGGAAAAAGAGTCTAGAAAATAGTTAGATATCAATAATCAAGAAAAGAGTTATCCATTATGGAAAGTGATAAACCTACGGTTGGGGATTACCATTCTTTTTCAAGTGATTCTGAATCAAGTAATCTTTATATAGAATTGAATTCTCTAACTTTTGAGGGGCTTTCATTTATGTCTGATAAGTTTGCTTCTTAGTCTGTCCCTGTATTTTCTAGAGTTGATAAGGTTTTCCACGAAACAGAGCCTTTAGAGGACATTCATTCTGAAAATTATACTCATGTGTTCCAAATACCTCTTGTCCCTCATCATTTTGTTTCTCTTGTAAGATCACCCCCTCAAGGCAATATGGCCCAACCTCCACCTAGGCCTCTATTTTTTGTCAACACTTTTGGACCTATAGATTTTAGAGGTATGGCTGGATATCCAAATATAGTGCCACAAGATTTTAGAAATAGATTACCTAAATTTAAAGGGAATAATTCTATCACTGGCAATCAACATTTAAAACTTTTTGTCAATATGATGGAGGACTTTGAGATTAAATTTGAGGATGTGTATATAAAAAAATTTATTCATACACTTGAGGAGGATACACATGACTAGTATAAGTATTTTCCAGATAACTTAATAGATTCATGGACATAAATGAAAATTATTTTAGATTGCAATATGGGATAAGACAGATCCCAGGTTTCTTTTGTCTGAATTTGAAAATATTTAGAATAATCCTAATGAATCTATTCATGACTTCAATATAAGGTTAAATAAGACCCTCAATATGATACATGCAATCTTGAGGCCAACTGATGATTCTTGTTTGATAAAATATTCTGATGCTTTTGACCAAAAGGCTTCCTATTATTTAAGGGACAAAAACCTAGGAACATTGAGGTAAGCCTTCACCATGGCTTTGTAGATTTAAAACAACATCAAAGCATTTGGTAAGCCTCCTAAGAGGGGATGTATCAAGCTGATCAATCCAAAGAAGCCTCAGTCAAGTAAGTCTATGGATCTAGAAGAGGTTGTAAAAACATTGGCTAGAGTTGTTAAGGAAATATCCTATAAACTGGCTAGAGAAGAGAAGGGGATTAGACAAGGTTTCAAAGGTTAGCACAAGCCACAAGGTCATGAAATATTTTCAAATCATACCAAAGGTGATCATAGATAAAATGACAGAGGTAAAGGGCCAATGGGATCAGGAAATAAATAGCCCCAGCTCTGAGAAAATAGATTCCTGCTTGATCCTATAGCTATTAGAGTTTCTACTATGGAAGAGATCTATGATATAGAGTGGTGTGATAGATGTTTCTTGCCCCATTCCCCATGTGATGAAGACAAATAATTTTAGGGAGGGTGATGGATGATGAGACAAATGATGATGCATGCATGATGGATTTCTCTACAAGTTCATAGCAGGGAGAAACCTCAACATAGCTGATAAGTACTAGAATTGTTGCTGATTTTTGGGATTGCATTCACCGGGTATTACCTCTTCCTCCCACTCATACTTTTTAACTTGATATGATAAAAGCTTTTGTGTTGCCTAATAATGATTTTTAGTACTTAAGGGCATTAATGATTAAAAATTATGATGGAGGAATTCCTTCAGAAGAGGAAAAACATTTGTTAATGAATGCAGGTAGTTGCCCAAGAAAAGGAATACAATACCAAGAGTAAGGTTTCCAAAGGGTTATGGCCTCAGGCCAAACCAAAAACTCTAATTATTATGAGTATACCTAAGGAAACCCCTAAGAAATATGCATCTAGAAAAGGATTTGTCACCCTAAATAATATTTTTCTTCCTCCGTATGCGTGAAGACTATGAAAAATCATGTGCCATCGGATGAAGTTGTAAACCTTCCTCCTAATATTGCCTTACCCAAGTATGTTCCTTCTGACATAGCCCAAATCTTGAGTCAAAACAAGATTATTGTTCCTATTGTTGAATTACTTAGAATCCCTGAGCATAAGAAGAGTGTGTTTGAGTATTTATGGATTAAGGAAGAAAAGGTCACCCAAGGAAAAAATGTAAACAATGTAGAGGTTCCTCCTACCATTACCGAATTAGAAAAACCACAAGCATTGGAGGAATTGGGTGAACCACCTGAGGTTTATTGAAGAACTTCTTTGGTTGAGTCTCAACTAAATGTGGATCCTTTTTTCACTACTCTGATTATTAAAGATAGGTTGTTACATAACTTCATGTTTGACTCAGGAGCTTGATGTAATGTAATGCCTTTTGAGGTCATGAATGAGTTGAATATTAAAGTAACAATAGTTTATCGGAAATGTATTGCCATGGATTCAAGAGAGGTTCAGTAGTTGGATGTGTCAAAGGCTTAGTAGCGCAATTGGCATTATATCCAGGAAAGTACTTAACCTTGAATGTAATAATAGTGGATTGTCTTGCTAAGTGGGAAATGTTATTATCCAAAAATTGGGCAGCTAGTGTGGGTGGAAGTGTGCAAGATGGACATGTCTTATGTAACTATACCAATGGAGGGCATCCTTATGAAGTTATATACTGAGAAGAAAATGTTACATCATTGAGGAGTCTAACAATGCTTCTTACAAAGTATTATACAAATATTTCAATGTTGGTAACTTTATGGGCTATGTTGATTGTAAGGAGCATAAAATTGATGAGTGCAAGTCTCTTGAGAAGGTTGGTTCTCCTTGGACCTTGATATTTGATGGGGCATGTTCTAGATTTGGTAATGGTGTTGGTATTGTCTTGATATCTCCAAGCCAAGAGGAGTTCAATTTTTCTTTTAAACTTAATTTTGAGTGCACAAAAAAAAATTATGAGTATGAAACACTGCTCTTGGGTCTAAGGATTGCATGGAAATATGGTATTAGATACATTGTTGTTAATGGAGATTCAGAGTTGATAGGAAAACAATGTTAAAAATTTGTATGCTACAAATAATTAAAAAATGAGACAGTATAGGCATGCAGTTTGGGACTTCATCAAAATGTTTTGACTCTTTCAATATAATACATCATGATAGGCACTGTAGCAGAAAAATTTGCAGTATTGGGATCAAAGTTTGAAAATTAAAGAATGTCTCCTTACTGTGAATATTATATTGAAATATTATCCAGGCATTTGTCCCTGACAATATCAAGAACTGATAGGTATTTGAAGATGATGCTCAGGTCCAAAGGTTTTTACAAAATAAAGGAGAAATTTCCAATCAAAGCATAGACTAGGAATGAATGGTTTATGCAACTGAAGGAAAAGAGACTTTATTTGGTAAGGACATTCTTCAGTTGAAGACTGACACTATTCCTAGAGGGTTGGTTGCACTAGAATCAAATTCTAATAATGCTAACTGCGTTGTCAACAGACACATGTTAGCCTCAAGAGATGTTGAAGAATATGACCTAGACAAAAAGGATAAACCTAGGAGAATATGGCTAGGCAGCAACTTGAACAGAGAAGAAAAGCGGTCATATGTCCCATTCCTAAAAAAAGTACCAGAACTGCTTGGCTTGGTCATATTAGGAACTAAAATCATACATGGAAGACCTTTTTCAACATGAAATACTGCTGGAATCTAATGCCAAACCATTCAGGAAAAGAAAAGACCAATTAATCCCATCCTTTCCTAAAAAATGTAAGAAGAATTTAAAAAGTTAAGGGGTAGAGGAATTATATAGCCTACAAGATACTCCTCATGGGTAGCAAACCTGGTACCTGTTAGAAATAAGAATGAGGACATAAGGTTGTGTGTGTACTTTAGAAGCTTAAATAAGGCATCAATCAAGGATAACTATCCCTTGCCAAATATGGATAACATGTTGCAATTAATTATAGGTTTGGAATTGTTATCTACTTTGGATGGTTTTTCTGGGTATAACTAGGTAGTTGTGAAGCACTCAGAAAGATTCAAAACTACTTTCACTACCATGGGGTACTTATGTGTATGTAAGGATTTTGTTTGCCCTAATGAATGTTGGAGCTAATTTTCAAAGAGAAATGGATGTAGCATTCTCAGGACATATAAATGACTTCATTGTTGTGTATTAGGATGATGTGACAGTTTTCTCCAGGAAGAGAAGTGATCACCTACGACATTTAGAAAAAATGTTAGTAAGATGCAGGGAGTATGGTATCTCACTGAACCCTAAGAAATGTCATTTTGGGGTTTAAAAGGGAAAGCTGCTTAGACATATTGTGTCAAAATAAGGACTCATAATTGATCCTGAGAGAGTGGAAGCCATTAGCAAAGTTCCGATTCTAAGAACCAAAAAGGGAATTCAATCCTTTTTTCCGTACATAAATTTTATTAGGATTTTTATTTCCAACTTTTCTAAATTAACTATCCCAATTACTAATATGTTGAAGAAGGATCGGAGTATAAAATGGGAAGAAATAGTTTTTCAAGCCTTTATTGGAATTAGGGAATCATTGAAGAATGCCCCTATTTTAACAGGCTCTGATTATAAGAAGGCTTTCCGAATGTTTTCCTTTGCTTTAGAGAATACCATTGCATCTATCATGTTACAAAAGGATGATGAAGGAGCTGAAAGGCCAATTGCTTTCTTTAGTAAAGCACTACAAGGGGTAGAGATGAAGTATAATATCATGGAGAAACATGCTTTTGCTTTGGTCAGAGCCAAAAAAATATTCAGGCCCTATATTTTGAGTTCTAAAGTCATTGCTTATGTTCCCCATACCATGGTTAAGGATATCCTATTAGACATGGAAATTTCAAGCAAGAGATTTTGATGGGTAAATAAGTTGCAAGAATTTGACATGGATATCCAAACCAGAAATTTGGTTAGAGGTTTGGGCCTAGCAAAGCTTATGGCAAAGATCAACCTACAAATAGTAGAGGTAAATGAATTTGAAGAAGAAACATTGAATATCCTTGAAAATTTTGCAAATTCTGAATGGTACAAGGATATTATTTTTTATCTCAAACATCTATAGTGCCCTGAGTATTAAAGTAAGAATAAAAAAAGGGAACTTAAGTTAGCCTCCTAGAAATACATCATCAGTGATTATGGGTTAGCTTAGAATAACCCTAAGGGAGTTCTTTTGAGATGTATCACTGAAGATGAAGCCCTAAAAATAATTAATGATTTCCATGGAGGAGTTTTTGGGGAGAATTTTGCAGGGAGAGTAACATCCCATAAGATCTTAAGGGTTGATTATTAGTGGCCAACTCTTTTCAAAGATACAAATTTTTTGGTTAGGAAGTGTGAAAACTATCAGCATTTCTCAGGGAGATTAAAAGCTTCAGGATCCCTCCTGTTGTAGCCTATATCAATTGAAGCCCCTTTTAAGAAGTAGGGAATTGATTTCATTGTGGATATTTCTAATCCTTCAAGTACATGCCATAAGTGGATATTAGTGGCCACAAATTACTTCACCAAGTGGGTGGAGGAAATCCCCACCAAGAAGGCAACCCACCAAATTAGCATGGATTTAGTTCTGAATTATATCATTTGTAGATTTGGAGTACCTGCCAAAATAGTTGCTAATAATGCCATGAGATTTTGAGCTAAACCTTTGGTGGTTATGTGTCAAGAATATCGGATCAATCTAATGTATGCATCAAATTATAATCCCTAAGGTAATGGACAGGTAGAATCGAGAAACAAAAATTTATTGAAAATAATCAGAAAACCCTTAGAAATAAATAAATGTAAGTGGGGTGAGTAGTTGAAATTTGTTGTTTGGGCCGATAGAATCACTGTTAAAAGATCTACTAGAAAATCCTCATTTGAATTGGTATATGGAACTCAAGCTCTACTTCCCCTGCATGTGTAATTATCTTCTTACCAATTAATCCAATAATTAGAGGACCATGAGGTCAATCCCTATGATGCTCGTATATATTAAATTATGGAATTAGGTGAGAAGAGAAGAGAGTCCCACCAAAGACATGTGAAATTTAGGGAAAAATTTAAGAAGTTATCTGATAAAAAGGTGAATCTAAGAGATTTTAGTGTGGGAGATCTGGTGCTACTATGGGATAGCAGACATGAGGATAAGGGAAAGCTTGGAAAGTTTGATGTATTATGGATGGGCCCTTATTCTATTGACCTTCAAATTCGAGAGCACATATTTTTCATAAAAGAATTAGATGGGTAATTGCTTGAGTTTCCTATTCATGGCAGGCACTTGAAACATTTCCTTGAGTGATTTCTTAGAATCAACACACGCACCGTTGTACAATGTATAATTTGTTGTTTTTTCTCTATTTTTTGTCTGGTCCCTGGCAATCAATTTTTGTTAGTTTCTTAGTTCATCTTGGGAGATTCTTTATTCTCTTTTGGATTTTTAAGCTTGTTCTTTGACTCCGTTTCCCAATGGATTTTTGGAACGTGTTATGTTGTTTTGTTCTTGCGGCACTCATAGGGAGTGCCTATCCCTGACTCGGAGCCAATGTTAGTGCTCAATTTAGTCTCACCCTGTTCATTCAAAAAACATCTCAGTCCACATGGTTTGAAATTTTTCTTTGTCTCCCTGTATTGATGCATGAAAGCTTCTTCTTTCATTTGGTTTCCATGATCAATCCTTTCCTTTGGTTAAGGATCACATTAAGTCCAGATATTGTCTTCCGTTTTTCTATCCATGAGAAGGAATTTGTAATTTGGGCATGAATTCAGGTTTTCCCCTTCCTTCTATTTTTCCACAGTCATGTTTTCTTTGTCAATTTTTGTCCCAAAATTTGTGGAAACACGGTCCTTCCTGATTGGATACGGCCCGGCGGGTGTTTTTGCTAAAAATTTCCACTTTTGTCACATTTGTAAAAAAATACCAAAT
This sequence comes from Taxus chinensis, assembly GCA_019776745.2. Classification (NCBI taxonomy): domain Eukaryota; kingdom Viridiplantae; phylum Streptophyta; class Pinopsida; order Cupressales; family Taxaceae; genus Taxus; species Taxus chinensis. Next base: position 709,203,396 of record CM034150.1, on the reverse strand, counting down.
TGGCCTTGTCGCCTCAATGGAATCTAATTGGTTATTCATAAAATATGAAGCGGCAGGGAAAAAGTATTACTTTGACCCTGAAGAAGGACACATGACAGTTTTTCAAGTTACAAGCAGGGAAGCGGGTCGGTGGAACATTTTGAAACTCTAAGGCCTACTTTAACTCAAATATTGGACATGTGGAGGGCTGACACTCATTTGAGGATCCACCTCTAGGTCCTAACTTAGTAGTTGCACCGAAGAGAAATGTGGAGGCTTCTGCTAGATCCTATTCATACTTAGACTTTTCAACGGTCGACGAAACTTTCTCAAACCTTAGGCACATGGCACCTTCTTTTGGTCCTTAAACTCTTGCAACTAATTTGTCAGGATGAGACACGTGGTGAGCTCGTGCTCTTTTAGGGTCTCCACTCTTGGGCACCATATTAAAATTGTGCCAAACACATGGAATGTCTGCACGCATTTGGGAACTTGCCTTTGTACTTCACCTTTGCAGTTGCGCCAAGGAAACACATGGAGATTTTCTCTGACTCCTCTTTGCACTTGGCCAACTTAAACTCACAGCACATGTATGTGGAATAATCATTGTGTAGACATTCGTTTCTAAGAGGCACGAATGCATGCATATATGTGAGGGCACTAATTTCTCAAGGTATTTTCTCGAGGGTGAAAAGGATTGCTTGTCAGATCCATCTATACAGAGCCACCTGAAAATGATTAAAGAGGGGATTTCTAGCATGATAGAATAAATGAATGATTAAAAGGACTATCAAAAACCTATGGCATGACATCCCAGTCATGGTTGAAGGTATTAGAAACGTGATCATTTCATGATTTTTCCACCTTGCAGCTTCAGGTGTAAACTTGTTAAACATCACTTTCTAAGACAAATTGGTAACAAGAAAATGATTCCTTGAATATTCTTCTTTGTGGGGGGGAATTTTGGAATGAGTGAGCGAGTAAATTGTATAAATGTAATGAGGATACTCTTGCAAAAGGTCAGGAGTTTAATTCTTATGAGAAAATTTGAGAAATCCCATCTTCCTGAGAGACCATTTGAGAAACCTGCTAATTTCCTGTGTTTTAGATTTCAATCACGTCAAGATGGTTACAAGTGTACAGCCTTTGACAAGTTCTGAGATTTTTCAAGAAACTTTCCCTTACTGATAAATCTCAAATTAATATGTGTTGATATTGGGAAAAATTGTGTCTTCTTTTGTTTCAGAATGTCTTTCAAATAGTTTTTCTTCTTCCTGTTGCAATCTTATATCAAAATATCTGCAAATCACACAGGATCTCATCCTTGTGATAGTTTAGTGGCATTAGCAATTTCATTATGAGAAGAACTTCCATTTGGTAATGAGATAAACAATTTAAAATCACTTTACTGTCATTTTGTTGATAAATATTGTTTGTAATCCTTTGAGTGTATCTTAGGCATGAGGAACCAGGGGTTGTTAATGTTTAATTAAGTCTTTAGCTAAAGGCTTCTTGTTGAATTCTTAAAGATTGTGTGAAATTATGCTGATTTGTTCCTCCATTTACACACACCTTCTGGTTGAAGGAATTTTTTTTCTATTCTGAAGCATTCTATTGTTAAGTTGTCCAATTGTTGTAAAGGTTCTCAAAGATCTGGTGAAATAAACTTCATATTGTTTAATCTCCCACCAAAATTTTCAAATAGCTATGAATCCTACTCAAAGTACCCCTGTTTGTGTTGTGTATCAATAAATGAAACAATTTTACTGCCAAAATATATAAAAGCAAGCAGGTTCTAAGTGTATTTAGTAACCTGAACCGTGTTTAGAATATATCTCCACTCTTTAGACGTTACCACTCGTGAGAATTAAATTTTGGTGCATTGATCATATTTTCTCAAGGTACCCCTGAAATTTTTTGAAAAGAAGGATCTCTTCATGTCCTTCACCAACAAAGGTTACAAAACGGGTCCTCTCACCCTGGTCGAAAGGCATGACCTAAAGTAGTGAGGATAGATCAAATCCTTGATGAAGTTATTATCCATTTCTCTGACACTCGAATGACAAAGAGCCAGCTAAATCCCTTCCCCGGCTACAAAATGACTTACGATCCATCTGTCTCTGAGTGTCTTGTTAAATCTATTATGTTGCTCGGCTTCCAAGGGAGAATCAATTTGGATACCAACAGGTGCCACAGTGGTGTGGGGGTTATGATAAAGGTAGGTTTGGGGGGACATACATTGTGGCCAAGCTATGGCCTGTCCCTCCCCACTCTTAGATTTTATTTCAAATCTTAAATTGATTCATACTACGGTTTCACAAATATTTATTTATTATTAATTTTATTTGATAATATATATAAAAAAGAAAGTTCACTTTTGTAAAACTTTATAACCAGCGAAAGTTATACTCAGTCAATATCCATTTTTTTGTTATTTAATAAGATACAAATATTTATAATATATATATATATATATACATATATTTATATAAATGATGTTCTTATAATTATCTCCTATATAATATTTGGTTTGCCACTATTTCTTCTCCTTTGAGAATATATAAATCATAAAATTTTGAATGAAGGTTTAATAGGTATATCTAAATAAATAAATATATTTATAAGTATATATATATATATATATATATATATAGACACACACACACACACACACACACACACACACACCTAGGGTTACATATCCCATTGAGCCTATAAATTTAATAAGTCTTTTCCCTTAAATACGGTTTACATATTTTTCTAGGAATAATAGAAAATAAATTCACCATAAATTTTACAATATGCATCACATTACAAGGAGAGATGAGCTTCCTATGGAGATAGAACAAGACTAGTATATTCTTTCTTTAATCTCAACATAATTAGGGCAAGTTGAAATTTAAAGGACTCTTTTAAGAGGTAAAGACAAGATTAAAAATTCACTATTTCCTTATATTATATACCAGACAATACAATAACAAAATCTAAAATATTTCCTTCCATAATACATGCAAGTAGAGAGCCCTTTAATAAGTAAGCTGAGCAACATATGAGAACCTCTCTTTTTATTCAACACAATAAACAAAGGAAAAAATACAAGGATAGCCAATTTATGGTGTTAAACATTCATTAACTTCTTCAAATATCCATTTCAAAACAAGATAAAATGCAACTTTTGATCCATAACCCAAGCCTTTCAACAAGTCTTTAAAAGAATTATAGAAAACTTTTATTTTCATTAAACAAGGTCTTCATCCAAATATGAAGGCAAGGATAGAGATTTAATTTTACATCAAAGTATCAAGATTTCATTACAAAAACATTCCCTTTTTTTAAATACACATACATTTCAACCTTTTACTATACAAGGATTCAAATACAAGAACATTCAAGGCATGAGTTTATCACAAGGTGAGGAATCACTTTTGCAAGTTTACAAGATGTCACAATACGAGGCCTTTACAAGAATCTTCTCAAGATTGAAGAGGACATTTACAAATGTGAAATTTTTTACAAAAACACGTTTCAAATACAAGAGGATAATCCTTCTGAAAATAAGGGGAAAAACATGTAAAAATATTCAACTTTACTTCATCATCATCCAAGCTAAATCTGCAAGTTTTTCATTCCAAAATGGTCTTCACAGCACAAGAAGAAATATCTTGGTTACCTCCAAACCTATTGGCATCATTACATACCATCTCCAACACATAGAGGACATGCTAGCTTCCCTCCAATCCCATGGGAGAGAGACGATGCATGCCTGGAATTGAACAATAAAATGGGGAAGTGTAACAAACACACAAGCACACTCTTTCCACATATACAACAACAAAAAACAAACAACATTAACGCATGAGGGAAAACTCCATGTTTTCCCCAAAATGGAAAGAGTGACAAGAATCCCATCTGAAACCAAGTGTGAGCCAACCATAGCAATGCAATAAAAATATCCATGCACCCTCCTTATCTCTCCAACCCATGATCTAATCATCCTCATTGGAAGACTTTTCAAACCATAATGATTTCCTCACCAAGGATGGGGAAGAAACTTCAAACCATATGAAAACCCTTCCCCGCCTCACACAATATGAGTGGAGGAATAAAAAGAAGACCAACATAGGCTTGCCCATCAAGGCATGTGGTAAAAACGGTGTTGCTCACTCTTCTCCAAAACTCAAAACATCCATCACAAAGCATGATGTATGGAGAAAAATAAAAAAATAAAACAATTTCACAAAAACTCCCATAACCGTCACATAACAAAAACAAAAAAATTACAGCATATTATATCATATTCACAATATATTTCCATAATAAAAAAATAGTAGAAATACATGAAGACCTACCTCAATCAAGATGTCTAAAAACTCTATGCAATCAAACACCCCAAAGCTCCAAGCTCCAAGGGTACTCTCTAAAATCTCTAACACCCAAAAGAAAGAATAACCAAAAAGTCCCAACCCCTTTCCATAAGGGAATATAAACAGAATAACCATTTAAAATCCTTTCAAATGAGAGGGTGACATTTGTCACCATTTTCATCTCCCTAAAAAAATATTCCCAAAGAGAATAAAAATAATAATAAAAGTCTCATTTAAGCGGTAATATCCCAAATTTTTGAAAACGTAATTAGATCCAATACCCTACAAATTTTGAAAAACACAAAAACCTACCTCTCTTACATGAAAGTGATGTGTTAGGGATCAAATGGGAGGGGAAAATCCAATTTATCCTTAAAAATATAAAACCCATACTCATAGCTAGGGTCCCAAGGGGTCCTTTTCCATGAAAGCGAAGCTTTGAAAACGAAAAGAGGTCTGCAAAATTTTCACATTTGCCCCAAATTCAATATTGGGATAAATGACACAAGGGTTTAGGTGGTGGGCCCCACTCAAATGGACACTTAGGTGCTCCCATACCTAAAAACAACATATTTAATTAAGTTATTAACCTAAAACATAATTAACATATGTAGGGACCACTAGGTCCCTAAACTAGCTCATTATAAGATTAAAATAAATTCCAATTACAAAATTACAATTTGGGATCACCCATGGTGCCCAAACACGACATGTCACAAAGATACAAGGATATACACAATAAACATGGCCACGAACTTGGCCCATTTACCCACATGTGTAAACCCTAGGTACAACTTTGAAACTCACGTCATGTATACATCTCGCTAACTATACCACAATAAACATGTGTATGAGATGGCTATATGCTAATTATATGCATCCATAGAAACTCAAATTATACTATCTAAGAAATAGATGAAGACATCCCATTAACCATTATAGTTCAAATGATAAATAATTATACAGAAAACCATACGTAAATCAATCCCATATGAAATAAAAACCAATTATACCATAACATGTTGATATTCAAAACCATACTATGCAAGAGCTAAGGTAATGATCCATAGTACTAGTTTGGCATTATGTGCCCAAATCACCACAAGTGTCATCAAAAGAACCATAGTAAGAACATGTAGTATCTAAATGATGCTAAAGTCCATGTCAATCATCAAATAAAACTATTAGTCAACAAAATATTTATTGTAAGAAGAGGTTGGCAATACATCCCTCTCCTAAAATTAAACTTTTTCTTGGAAGTCACTAGAATAGATAAGGATATTGAGCCCTTAATGTTTTAGCATCCTCCCATGTAGTTTTTTTCTCATCATATATTTCCCACTACACTCTAACCTAGTTCAAGTCTTGCCCCCTGAAGGGCCAATCTCCGATGCTCCAGGATGCACATGGGCTCTAGTCTCCAGTTTCCTTCATCCTCCACCCGTAATGTTGAAACTGAAAGTAGAACCAATCTGTTTTAATATTTCTTCCTATGGTGTAAATTAATATTAAGACTTTTGCACAATATTTCCTTTCTTCTCAACATGCTTTACTCTCCTTTCTAAAAGTTTGTAACATTTTCTTCAATTTTTCTCTTCTTCCTTTTACTTTTCGCATACTTACCCTATAAGCCAAAAACCAAATAAATCCTTAAAAACTAAATCCAACTATCTAAGAAAAGGCCATTTACTTTTTTTTTAAATACATTGAAGGTGCTTACTATGTTGGAAGAATTTTTAACACTCTCCTTTATAAAATGAGGAAGGTAGTGGGTAGCTAGCTAATAAGGAGTTGTAAGAAAGGGTGCAAACTAAGGTTGATTTCATTCCACTTGAATCTGATAGTGGTTCATTATTCAACTATTTTTTACAACATGTTATTTATATTCTTTGCCTTGCCACATCACCATTATTATTACCAATGAAGTTATTAAACCTAAAAGTTCATTTTAACTCCAATTGAGGTCCTCCAATATGACTACGATTTACACATACCCCCTAATGTTGTAGATTCCCATTAGGGCTTTGTTCATTATCCCCCACTCTTTAAAATATCTCACCCCTTTTTCAATATGTGATAACATCTTCCCATCGTTATAATCCTCTCTACTTGTCAGAGCTCATCCTCAATATTTTTGTTGCACAATTAGCAGACGCATCAACCATGAAACCACTCCCTAACATGTGTAACGTAGGTCAACCTACAATCTTCATTTAATTCACAACCACTCATATTTTGCTATGTCCACTTCCATGTCCACCATTTAGTGAACTTACCATTTCCTTCCCAAAAAAAATTATTAAGAAAAAAAATTCATTTTTTGCCTCTATGTCCATAGAAAAATAATTTTCATCATTTATTCTATACCATTAGATTTCTCAAATATTGAATGTATTATGAAATTTATTACTAGAGTGCATTAACTTAATTGTGCGCTATTTTGATAAAACATTGAACCTCACCACCCACTTCAAATTCCTGATGATTTCCTTTAAAAACATTTACGGAGATAACATAACCTAATTTCTCTCACCTATGCCTTTCGACATTCTACTTGACAGCATTGACAACTAGCTCAGCCTAATTAACCCATCCACAGAAAAAAATCTCCTCCAACTAGATCATGGGAGGTGTGTTCGAAAAACTTCAAAATGAGTACAACAAAACATCAGATGATGTCAGCATTGACATTGATTCCATTCATACGGTGTTGAAAAACTATGACTTCGGTCTATAGTGTTTACATTGGATTAACATTTAATTGTACACAAAATTGCATCTGGCTTATGACATCATCTTCCATGGTTATGGTCATATGTACTTAGTAGAACTCATCCTTGAGAGCTTTGCCACACAACTAAAAGACGCATTGGCCATGCCATTTCTCATTGACATGCATAATGTATGTCAGCATCCACTCTTTCTTCAAATCTCAAGACTATCATTTTGCTGCCTCCACCTCCATACCACCATTTGCCCAAACATTACATTTTCTCCCCAACAAAAAACACTTCTTTTTGTCCCTATGTGTCCCGACAAAAAACCCATCTTCATATCCTACCATGAGATTTCTCAATGATTGTTTGAATTTATTCAACAATTTAATATTATAGTTCTTTAACTTAATGATAAACTATATTTTTCAACATAAAACTTCCCTAACCACTTCGAATGTATATTTATTTAGTTAAAAAACATCTATGAAAGATAACATAACCTCCTTGCTCTCGCTTGTTGCCCTTTATAATTTTTCTCGATAACACTAGTGGTTTCCTCAACTTCATCGACCCAACCACTGATAGATAGCTCATGTTATCAAATTTTTCCCCTCGGGAAAAAGTTAAATCAAACACAACCTAACACATGAGGAAATGGAGAGGTTGGTTCAGTCATGCGTGCTGACATTTCAATTCCGAAAATCAAGTTGTAGGTAGGCTCAAAGATGGAAATGCAAGGTTGAAAAATGAATGACCAAGGGAACATCAAAGGAGATCAGAGCTCGAGTGGAAGAATGGAGAAAGGCTTGAATTTTTTAGACTTCACATTTTTGGCATTTATGAGACAAGGAAGGAAAAAAAATTGAAAAAAGTCTGAAAGAGAAAAAAACCCCAAAATTTGAAATTTCTTACTTTTAGGTTTTGGAGTTTCAGATATTTCGGTGGGTGTGAAGGGATGAATAGTGAAAAGGTTCTAAAATTCTGAAATTTCAGACTTTCAGGTTTCACAGTTTCAGAGATGCACAATTCAAAGTTTTGGAGTCTTTGGTGGCAAAACATGAAAAGTGACCAAAAATTTCACAAATCCTAAAAATCTGAAACCCGAAAGGTTTCATATTTTGAACAGTCAAACATGGTTCAGTGTCAACGTAGTGGCATTTATGAAGTTTCGGTGATTCCAGTTTCAGAGTTTCAGAACTCTCAGGCAGATTTTTCGATGAACAATAGCCTTACTTCCGAAACTAAAATGTCTGAAAGTCTAAAATTTTGGACTTTTAGGTTCCAGAGTTTCAAAATTTTCACACACCCAAACAGAAGAACAGTAACCCAACTTCTGAAGCCAAAATTTTTGAAAGTCTGAAATTTGAGATTTCAGAGGTTACATGCATTTCAGACTCCGGAAAGGAAGATCAGGAACCTCGCATTTTTTTTGTAGAATGAAACCCCGACCTTCAGAGGGCCATAAATTTTGACTGGGAACTCAGATTTACACAAGAAAAAAACTTTTTGGAAAGCTTATAATCTCCTCTACGCAACTAAGTTATTCAAAATTAAATAAAGTATGAAATTTTTTAGGGTGTAAGACTTCTCACCTAACAAAATAATGAAGTATGGGCTTCCTTTCTTGCCCAACAAGGCACAGTTCATGGGGGTATGGCATTTGGAGTGGCACCCATCATTGTTACAGGAGAATTTAATGCATTCTAGGGTGGTTTAAGTATGATTACAAATTCCTGTCTCTTTCTTCTCTCATTCTTCATATATATTTTAAGGAGCGGCATTTTTCTAATGTTGGACAACTTGGCTTTGCACCATCCCTTCTTCTCTTGTTTGTAAGTGAATATTTGGAGTTAAAACCTCCCATATAAACTATAGAATGCAGTCTTTCCTCTTGGCCATTGTAATGCACTATATCATCTTTGGATCAATAATAAAATTTTGTGGGATGATTTTCATGCTAAGTTGTGGAGATCAATTACTTCAATTTAGCATGTAATGGAAACTTGCTGGAAAATATAGTAACCAACATCGATTAGGGGGGAACTGACATCGGTCACCTAGGACAGGTATCGGTCAGGTATGACCGAAATCGATTAGAAAAGGGAGTAACTGACAGTGGTTAGGTCTAACTGGCATTAGTTACCTGTGCGAGGATGTTTTATTTAACTCTCGAGAATTAGATCTATTTTAAGCACTAAAGTATATCTATTGATTGTAATTACATGGCTAAGTTTCCCTAAGTCTATAACTGATTATAAAATCATAAAGCTAGGGTTTAGAAGTAAGAGATTAAAAAGAATTAGAAAGAAACTTACAAAAGTTGGTGAGATAGAGAATTCATGGTGATGAAGCAAAAGCTTGAAGAAAAAAAGTATTGTACGTCTGAGAGGTGTGGAAGATTATAAATCTTCATTGTATATCTTGTCAAAAGCTTTCACTAATAGATTTACTTGTTTCTTGGTGGATGTAGCCCACACTGGGTGAACCACGTTAAATCGATTGTTGATTTATGTCTCTTGGTTTGTATATTTCTTCTGGTAGAATAACCACTTTTATTTGCATGTATGTTTAGATTTGATATATTGTCTGTACAACTGGTGTGCTAACCCCAAAAAAAAAATTTCAGAGCTTTGTTTGAGGGTTTTATGTGTTGACCAGATTTACTCACATAGGGGTTTCTGATTGAGTGGGAGGTACAACATTGGTAGAAAGAAAAAAATACAAGGTAGAGAAATTTGACAGGCTGAAATTATCAGTTATGGAAGATGTAGATTGAGGATTATCTGTAACAAAGAGATTTATATTTATCGTTGGATGATAATTCTAGACCTATGAAGATGACTAATGAAGAATGGAAGATTCTTGATAGAAAGGACTTTGGGATTTATAATATTAAGCCTGGTAGCATCTGTGGCTTCCAATATTACAGAAGCGGCTTCTACGGTAGAGTTAATGAAATCTCTTGCTAATTTATATGAAAAACCTAGTGCTTCAAATAAATTTTACTTGATGAAGAAACTATTTAGTTCTAAGATGCATGAAGTTGGATCTGCATCTAGTCATTTGAATGATTTTTGATCTATTATAAATAAGTTTAAAATCAGTTGCAATACCATTTGATGATAAAGTAAAAGCACTTTTACTCTTATTTTCATTACCTGATAGTTGGGATAACTTGGTAATGATTATTAGTACAACACAACATCTACTAATACTATTTTTGAATTATGATGATATGGTTAGTATGATCTTGAATGAAGAAATTTGCAGGAAGAGTATAGAGGAATCATTCATTTGGAAATGTTTTGAATGTAGAAAGCAGGGGTAGGAAAAAGGAGAAATCCAAGAGTAAGAGTAATGGGAAATCAAATTCAAGGGATAGCAGATGTAAATCCAAAAGTAAGGGAATTAATTTTTGGAAATGTGGAAAGAAAGGACATGTAAAGAATTATTATTGGTCAAAGGATAAAGAGAACCAACAACTAGACAAAGGTAAAGGAAATAAATCTTGCTACAGCAGAGGTAATGCAAGATGCTCTTATTATTTCTTTAGATAATAGAATTGAATCATGGGTTTTAGATTCAGTAGTTTCTTTCCATGCAACCCCTAATAAGGGTTATTTCAGAAATTATGTCCAGGGCAATTTTGGGCATGTTTATTTGGGTGATGATGAACCTTGCAGTATTACTGGTAAAGGGGAAGTTCATCTAAAATAGCAAAATGAAAATACATGGGTATTGAAAGATGTGAGGCATTGTGCCAAGCCTCAGAAGGAATCTAATTTCTATAGGGAAACTAGGTGAATCTTGTTACATGGTTACTTTTATAGGAGACTCTTGGAATGTCACCAAGGGTACTTTTGTTGTGGTAAGAGATAAGAAGGTAGGAATGTTATATATATCTACCTATATTACTGATTCCTTTTCTACATTATCTACTTTAAATTCAGATACTATGCATATGGCATAAACTGGTTAGGTCATATGAGTCAAAAAGGAGTGCAGATCTTAAAGGCTAAGGGTAAGTTATCATATTTGAAATATTTAGATCTTGATTTTTTGTGAGCATTGTATCTTTGGAAAGCAAAAGAGACTAAGATTTCTCAAAGTTAGGGAAACTAAGATGGAGAAGAAATTGGATCTTGTACACTCATCTGTGTGGGTACTAGCTCAGGTAGCTTCTCATGGAGGATCCCAGTATTATGTTACTTTCAATGATGATGCTATAAGAAAGATATGGGTTTATTATATTAAACGTAAATATGATGGTTTTGAGACTTTTAAAAGATGGAAAGGCCTTGTTCAAAATGAATCATATTCTAATTTGAAGTGCCTTAGATTTGAAAATGGTGGTGAATACTGTAGCAAGGCTTTCAATGATTATTGTTCAGTGAATGGGATACGTAGAGAAATAATGGTTCCAAGAACACAACAGGAGAATGGTGTTTCAAAAAGAATGAATAGGACAATCATGGAACCTACTAGAAGTATGAGGATATATTCTGGATTGCTCTTACATTTTTGGGCAGAAGTAATTGATACAACGGTTTATTTGATTAATCATGGTCCTTCAAGTTCACTAGATGGAGGCAATACCAGAGGAAGCTTGGACTGGAAAAGAGGTAGATCTTTCTTTTCTTAAATATTTTTGTTTAGAAGCTTTTGTGCATATTGATAAGGAAAATAGAAAAAAGTTGGATGTAAAATCCAAGAGATACACTTTCATTTTATGGATCTAGTGATTTGGTTTCTATTTTTGGGATTTAGAGAATTCTAAAATTATTAGGAGTCATGATGTTGAATGGAATGAAAATAGAATGTACATGGATAAAAGTTTTGGTACCCAAGGATGAAGGTTGAGAAGTTTGTGAATGAAAATAAACTCTCAAATTCAAAATAATTATCGACAAGGTTACACAATAACCGGTGTCGATTGACCCCTAACCGGCACCGGTTAGAAGAACTGGTATCAGTTACAGAAGATCCAAACTGGCCTCGGTTAGCAGAATTAGCATCGGTTAGAGGTGGCTGGTGGTGGTCACTGCCAGATTTAGATAGGAATGTCCAGGAGGTTAGATTGAGCCTTCGGTACCTAAAAAATCCTACGAGAAGATAAAAAAGGGTAAGTAAACCTCCAGAAAGATTTACATCTTCTCTATTTTATTTATTATTGACTGATAATGGTGAACTAGAGATATTTTCAAGAAGCAATGTAGGATAAGACTCATGTTTAGTGGGAGCATGGCATGGATGAGGAGATGGACTCCTTTTAACAGAACCAGACATGGGATTTGGTTAAGTTGTGAGCAGGTAAGAGAACATTGTAAAACAAAACGGGGTTTACATGATCAAGGAAGAAGAGGTTGGACAGAAAAGATACAAGGCGAGGCTTGTAGTAAAGGAATTTATACAGAAAGTAGGTATTGACTTTAGTGAAATATTTTTTCCTATTGTTAAGATGACTTCTATTCATATTGTATTGAGTTTAGTTGCAGTAGAGGATTTGTATTTAGAGAAACTAGATGTGAAGATGGATTTCCTTCATGGTGATTTGGATGAAAAGATTTATATGTAGCAACCACCTTGGGTATGAGGTCAAGGGTAAGGAGAAATTAGTGTGCAGGTTGAAAAAGAGTCTATATGGGCTCAAAGAAGCTCCAAGGCAATGGTACACAAGGTTTGATAGTTTTATGCATGAGCATGGTTACTTGAGATGTGAATCTAATCATTGTGTTTATTTCAAAAGGATTGAAAATGGGAGCTATGTTATTTTTTTATTATATGTGGATGATATGCGTATTGCAGGATCTAGTATATAGGACATTGGTGAGCTTAAGAGAAAGCTAGCTCACACATTTGCTATGAAGGATTTAGGAGCTGCAAAAAGAATCCTTGGCATGAAAATACACAGAGATAGGAAAAACAAGAAATTGTATTTTTCTCAGGAGGATTATATCTACAAAGGTGTTAGAAAAGGTTCAATATGCAAAATGCTAAACCTATTAGCACACTTATGGTTGGACACTTCAAATTGAGTAAAGATCATTGTCCATCATCACATGAGGGGGTGAAATACATGACACAAGTGCCATATGCTTCAACAGTTGGGAGTCTCTTGTATTCTATGGTTTGTACCAGACCAGACATTGCACAGGTAATGGGAGTGGTGAGTAGATATTTGGCCAATCCAAGTAAAGAGCATTGGAAAGTAGTCGAATGGATTACTCAGGTATTTGAAAGGAACATCTAGCATGTAGTTATGCTATGGAGGTTTGGATATTTCATTATGTGGCTATGTTGATTCGGTTATGGCTAGAGATCTGGATGGTAGAAGGAGCACTACTGGACTATATTTTCACAATAGGTGGGACGACAGTTTAGCTAGATTTCAAGACTATAGAGGGTTGTGGCTTTGTCTACTACAGAGGAAGAGTATGTTGCAGCTACAAAAGGCTAGCAAGGAGATGATATAGATGAGTAGGTTCATGGAAAATTTGGGAAAGGAGCAAGGCGATTGTAAAACTGTTTAGTGAAAGTCAAAGTGCAATTCATTTGGCAAAGAACTCAGGCATTTCAATTCAAGAATGAAACACATTCAGTTGAGGTATCACTTCATATGGAAAGTATTGGAGGATGGACAGTTGAATCTAGAAAAGATGCATATGAGCAAGAACCCCGCGGATATGCTAACGAGACCCTTAGCAAAGAAGAAGTTGGAGCTACACTCAACTTCTATTGGTATTCGAGTTTGAGACTTGAAGAGGAAGAAAAAAAGCTAAGGAAGGATCCAAGAATAATGTTGTACATGTATGGTGTAGTAATTAATCTCCAAGTAGGAGATTGTTGAGTTATGGAGCTCAATTACTTCAGTTTAACATGCAATGGAAACTTACTGAAAAATAAAGTAACCGACATCGGTTAGGGGGACCAGCATTAGTCAGCCAGGACCGGCATCAGTCAAGTATGACTGGCATTAGTCCGGAAAGGGAGGAACTAGCAGTGGTTAGGTCTAACCAACATCGGTTTACCTATGCGAGGATGTTTTATTTAACTCTTAGGAATTAGATATATATTTAGCATTAAAGTATATCTATTGATTGTAATTGCATGGATAAGTGCCCTAAGTCTATAAACAACTATATAAGCATAAAGCTAGGTTTAGAAGTAAGAGATTAACAAGAATTAGAAAAAACTTACAAAATTTGGTGAGAGATAATTCTTGGTGATGAAGCAAAAGCTTGAAGAAATAAAATACTGTACATTTGAGAAGTGTGGAAGATTGTAAATTTTCATTGTATATATTGCCAAATCTTTGGATAATATATTGGCTTGTTTCTTGGTGGACGTAGCCCACACTAGATGAACCATGTTAAATCTATTGTTGATTTATGTCTCTTAGTTTGTAAATTTCTTTTGGTAGAATATCTGTTTTAATTTTCATGTATTCTTAGATTTGATATATTGTCCGTACAACCGGTGTGCTAACCCCAACATTTCAATCCTCTCTTATGTTCATTGCATCTCCCTGGTCTCTCATTGCAATCCTGGTTATTTGTGCAATGGTGGTTGTCTTACATTTTTATGGTTTTTGTTTAATAGTAAAGCAGGTGTTCAACATTCCTTTGGTGGCAATCACCTCTATTAGTTTAGGTTTATTTTCTTGCAAACTTCTTAACCCTGTCTCATTGGCAAGATAGAGTAAGTTTTAATAGTAGATCCTCTACAATTTGTATGTGTGCATCAGAACAGCAGAATAGGAACTGACCTTCATCTGAAGATATTTCCCGATTGCAAAGTCCCCACAATTTGGGAAAAAGCTCCATGTTAGGCAATCAAATTAATAGTTTCAACCCATCAAGTTGTAGATATTCAAGGGTGCTGTGATTACGCATCAAAATCTCCTTCAGCCAAATCATGGGAAGCAGTTTCAACACATTTGACTAGGGAGTACGACAACAAATCATACCACGTTGTCAATCCTCCATCAAAACCTCTTCTTCATCATCCCTCATCATCTCTCATTTTTTTCGCTTCTTCATGTTTTAATTCTTCCATCCCTCCACTTCGACATTTCACGAATGATTGCTAGTATACTATTTTTTAATCACATATAATAAAGCATATAAAGTCAATGTTGTTATTCTCGTATAGTATATGTCTCAAGTTCTTTCTTCACAGAGTATATATTCAATTCAGTGAGTTACGTTAATATTTTGGATACTGCATATCCCATTATATGAATTTTTATATTGAAGACAATAAAATAATACCTTTTTATTTACTTGTGTATGAAAAAATTGAGAAAACCATGTCAATGTCCAGAACTCCCTTTTTTTTTGTACTTGTTTTTTTTGCACAGGTGAGGTGCACAAAAATTTTACGCTTACATGCCAAGGGACTAAGGGGTTCCATTCCGCCAAATTCGTTTGGGGCATGATCCCAGCATCATCCCTTATTACAATATCTTCAAGCCTTTGCACTCAGCAAGAGTTGAACTCTAGTGGGCTGTTTGTGAGTCAAGCGACTTCACGAATGAGTCAACGGCCACTTAATTCCTCTTTTCTTTTCGATGCATTTTTTAAAACATTTTTTGAGATTAATATTTTACTTATTAATTTGCATTTCTAGATATGTGCATCTATTTAAATGTAAGTGGTAATTTTTGATTATTTGTTTCGTGTTAGTAATTTTTATTTATTCTTGATATAGCAGACAAAAAGAAAAGCATTCAAATCATCACAACCATGCGATGATAATTGTGATAACAGGTGTTTAGAAAAAATTTAAAAATTAAAGAGGAATTTTCATTGCTTGTATTCACATCGCTTGAAATACAAGTTATTATTATTTTTTTAAGTACTCGCGCTTTTTAATACAATATTTGGTCAGATTGGGTCAGATTTGCACATCATATTTACAAATTCACACATTTACAGGTTCTGGAGAAACATTCTTCCCTTAATCCACTGTACCACTTAAATTCATTTTAGACCTTGGGATGACAGTTTCATGTTTTGCACAAGATAAGCGAAGACTCCTCTCGATTTGGAATCCTCCGCCGAATGCCACCTCCCTCTCCAGATGACAACAATAGCTTTCGAATACATTTACAGTCACTTGCAATTTGAAGTTGAGAAGACAGAGAAATTCCAGCTCTAATCTATTCATCTCTTCAGTGCTGAACCGTCCAACTCTTCCATAGGTGCGAGTTCTTGTAGTTGCCTGCAGTTCAGGATTCCCATTAGACCCTCTATTTAAAACTACATAAAACATAAAATTCTCAAATCAATTGTGTAGAGAGAGACTTACACATCTTCGACGAATTTGGACGCAACCATAACAGAGGTAATGAGAAGTCTGTGAACATTCTGAGAAGTAATTCTGAATTGTGGATGGAGAGATGACATGTCTGCTAATGGAATTCATTGCTGCAATTCCCAACTGTGGATTTTGGCTTCTCAATTCGGAATTGGATTTGTATTTAAGCTCTTTGAGGGGCAAAGGCAATGAAAAATAAATGATAACTATCATCTTTCTTTATAGAAAGTTTGTGCGAGAGGAAGGTGTTCAATGATATTGTGCATCTTGTTCAAGTACAAACTTGTTCCCCACTATCACACATGTTGTTACATTACACATGGCTACAAAGTATTTTTTATTTGGAAGTCGTCTCTAACGTACGAATGTGAAAAATCGACATGTCTGCTCATAAATCCAGCAAAAATCGACAAAATTTGTCACAGGAAATGTTTAAAATAAAAACCGGAAGCCGACGGTTTTGTCCGCATTGCCCTTTAATTGTGGTCCATGTTTAATTAACTAAATGAATTTTTCAATGGCACACATTACAGTTGTCAAATTTTATACGGGTTTAATATTTTTTTCCATCACAGCTGTACCACCAGACATTGAAGATTCCAATTGTCTCCATCCAAGCTACGCAACTTTTAAATTTATTTTCGTTTCCATAGTATGTTAAATGCGGGAAATGCTCGGGACAACTATACATGAAACATGAACTCCCTTCACCTATGTTTATACTTGTAAATTTGCTTCTAATTAGTCAATGGTGTCTTGGCTGATTGGTAATTTCAAGGCATTTATAATAAGGAGGTCCAAGGTTCAACCTTCTATTGGCATGTCCTTGCATGAGGAATAGTTTGACCAATGTCCTTGTGTTTTGTCGGGGTACTCTGTCTGAAGTCGCTGATAGCCTACACACATGATGTGCTTAAAGCACGCTACAGGGAGTTTCAAAAGCACGGGTTGTACTGCGCTTTGAGGGAGAGCTCAGTGTAGGCTAGGCCCATCTTAACCTTTTCTAAAAACATACAATTATTTAATACGAAAAAGTACATTTTTTATTTAATATGACGGGTGACAGCTCATTTAAATATTTAAATATTTATTTTTAAAACTATAAAAATGCAGCTTGCAGTCCTGAGTGACTCGTGACATGACATGGATAGCGGGATAGGATTTTTACTTGTGCAGGAACCTGCAAAATTAGCCCGGTCAATGCTTGCAAAGTGAGCTTTGCCCCAATCCACTCTTGGCTTCATGTGCGTAGGGCATGAGTGTGCTACAACTTTACAGGGGTCTCTGCGTGCTGATGGAGTAGTCTGACCAACGTCCCTGAGTGTTCGCGTGTTGTAGGGAGGCGGTATGAAGTGTGCATCAGTTGTACGGAGGGGGTAGGAAACCTAGGCACCAGCAGAACAGAGGCAATATGAAACTTGTGCACCTAGTGGTCCTTGCCCTCGTGCCAAGATAAATTGTTGAACGACGCTGGAGAGATTGTGCTTAATTGTAATATGTAATGATTCCTTTGTATTACGAAAAAAATCCTTCCGATTATTAAGCAATAATGTGGTTGGTTGACAATCAACTATTTATATGGCAATGCATTACTGTATATTTTAGTGATTGTTGTTTTTAAGTAGGCTTCTTATTTACGATTATTTATTTGTGTAGTAGGTTTTTTATTTGTCTTTTTCATGTTTTATGTGGATTCACCTGCAAGAGGCTGAAATACCTCCAAAACACACACAAATAGTGTACAAATAAACCAAAAACTTCAAAATAGATTTCTTCTGATTCTAGAATCCACACTAATATTTTACATCATTTCAATCTCCCTTTTATTTCATATTAGCTCTAAAAACCCTAAAATGCCAAAAATTACCTACTAGCAAACACATCGGATGGGCCCCATAATTTTCGTGCCTAATATGCCTTCAAAAATTAATTCCCACACAAAATTTCAGCTTATTCTATAAAACGTGGAAAAAGTTATTAAAACTTCGAGTCCTAGTCAAAAGTAAAATAACGTTCAAAGCCAATTTTGGTCAACTAGATGAAGGAATCCGGCCCTGAAAATATGCCGAAATATCAACAATGTTTTAGAAAAGTTGGCTACAACATAATACTAACGAAGAATTACCACCCTAGAAAATTTCAAGACGATCCAACAATTAGATTAAAATTTATGGCCTTCACAATTTATGCTCTTGCGATAATATTTATGTTGATAAAGTTTAAACTTTTTTATTGAAACATACTTTTGTATTGATATGATCAAGAAAAGTACATAGGATATCCAACCAAAAAAATAGGTGGAGAAGTCACACCCCAAAATTCATACCAGGCACACACGTGTCATGGGAAACAAAAGCAGACAATCAAAGAACAAGTCACAGAAGTGACCAATCATAGAGAGCTAAGCAACAATATAAAACATGGTAGAAGGAGGAGGATGCAGAGGCGATGACTTGCACGAAGCATCTCCCCAACATGTAGTAGGGGGGTCAGGAGAAGACAACGTAGGATCCCATCCATCGCCCTGATCGTGGGCCGGATCATCTTGCCGAGTTGAAGAAATAAGAAGAGCCAAGTGAGGAAATATATCAGGGGGCACCCCTCTGAGAACCAAAGGCTGGAGAGGAAGAAGGCCACCCAAAGCCACTGCCACTCTTGCGACCAAAGGGAGCAGCCCCCCAGTGAGCGCCATCATTATCTTAGGATCAAGGAGGACCACTAAACTGTTGTCAGTTAACCACTGAAAAACACTACCGACCTGTCGCAGAGGATGGGAGGAACTACGCCGAGCTTGGGCACGTTGTTATTAATGAGCACCTTGATCATGAGACCGAGGCCGAGAAGGAGGCGGGGACCATTTCTGCAGTGGAGAGGGATGACACGATGGAGACAGAACCTGGCTCACAAAGCATGGGGCACTACCCCATTGGGCGAGTAGATCCTGCAGATGTTCCACCTCCAAGAGGACTTTCTCCACCTAGACTTGTATCTGAAGCAACACATGTCCAATATTTCAAGTTTTATAATAAACAAAAAAATCCAAGATAAGCAAAGTTTGATTCAAAATAGAATCATTTCTAATCTTCCAAACTTTAAAAATAATATTTACATGAAAGATTTGACAAAAGTTGTTGAATTTGACAGGAAGCAAGGTTTAGTCCCGAAGCAGAACAATTTTCTAGGTTAAGGGTTAAGAGCACAAAGGTTGGAAGAGGGATTGAATCCACTTTCAGGTGGACTGAGTAAGCAAGAAATATAAAAAAAATGCATAATCGTTTCAAGACGTTGATGCACATGACATAAAGTATTAGTAATCCCAAGATGTTGAAGACATTTGCCAACCGAGAAGCGCTGATAAAGTAAGCACTAAAGGAAATGAGCCTTATTCGGCTTTATGCGAGCTTTCCAAATGTTACTGAATCTGCACTTCCAAACCCTATGTGGGGAGTTTAACTTCCATGTCATGTTAAATTTCTCAAAATGAATATGTTGAGGTGTAAGAAGATGGTAACCAATCTGGGGTTCATATTGACTAAAGGGAGTTGTCGTAGGTGAGTGCAAATCATGCCAGCATTGAACAGGAGGAGAAAACCCAATTTTATGAAGCATCTCCTCAAGTATGACATTCTAAATTTCCTAATGAAAATCTTTATCTCCATTTTTGAGGTTAAATTGCACTTTAAGAAGGACCCAAGGATTCCAAGACCGGATGGCTTTACAGAAAATATCCCCAACTAGGTTGATTCCATACTTAAACAACCGAAGAATTTTAACCCATGGGACCATAGCAAATGAAACATTGTGAAAATTAATAATAGGATGCCACCATAAAGAATGTGAAATGATGGACAACCCGGTCCTGAAACCATGCCCCACCCAACTTAGGTGGGGTTTGACCAGTTCTCATGCTTTCCATACACTTTTCATAAAAAACATTCCTCTAATTTTGACTGGAACAAGGGAGAGCAATAAACTTTGCAGACCCAAATTTTTCCAAGATTGTTTGCCAAATGGAGTCCCTTGACAGATGCAATGGCAAAGAAAATTTTTCTAGGCTTCATAACCCTCTAAACCCCTAATAATCCACTTGACACCAAGGGAAATACCTTGCAACCGAATGTCAATGAGACCTAAGCCACCCGCTTCTTCAGGGAACAATATATATTCCAAGCCACTTTTTAGAAGCCCTTGTCACCATTAGTGTTATCCCATCAGAAATCTCTAAGAAACTTTTCTAGCTTAGCATACACAATTTTAGAGTGTGCCTAGCATGAAAAACAACAAACATGAGTAGCATCGAGCACCTTGGAGAAATTTGAACCTTTCTAGCAAGAGAGAGGGGCCTGGTAATCCAATAAGAATTTTTTTTCTCAACTCGTTGGACAACATAAGACCAAAAACTAGTAGGAGTAGCTTGGAAAGCTAAAGGAATGCCCAGAAATATGAATTGAACCAATGGTTCAATCTTCTGCCAGACATAACCTTCCAACCAAGGAGGCATAGTATCCAAAGAATGTCTGTAGCATTGAGTCTTTTTCCATTAAGTGTAGGAACCTAAGGCAAAGAAAAAAATATCCAAGCACTGCAAGGTGTTGGTAACATACTCTTCATTTTGAATCAGGGTTAAGAAAGTTTAATGAACAAAGTGGCCATTAATAAGATATAGACCAGAATTAGGAAGAGAAATTATCTTAACTAACCCTTGTGAAGAATACTTGGCAAGAAAATAATTGATCCCTTCCACAGCAAGCACATAAAGTACCAAAGGTAACGAACAACCTTGTCGAATGGATCTGTGCAGCTCAAACATGTAAGAGTGGACTCCATTAATGGTAAGTTTGACATTAACATCCTGGAAGAACATATTTATACACCGGATGAATTTGGGGACGAAACCAACATCTTCAAGCATAGAAGTAATGAAAGGTCATTCAATCCTATCATAATATTTTTCAAAATCAATTTTTATGAAGAGAGCCTTTGAATTAGATGAGCCGGCCCACTCCATGACTTCCTAAATGATAATAATGTTATCTAGAATAAATCTTCCTTCGATGAAACCAGTTTGTTCACTTCACACAATAAGAGGCTAAATATTATGGATCCAGAGAGCTAATGGTTTGGCAATGATCTTGTATGAAACATTGAGCAGCGTAATCAGCCATTAAATGGTGATTTTCTTAGGGTCTCTAGCCTTAGGAATAAACTTGATATTGCCTTGATTTATCAAAGCCCCAAGAAAATTGTTGGCCATAGCTTCACAATACACATGATGAAGGTCAGGACCAACAATATCCTATAAAAATTGATAATAAAAAATGCATGGAAATCCATCGATACTAGGATCTTTTTCGATTTTCATTTGCATGATAGCTTCCTTAAGGTCATCAATAGAAAGTGGGCGATTGCAAAAAACTCTCCATGTCTTTGAAAGCTTGCATAGAATAACTTGAAAGCACTAAAGAAAATTGGCATTCCTCTCTGGAGTGTAAGGTTAAGCTTCAAAAACCCCATGGTAGTGTTGCAAAATAACCTGTAGGACATCCGGGAAGTTAGTAAGATGACCATTAGAACCCTTAATTTCCTAGATTGAATTAGAGGCATGATGAGAACAAAGGAAACTAATGACATCTTTGGTCACTCGGTCACGTATCTTGAGCCAATATAATCAACTCTACTTTGTGCTCCACGGGCTTGATAAAGTTCTTCCATCCTAATTTTATTACGCCTTTAGGCCACCTGAGTCTGAAGGTGGGTGTTTCATGGCTTGTGGTCCAGGGCTTGGGAACATCTAACATATTCCCGTGAATAGGCCTTATGTGCCTTCCTTCTGAATAAAGCAACTTATTTCTCAAACATATAGAGAAAGGACGTAACTCTGCTAATGGCATCCTTCCACCAAATAATCCACCCATCAGAACCAGAAGGGCACTCAATCATGTTCCAAATGTGTAGAATGTGATCCATAGTTTTTTTATGTTGTAGATGAGCAGTGTTAAGATAAAATTGAGAGTTCGAGGCTTTGGAAGGAACCAAATGCCACACAAATTAAAAAAAACTAGGCATATGATCTTAGAGTAGAGCCCCTTCCAAGAAAAAAATAGGCCTACTAGAATTTGAGGAGAAATAACATTTTCCATTGATCCGGAAGGAAAGCACTATCATGTCATTTGAGAACTCTATCTTCACCTTACCGGAGGTTTTACCAATTAAAAAAAGGAGTATCAAAGACATGCTGAAAATAGTGGTTAGGATCAGAAATTTC
This sequence comes from Taxus chinensis, assembly GCA_019776745.2. Classification (NCBI taxonomy): domain Eukaryota; kingdom Viridiplantae; phylum Streptophyta; class Pinopsida; order Cupressales; family Taxaceae; genus Taxus; species Taxus chinensis. The sequence goes on along the minus strand of CM034150.1, from coordinate 709,180,753 downwards.
AAGTTTGTTATGCATGTAAAACCATGCTTTGCGTTCTCCCACACACCATCACATAGGAAGATGCCCCACTTTATCATCAACAGACTCCACCATGTTAAAATCCCCACACAGGATCCAATGTACGTCAAAGATCTCATCAGGAAGCCACCGTCAAAGTAAATATAGTTCAACAACATCATTGGAAGTATAATTATTGGCAATACAAAAATATAATTATGCATATCAAAAAGGGACCACACAACCCCATGCGAGGGGTCAAAACCCTGAGAAATAAGAGAATGTTGCTAAGAAGGAGAGAAAAGAGTAATACCACTACCTTTCCTAGGCTCATGATTGGAATGCTGAAAAATGACACCTGGCTAGATTGTACGAGTAGCAAACTAGAGAAGAAAACCAGCAAGCTCAACATCCTACAGAAAGAGCACATGCATGTGACCAAACTTTTGACAATGGTCCCAAACCATGTAATGACAAGTCGATTCAGTAAGCCCACGAACATTCCAAGAAAACACAATCATTTAGAAATATCAATGTTCACTCTCAATTCCACTTCGAGGTCCCCCAAAATGGTGAACCTATTTGCAGAGATGGATGAACTGATGATTTTTGAAAATGGAACATAATCACTTATCTAAAAGGATGCCTCTACGAACAAAAATATTCTTCATCCTCTAGAGGAGAGGGACTACAATAATGCTTGTGGGTGGACTTGGAACTAGAAATGTCAAAATTTACTTCGGGAAGAGGTTGTGAAATCATAGGCGTAGGCGTAATGGTGGACGCCGCGATGGGGGAATGATGAACAAGAGGTGGAGCCACTAGTTTCTTATTGGTTGCGGGAGCTGAGGCCGAGGAATACCCTCCAACAGTTCAATAGATAGATTTTTGGGGTTTAGGATTTTTCTTGTGAGTGAAAGTAGTCCAACCCTATCTAGCGGACAAGGCCAGCTTGGGGTTAACATTTTTATTTTTCAGTGATAGGCAAGACTGAGGAGGCCATTAGCAGACATTCACGAATCATATGGTCATCTGACTGAATGTGGAAGTAAGTATCGGAAAAATCAATATAAAGAAAAAACTAAGAGAATCTAGTGTCACCTACTTTGATATTGTTTGCAAGAATTAGTTAGTTATTCAAAGAGAATTAAAACTAACACCTAGTAGTCCTAAAACAAAGATAACCTAAAATCTATGCACCATCATGCTTAGAAATTAAACAAGACTAATCTACAAACAACTTTTCATTAGAACATGAATAACCATCCAAACTAAAATGTTAAGGAATTAATATTTATCTCTATTGAATGTTAATCAATAAAATGAACCTATTTAGATCCTTACCAATCAAAAGGGTTGATTTTATGTTTGAATCCCAATGTTTCAAGAATTGAGTCTTGTCAATCCATGGCTACAAGACCATTTGAAATATCTCCATATGACTTCAAACTTAGATGGATGAATGCAAGAAATGAAGATAGTTGAGCTAACTCTAGTTTTAATTTTCCATCTACTTGTTTCATAGCTTTCATCTGAGCCGCAGATCCTACTCTAGATATAGAAAGACCCAAATTAGTGGCAGGTTGAATTCTTGCATTGAATAGATCGGTTGATAAGAAAAATTGTCTGTCGGTAATGGAAATTACGTTAGTGGGAATATAAGCTGAAACATATCCAGCTTGAGTCTCAACAATTGACAAAGCAATTAAGCTACCCCCACCTAACTGAGAATTTAATTTAGCTGCTCTTTCCAATAGAGGAAAATGCAAATAGAAAATACCTCAAGCTCCTCTCATAGAATAATGCTCTAAGATGATAAAATGGCTATAGGTTAGGCTATATGCTCATTTAGGTGTAAGTACAATGGTAAGAGGAGGGGTCCTTATATAGCCCAATGGATAAAAGAATCTCTACATCTATTTACATGTCGGATAATAGCTAGGTTGAGTTAGTTGGGGGTGACTACAGTTGAAAAGGGGGTTGAGTCAACCTTAGGGGAGTTTAATTTTTCCTCTTCTGACTCATGGGGTTTTAGAGGATTTATTAATTAACCCAAGTGGTTAAGTAATAGTTGAGCAAGCTTTATAGAAGCTTTTAGAAGAACCATTAGTATGATTTAGGGAATAGGAAAGGTTTAGGCTAAATAAATGATGATTTATTTATTTAATAGAAGAGGAAACTTAATTAATTACGAATAATTAATTAAATTCAAGTAGAAAGGGGTTTAATTAATGGAAGGTCGTTAATTATCATCTTTTCTAGATATACGAGTTAATTAATTAGTGTAATGTAATTAATTAATGACTATAGAAGTGAAAGTGTATTGATGATATGTCATCAATTTGTAGGAAGTAGGATAATTAGCACAATTTAATTATTGAAATTACTGGAGATAAATTATAGTTGTCTACATTTTCCCCTCTTTTTGATGGCGTAAGCGACTCTAGTTCAAAGATAGTATATAGGTAAAATTTTGAAGGGGTAGACAAAAAACTAGTAGAAGTGAGAGATGGTCCCTCGAGTGTCGATGGGGTGATGAAAGAAGACGATAGACGATTGAAAAGATGAGAGAAATGGATATAAAAATGGGTAGGGGCAAGATGCCCCAAGTTAATTACAAGAATAATTTTGATAGGAGAATGATCGAGAAGAAAGAGAGGAATAAGGCCACTGAATAACTAGTCTTGGATCCAGTGTAGAACAACTTTCTTATCATCATTTTGCCAAGGACCTATGTCATCAGTCGTTATTAAAGATATAAGCATACGATAAAATTAGAATGACATGAAAATGCATACTATGAAAAATTGCCCATTACAAAAAAAACCAACTCAATGCAACATACAGACAATAATATAATACGAGAAGGAAAGAAGCTCATTTAACAGGGAAACAAGTACAAATGCACATACTCAAACCAACAATGGTCAAGACGGTTACACAAATGTTTTTTTATAAATTTGAATATCCCCAAATGTTTGTGATTGATGAAAATGGTTAAATATGATGCCCCAAGCAAGGATACATGCTAGGGGAAATGATGAAGAATGTAAGGTCTAGTGATAAAGCATTGTGCCCAACGAAACAAAATCAAGCAACAATATGTACCCCAGAATATCAATGAAGAAAACATGCTAGCTTTGTAGATGGTTGTAGATCTAATGATCTGCGAGTCATTAAATTCGTGAACACGTGAAAATAACGGAAAGATATGGGATGAATACCATGCACAAGATATGAGTTTCAGCAGCTATGGGCCTATCACTAATGTTTTGCCAATTTTGTGATATTTTATGATTTTTGAGAAATGTTTAATTTTGTAGGATTTTCCAATTTCTTGATTTTTTTGGAAAATTTTGATTTTTATAACTTTTTATGGAAGAAATAAGAAGGTGTGATATCTCTTAAAAGTGAGAAAATTGTTCCACAGGAGAAGAAACGGGTGTCAGGTAATAAAAATATTCCCCGGCATAGTGAAAATTAGTTAAAAATTATTATTTAATAAAAATAATCATCACAGTGGATAGAAGAAGTTTGAAAAGAATCACAATGGTCAAAACATTCCCCTAGGGAATTGTGGTGGTGTAAAATAGAAAGATATATACCTCTCTCAAGGGGGTAAATCATCACGATCAATTTTATTTGTTACCGAGCTCTGCCAAATTTTTACCGTGAGATACCGTGAGTGATTAACAAGATGGCCAGAGTTCAAATCCACCACAGACAATTCAACACTATCCAGGAGTATGCCTGATACGATGAAGATGGAAAATTTATGAGTGCTCTAACCCTGCTCTATCCTTTTTCTGTATTTATTATGCATTTACCATGGTTAGTAGCTAGGGTAGAATGTGTACGCAAGCCTTGGGGTGTGTATGCGTCCAAAGGTTAGTGTACATAACCAAAACCATGTACGCATAGGTGTATATGCCAAAGGACATATATGCATGGGTGTATGCATTCAGTGAGGGCATACACACTAGTTAGTAGGAAATGGGTACGATGAGGCGTACATGAGTAGAATTGCATGTATGCGGCATAAGGATCACGTATGCGTCAGGGTAGGTAGGTTAGTTAGGGCACATGCGTCAAATTACTATGGGTGCATATGCATGATGGAAGGTGCGTATACACCTAAAGAGGCATGTATATGCCCAAATGGGTGTGTATATGCCAAACAAGGGATGAACCTTGACTTGCCAAAGTTCTATAAGAAGTATTAGTGAATGAAAAGAGGGAATTGAGATGAAAAATTAGTTAGAAGAAAATAAATAGAATTAGATAAAAGTGAATTATAACATGTAGATTGCCTTTTACAGTTCCATTTACCATTGCTTCAAATGAGGGAGCAACACATTCGACTAGCTACCATAGAGGCTAGCTTCCGTTCACATGACCGATGGATGCTTGTGATCTTACTAGGTGTGATTGGATTGTCTTTTGTTGCATAGATGCCTATGATCACCTTAGATAATGGTCTTCTTATAGATTTGGTTGAGAGATGGCACCTCTAGATCTGGAGTCCATAAGTCACCTATAGGTTGGGGGATAGGGTACTCTACCCATACAGTAGCAGGTATAGACATAGCATGTCCGGGTATGACAGATTTAGATGCCTTGATTGGGCATGGTTGTAGGAATAGATCTCCCACTATAGTAGGTTCCAGTACAAAGAGCACCACAGGGTCCTCCTGTAGGAGTTCCACAGAAGAAGCCACTTTCTAGCCCGTTGAGGGATGGTGGAGAGCAGATGATTGAGAAGATTGGAGAGGTGGGCAGAGATGGGGGATAGATAGCTGCACTTAAGTTTCATATTTAGTAGTTCATAGTTTTCCAGTTGCAGGCTACAGTAGAGAGTGACCAGGAAATGGTCTAGGTACAGACACTCATGGACGAGTGGAATCAGGCTAAGGAACCAGCCAAGACATTAAACTCTAAGTGGGATGAGGCCAAGGAACAAGCAAGGAGATGGTGCCACATGGTTTCACTAGATAAGACAGATGGTGGCCCAGATGTCACAGATTACGAGCATTCTACAACAGTCACAAGCTTAGGTCCTCACTATTACTATGAACAAGGATAAACAAGTTGCCTTATTGGCACAGGAAAAAACTTATGTAGGCGGGGTTACAGGAGAGTGATATGGTGTTATAGAGTCAGCCACAACAGTTGGACAGATAGATATGTTATCTAGTATCATGAGAGTCAGTGGGGAAGATGTTTATTATAAGGAAGCTTACCTCAAGGAATTTTTTGAGGGTCATAGGATCATGTCATTTGAGAAACTTGTTGTTAGTAGGTTGGGGAATAGATCCCATGGGGCATATAGATCTATTCACTCATTACAACAGCTAGTTTTGCAGCAGAGTACAGTGGCATGGCCTTCTCACGAGCAACAAATGCTGCCTCCAGTCCCCAGATCAGGCAGCCCAGGCGAGGGAGAGAGTTATGAATGACTCTTCCTTGCTTTTCGTGTATTTTTTATGATGTATCTGATGTACTCCTCTTATGAAGGCTTATTTTTTATCGATGTACATGCATTAGTTTTGTCATGGCTCATGATGAAGGCTTATTTTTAAATACACCCATGATGGCTAGTTTTGTCCCCAGATGATTTAAATTTTGAGACATACATGTATATTTGGACATTTGACATTGATATTTATGATGATGATGATTATTATTATTATGAACCTTGTGTTATTGACGATGGATCACATGTGTATTGATTTATATCTGTTGATGTTATCATTTGTTATTGCATATGATGTTGTTTTGATTTATTGCACGTGATGATATGATGATATCGGTGCGGGGGGGATAAATTTTAATATTTTTGATCCCTATTGCCCCCATTTGATGATATGATATGTGATGATTAGATTAGTATAAATGTATGGAGTAAACTTAGCATTTTATTTATATATGATGTAGAGATGATGTTAGATGTGATGATGATTTGATGATAGATATTATCACCATACATATCTCTAACATGATGATAAAATTATCATCATGTCTCCATATATCTAACATGATGATTTGATTTTCTATTGTTTTGGATTTTTCAAGGATCATGTGAATGTTTTTGGAGATTTTGAATATTTTTGTATGTTTTTGTGTTTTCAACATTTTTAATATTTTTTTGTTTTTTGAACTTTTTTGAATGTTTTTGTGTTTTCTGAACACTTTTGAATATTTTTTTGGATTTTCTAAGGTTTTCCAAAGCTATGTATAGGAATTTGAGAAATGTGGATGCCCCCACCGTTAGATGGGAATTTACAAGGGCATGTGCCACGTGAAATTGAAAGAGCGAAGGTACCCCCAGTGTTATATGAGGAATATACAAAGGAAATTCTTTCACAGACAAGAAAGAGGAGAATCATCCGGATCAAGACCTGACAGGATAGGTTCATAAAGAATCTCGGATGTAGGTGCAGAACTAGCCCTAGGCTAAAAAAAATACCCCTAGATGCAAGATTCTTATGAACAACGAATCCTCACAAGGCACCGAAAACCAATTTTCACTAAGGGACCTATGTAAAGTGCCATAATTGCATGGTTTTCACATCTGGATGACCTTTTTTCTTTTTTTCTTTTTCTCCTTTTTGTTTTTTTTATATTTTTGAATATTTTCTTTGCTTTTTTTGTTGTTTTTGTATTTTTGTGCCATGTTCAAATATAGAACCGCTTGAGGTGCATGGAATTCATGAGTTCACGGAGCTCAACAAAATCAGGATGAGTAAGCTTATATGCTCCTAACCCATATTTGGCCACAATGACATAAGGTCCTAACCAATGAGGTTTGAACTTTCCTTTCTTCTCTCTTTCTTCCCTTGTGTTGAATTGGTTCTCTTTCATTACCAAATATCTAACCTTTAAGTGAAGAGGTATTATCCTTTTGTTGTAATTCCATGAGACTGTGTTTTGATACACCTATAGATGGTTGAGGGTGCGGATACGTCTTTCATATAGGATCTCGAATTCTATGAGTCTAGCCACTCTGTTATCCTCATCCTTATCTAGGTAATCTGTAAGAGATATTCTTAGAGAAGGGAGCTAAATCTCTAATGGGATGATATACTCAGTTCCAAATACTAGGTAGTAGGGTGTTGCACCCGTAGGAGTGTGAATTGAGGTCCAATAAACCCAAAGGGCTAGGTGGATTTGCAAATGCTATTTGTGACCTATCTTACTCACCATCATCTCCATGATTCAAACTAGCATTTTGTTAATGGCTTCTACTTTCCTATTACCTTGTGGGTAATATGGAGTGGACCACTTTAATCTTATCTGAAAGTAATGACAAAGATTTTTTACCATTTTGTTTTTGAATGAATTGTTATCCGTAACAATTACAGTCGGAATGCCATACCAGAAAACTAAGTGATTCATGATGAACTTCAAAATCTAAGCACCTATAACATAAGTCAATGGAACGGCCTCCACCCACTTAGTGAAATATTTTTTGGTCGTGTTGACATGGGTATGACCATCAGATGAGGTAGGGGTGAGCTTCCATATCAAGTCCAATCCCCATTTAGAACATGGCCATGATGTTGTTATCAGCTATAAAGGTTTTGATGGTGCATGAATGAAATTTGCATACTCTTGACATAGAACACACTTTCTTACATGGTTGCAGAAATTTGTCTCCATCGTAGGGCTGTAATAGCGTACCCTTATCAACTTTTTTGCTAATAGCATTCCATTTGTATGAGCATCACATACTACTTCATGTACCTCCTTGACCGCTTGGACTGACTTTGCTACATCTAGACAACGCAACAGATTCCCATCGTAGCAATGATGATAAAGCATGCCTACTAGGGAGGTGTACTGGGATATATGGTGATAAAGTTTTGTTTTTCAAAATGATTAATGTTATGAGGAAAGATACCACTTTAGAGGGAGTTAAAAATATGGGAATACCATGAGGAGTGGGGACCAATAACTTCACATGTCAGGAAACAATCCAGCATGTTGTATATAGGATGACATAGTATTTCAACAAAAAATGGCCTATCATTAGTTTCTTGTGGGATCCGCAGCATAGAACCCATTTTTGTCATTGCATCTACATATCGATTTTGTGCCCTTGGAATTTGTTCAAAGGTGATGTGCACAAAATATTCTTTTAGATTTTCCACCAACTTTCTACATGGGATGAGTTTTTCATCATTAACCTTCTACTGATCATTGAATTGTTTGATAATAAGTTTTGAGTCACCAATGACCTTAAGGTTGTGGATATTCAGTTTATAGCTAGCTTCATTCCAACGATGTGCGCCTCATACTCTACAATGTTATTTGTGTAAGGAAAGCCAAGATGGAAAGCTTGTGATATGGGGTATCCTGAAGGAGTGATTAGCATTACACCTACCCCTAAATCATAGAAAGTAAATGATCCATCAAAATGTACTTTCCACATAAGAAATTATTCAATATACATTAGCAATGCATTAGGTAGATCCATACTCACATGCTCCGTTCTAGGTTTAAAGGTCATTCTTCTAATTGGTCGGTAAACACTTTTCTTCTAACTGACTTCTGGTGTACGTACTCAATGTCAAATTCACTGAGTAGAATGATCCAATTAGTCATTCTACCTGTAAGGGAGGGTTTTGAAAATAGGTATTTGAGCGGGTCAACCTTGGATATAAGCTTGGTTTTAGTATTCAATAGGTAATGGTAAATTTTTTGGAAGGTAAAAATGACAACCATACAATGTTTTTCAATTTGAGGATAGTTGATCTCATAGGAGATTAAATTACTACTGAGATAGTACACTACTTTTTACTTTTGGATTATGTCATATTGTGCAAGAAAGCGCTAATAGAAAATTGGGTAGCAGATATGTATAGAAAAAGTGGCTCACCTAGAGTTGGAGGCATGAGGACAAGTAGATTGGCCAAGTATTGTTTATGAAAGGTGAGCACCTGATATTGTTGTGGTCCCTAGATGAATTCAACATCTTTCTTAAGAAGACGAGTGAATGAATGAAATTTTTAAGCAAGATGTGAAATGATGCAGAAACTGGCTTGTATCTTCCCTTATAGGATGCACTGCTATTTGATATTCTTGGGAGGAGGCATTTCAGTAACTACAGTGAGTTTGGTTGGGTCCACCTCAATCCCTCTCCTTGATACAATGAATCCTAGCATCTTCCTTGATAATACCCCAAATACAAATTTATTTGGATTCAATATGACCTTATAATCCCGCAGACATTCAAAGATACATCACAAAACTTCAAAGTGCTCTCCTATTGTCTTGGATTTTCCTAAGATGTCATATACATAATCCTCCATGATGTCATGTAGCATATCATGGAATATTACTATAATGGCTTGTTGATAGGTTGCATCAGAATTTTTGAGGCCAAAGATCATTACCTGATAACATAATGTTCCCCAAGGGGTTATAAAGGTTGTCTTACGCTAATCTTCTTATGCTATCTTGATTTGGTGGTATCCTGAAATGTCATCCATAAGAGGTAGCATTTCATAGCCTATAATTAAATCGATAATGATTTTGATATTAGGAAAAGGAAAATCATCATTTGGAAATGCCTTGTTGATGTCCCGAAAGTCTATGAAAATTCTGATTCCAAATGGTTTCTTTTGTACTTAAAATACGTTTGATATCCGCTCGGAGTAGTCAATGGGTTTGATGAACCCTACTGCCAATAGTCTCTCTAACTCCACTTTAACTAGAAGGGCCACTCATGAATGCATCTTTCTTAGCTTCTATTTAATAGGCTTTGCATCTAGATGCACTACTAACTTTTGCACCACCAAAGTTGGATCTAAGCCTAACATATGTTTATAAGACCACGCAAATATATCCGAAACTTCTCTAAGAAGCAAGGTGGATGTCTTTTGTTTTTGTGTTGAAATTGAAGCTCCCAGCTTGACTATCTTTGAGTCCTCTTTTGTTCCAATATTCACATCAATAGTTTCCTATACGATTATTTTTGACATATCATCCATACGCATAGGATTGGGAGGAAGGTTGAGATCTTATTCCAAGGGAATCTCTATGAGATTTTCACTGATGAGGGTCATCAATCCTCATCATTAATAATGTCAATCCAGGGCTGGTGTCTGATGACTATATGCATTAAGAGAAGAAGATCTTGGAAAACAACTCCTTTAAACACAAACCAAACTTGCATAAAATAAAAGCACACATGCAAAAATTTAAATGCACACTTACAGAAATGTAAACACACTTGCACAAAGAAAGTCACAGTTGCAAAAATTGAAATTGTTGAATGGGAAATAAGAAAAATTAAATAAAACACCTACAGGTTTACAATAGATTGAATTTTCACAATACGAAGATAACAACAATACAACATAATGAATTAAAGAAAAATGAATAAACATAAACATAAATACAAAGATACATCTTCCTTGGAATGAGTGACCAGCTCATTCCTTAGAAGAGGATTTAAATCATACTTCTAAGATCTTAAAACTACAGAATATTTGAGAGGAAACAACAGATCTTTATTTATTGGGAGAAAAGCATTACATATCTGAGTGTGGAAGGTTGCATTTATAATTTATGCATCCAACCAAATCCTTATTTAATAAAATACAATCTGATCTTATCTTTATTCCAATCCTAACAACTAATATCTCCATCTCCACAAAATATGGAGAGAGATATATTATTAAATTCAAAGTCTTATCTCACTTATTTTAGGAAGATTTGCTCCCAAATCTTCTCCTTTCTTTTCGGTAACAAGAATCATAATGATTTTATTCCTCTACATTATTGGAAGGAGGATTTCTCTCAAAATATAATTTTGACCAAATACCTTTCTCAGATTTTCCATTTGACTTTGTTGTTTTTGACTGTGGAACTTTTGACGCTTGTCTAATACACTTTTTCCTTGGAATACCGTTCACTAAAAGTTAGATTTATATTCATTGGTAAAAACTTGTTGCAAATCTGAATGAGGTTTTTGTTAAACACATTTCTATGAAAAAAATTCCCTCTCAGATTTTCTGTTTGACTTTTCTATTTCTGTTTATAGAACTTTTAGCGCTTGTCTGATACACTTTTCCTCGGACTGTAGCTCACTAAAAGTTAGATCTCTCTTCATTCGTAAAACCTGTAGAAAATATGAATAAGGTTTTTCTTAAACACATTTCTATGAACAAAAACCTCTCTCATATTTTCCATTTGAATTTTTTGTTTTTGTTTATGGAAATTTTAGTGCTCGTCTGATACACTTTTCCTCGGAATGCAACTCACTAAAAGTTAGATCCCTCTTTATTTATAATACCTGTAGCACATCTAAATGAGGTTTTTTTAAAACAAATTGCTATGAATAAAAACCTCTCTCATATTTTCCATTGGATACTCTGATCTTTCACAATTTCTCAAAAAATTTCAAAATCTACTTAGTTTTCGAAACTAATCCTGCGAGTTCTGGAACTAACTCTGTAAGTTTCAGAACTAACTCTGTGAGTTCCGCAACTAACTCTGTGAGTTCTAGAACTAAGCCTGCAAGTTCCAGAACTAAGCCTATGAAATTAAAACAACTATAACTTTTGCATACAATCTCAGATTGAGATGATTCTTTTTTTGAACTTGCATAATTTTTTGAGAAGAATCTAAATATGAAATCAGATTTGAATTTAAATGTACTATTCATGATTAATTTCATTTTTCCCAATACTAGCATTATCTTTCCTTTATGGTGTGCATACATAAGACTTTGCATCTTTTCCCAAATAATCAATAGGATTAGTCAACAAAATAGAACAAAAGATTTCTAAAGAATAAACAAGATATATATCCTATATTCTATCTTAAGAAAACTATAAGTTCCTAGATTACATTTAAATCCACTTTCAAAGGTAACCTGGAAGGACAAAATAATGGTAATTTATGGAAAATTTATGGCCTCATCATTCACCCTCAGCATTGTCACTTATTTTGTCTATTGATTTTTGTACTTGTTTTTCAACCAATTCCTCAAAGATGTTTTCACTATGTGACTTGGATGCACATTTTTTTGGAGGATTTTGTTTGGAACTTTTGCCCTCACTTTTTCTTAAATTTTGATGACCACGAAGCTCAGCTTCCTTGCCGAAGTAACATGCAAGTATCTAAGTCAATAAATAAACCTTTCCTTTTATCTTCAATAGGAATGGTATCACATGTGCCCATAAATTTGGAAATAGCTTCATCATTCTCAAATATATCCAATGGCATATGACATTGTTGGTGTCAATTAAAAAGGGTAGGGTATTTTTTTCTCCCGAACACTACTTTGTGTTTTCATAGCCAAATTCAAATTTTTTTAGTTCATGCCCTTCGTTGGTGTTTAAGATGAGTTAAATATTCAAAAAATTAGCAAAAGTCATGCCCTAGAGTTCTTTAAACCTCTGTTTTTCTTGTTTTTAGATAATCCTCCTTTTCTCAGTCTATGCACGTAATATCCTCTTTGTAACCTCCATTTGTTGATCACAATTTGTTCACTTGTTCTATGGCCTGGGTCGTCAAATCATTTTTTTTTCCTCCATGCCTCTGGTTCATGAAGGAAATTCAAAACTTGGACTTAAAACGATGAAGTTTTCTTCCTATGCGTATTTTCCATAGTCAAGATGATTAGGCATCTTTTCTCCTCATCAAATTTTGACCCCAATGAAATGTAGGTACATGGTTATATCCTTTTGGATGGGGAGGAATAGGATTTTTGGTGAACTTAACACTTTTCACCACTTTTAGCAAAAAAAGGTAAATTTGCATGGTGGCCCCATAACTCCCGCCAAGCTATCGAGCCAGCCGTTGAAAATTCAAAGTTGAGGAGCAGAAAAATAGAGAAAATGTCAAAGGTTCTGAAGCCCGCTGTTGAAAAAAGGTGAAAATTTAAAAGAGTGGGCCATCGGGGCACTTTTGGATCAAGCTTTAACCAGGAATTCCCAAAAGTCAAAGTTGAAATTTCTAGGGAGAAATGCTCCGCCAAGGTCCCCAGCCCGCCGCTGAAAACTCAAAGCGAAGGAGCGGTCCATCGGTGGAAAACTTTTGGAGTTTTTGAGCCAAATTCTAAAAAAGGTTAAAATGTTTAGAAAATATCTAATTTTCCCCATGACTTTGCCAAGGTATCGAATGTGTAACATGTGTCCTAGTCAAAGTCAGAGTAGTGGGCTTACAGAGGAAATTTGAGTTTTTTAAGCCTTTTTTCCTAAAAAGGTTAAAATGTATAAGAAAAGACCCGCGACACCGCCTCTCCACTCAAAACGATGCCACGTGTCAAGAGATCAAATCGAGAGCAGCAGGCTAGTGGAGAAAATTAATTTTTCGAGCCTTTTTTCTAAAAAGGGTTTAAATGTTGAGAAAAGGGACATGATCCCATTTCCAATAAGAATGTGCCACATTTCTGAGTTGAAAAGTCAAAGTGGGGTTGTGGGCCAATTTGTTCTAAATTTCCAAATGTCATGAAAAATCACAAAATGTGAAAGGTTTCCCCCATAACCACTCGAATCCCTTCCTACCACGTGGATGACCCAATTTCAAATTTAGAGGAGCAAAATCAAATGGTCTATATTTAAATTGGCAAATTGAATGTAATAGTTACTTTGCAAGATCTAGTTTTTAACCCACCATGAGCGTTTTCTTTACAATAGAGAAATTTGAAAAGGTGTTGAGGATTTACTGAAGTTGTTAATGGTTTCTTTTGAAGAATATAATAGCTTCTCGATGTCATTCTAAGGGCTAGCGATTGATTTCAAAAAAGACTAGAGTGCTCTATACCTGGACAAAGATAGAAAACGCCACACTTGCTTCTATTTTCTCTTCTTCCTCAAATTTCTTCCATTCTCAAGCTATTTAAAAACTCTGCTCTGATCTTCAATAATAAAAGAAGGACTTTTTTTCCTTTTTTATCAAGGGATTGATTGGTACCTTTGCGACCAATGAGTTTCATTTGGTCTTGTAGCTTCTTCTACAAATTTGTTTTTCTTCTAATTCTAAATGCATGTGAATAAAATTTATAATTAATGTGTGTGGGCATCTGATATTCTACTCGCGAACATTAGTTTCTCCTACCTCCATTCTCACTTCCTTTCCCCTTCTCTAGAAAAATTTCTTCTCTAGTGAGAAATTGCTAGCTTTGCCACAGGGTCAGTTGAGTGCCCCTGTTGAATCTCTAGTCGAGAGGTAACCTTTGAAATCCACTTTTTCACTCATGCACATATAGAAGCTACACCATTAAAGTAGAGGGACTTAGATTCCGATAGTGTTGGCTTGAAACCCACCAATTTTTCCACAAGAAAAAAAATTTCTTGCCAACATTTTTTGGCACCTAACGTGGGGCAGATTTTGCAGCATCTACACCTAAAAACGACCTCAGGGTCATAAAAATACAAAAAAAAGATATTATAGAGGAAAAATTTCTAGAGATTGAAATAATCACACAAACTACATGGATGTAAAAAATGGCTATCCTGGGAAATCCTCCTGTTGAGAGACGTGATTTACTCTTTCACATCCAAGAAGACATTGCTTCTGATATGAGAGAAGCTATTTGGCATAATAGACAAAGTGTCAATCATTACTTCATTGCCATAAGGATTTTGGACCTGGAAGAGGAACATGTTGTCGAATTGGAAAGGCAAAGACAAATTCTAGCACCCTAGAGGTGAACATAAAATTTTAAGCTGGCTAACAGAGGATACACCCGACAACTGAGACAAGAAGGATAAGTTGATCCCACATTTGAAGAGCTTGAAAGAGAGGAAAGAGTTGAAGAGGAGATAAGGGCTCAACTTGAAGAAATAGAAAGACTCCAAATTGAAGCAGAAGAAAGAGCAGCAGCAGAATTAGCCTTAACAAGACCAGAGGCTAGAAATAGGGATAGAATAGATGATCATGAGTGTGAAGTATGCAGGCCTAATGTACCATGGGGAAGAAATACTTTTCCACATGCTCTTCCACAACCACTTCATGATCTCCCAAGAGGCTCAAGAAAGAACTTCCCAAAATTCAAAGGGGATGGTTCTCAGCTCCCAGAAGAACATGCAGCAGCATTCATCACTGCTTGTGGAGTGTTGGGAGTTGAAGATGAATATGCTTCAGTTAGGATCTTTTTGGAGTCATTACAGGAAAAGGGTGTTGAAGGATTCTACATGTTTCCCTCAAGATTTTTCACATGCTGGGAAGATATAAGAAGTGCATTTGAACATAGGTTCAAGAGCATAGAAGATTGTCAAGATCTACTAGTCCAATTAGTTTAGATGAAGAAAGAGACCTTTGAATCAATGAGAGATTTTGTATCAAGGTATGATAGGTTAACAAGAAGGATACAAGAAGATGTCATACCCTTTGAGAACAACTTGAAAAGGTTCTTCATCAGTGCTTTTCCATCAGAAGTTGGTTTCTTCCTCATAAGAGCCCAACAAAGAACATTGATGGAAGCTAAAGACTTTTTAATTGAGACTGATGATGACCTAATTCATACTAGAAAAGTGAAAGGACCAAATGGGAAGTAAAAAGGTCAGAGTTCAAATTCAATCGCCACTAATCCAATGTTACAAAAAATGGCAAATGACCTAGTTGCTTTGAAGAAGCAACTTATCACAAATCACAATGAGGAATGCTCAAAGGAGACCAAGTCTTCTTTATAAACCAATAATTGCTCCACCCCCTCATAGGATTTCTCTTGAACACCACCAGTCAATGCCATCTGTGACACTAGGGGAATCAAAAGAAGGAGAAGACATTGTGGAAACTGAATAATAAAGCATGGATGACTATGTAAACTATCTTGAAATTGAAGAGGTTGGCATGCACAATGGCCTAATAGAATACGTTGCTAATCAGGAGGAAAGTGATGAAGAAGCTCCAAGTTCTTCATGTGATTTTTTCACTCGTGCATAATATAAGAATGGTGTTTCAGCCTCAACAATTGCAACTGAGATTAGGAAGAAAAAAGTATAGATAGCTCTCCAAAACCTCCACTAAACAAGATTATCAGCAGTGGATCACCATTACCACCCTCCATGGAATCAACCAAAGAGAAACCAGATTCACTAGTTTCTAAGGATCATGTTGTTGTGCTAAGTAAGTTATCTGATTCTTCTCCCAACTCAAAATTTGTTAAGAGTAATTCTCTTCTAAATATTGGTCCTGTAAGAACATCTAAATTTCAATCAAAGGTTATACCCTCACCTCCTTCCAAGCCAATTGCTACATTTGAAAAGGAGAACCCAACACCAAAAGTAACAAAACCCCTTTCATTTAAATCCTCTCCCACTATTGGAACCTCTTCTTCATCTACCATAACTCCATTTGACTTTGTGGAACATGCAAACAAAACCAAAGTTCAGCTCTCTTAGATTGAATACCTACAAACACATCCTGCCAAATTTGATAGATTCATCAAGGTAGTTCATGGTAGTAACCCTTTTTGTTCAAGCCCAATCTCTAAAGGCCTATTACCCACACCATCCATATAACCTTCTCAAAACATGTTAGTGCTCAGTGCCTCCAACACCAACAGAGTTGATCCTTTCTACCTGACCCTTCTCATCAAAGGCTTCCAGTTGAACAATTGCATCATAGACTCTGCAACCTCAGATAATCTGATGCCAACAAAAGTTTCAAAGGCTCTTGTCCTCACTTTGACCTGGGAAAATGGCACGTGCTATTCAATGGAATCTAAACAAGTTCCATTGGTAGGAAGACTTTGGATGCTCAGGTTGTACTAGTTGATTATCTAGACAAGAAGATACTCCTGATCATCTTTGTGGAAGACATCTCAGCCTCTTTTGGTATGTTGTTGAGCATAAGTTTTTGAAGAGACCTAGATGGAGAAATAAAAATGGATTGGTCATTTGTAACTATCCCAGTGAAAGGAGAAATGAAGAAGTTGTTTCTAGTCAGGAAAATGAAATTCATAGAAAGGAAATATGATGATCGAAGAGCTAACATCCTCTTTCAAGATTGTGGGCTAGGAAATTACTTCCTTACATCACAAAAGGAAGAGAAATTTCCACTCCTCATACAGGAAGAAGACTATCATATTTGGACAATGGAGTTTGATGGCAGTCATTCCAGAGAAGGTTTAGGAGATGGTGTAGTATTAAGCTCTCCCTCCAATGAGGTATATCCTTTTTCCTTCAAGTTATAATTTGAAAATACAAATAATATAGCAGAGTATGAAGCATTACTCTTAGGCATGAATGTAGAAGAGGACATGAGAATCAAGAATTCGAGATGCAAAGGTGATGTAGAGGTTATGGTAAAGTAAAATCTCCCAACAATATTAGGTGAAGAACCCCAGACTCAGGCACTATAGAAATAGATTTGTAGGACTGCATTGAATCCTTTGATGCATTCTCCATTGAAGATATCCCTAGGGAGAGGAATGAAAAGGCTGATTCTCTAGCAGTGTCAGCTTCCTTAGTGACACCTCATCCTTCTTTTAGCAAGGATAAAGTGACCATTGAGATGGTGTTTAGACCTAGCGTACCAGAAAATAAAAATCACTAGCAGGTCTTCAATGATGACAATCAGATCCTATCCTTCTTAGGACAAAGGGATAACTTCAATAATATTTTCTTTGAAGGAAGTGAAAACCCACACTATGAATCAGTCCCCAAAGAAGAGAAGGAAGGAATTGAGGGAATTGATGAAGAGGGAGTAATCAAACTGAAAGGAAACAAAATCCCCAAAGGCCTAGTTTCTTTATAAGATCTCTTTGACAAGCATGACAGGTTCATCCAAGAGAAAGAAAAATAGTCTTCTCAGTGTCCATATTATTTTGATCAAGAAAACATTGGCACTTAAGAGAATCCAAGGATGGTTAACATTGGTAAATGCTGCTCACCAGAAGAGAAGAGAAAGTTTGTTTCTCTGCTAAAAAAGTACTCAGATGTCTTGGCCTACTCCTATGATGAACTCAAATATTTTCAGCCAAAGGAAATGCATCACTCCATTCCTTTGAAGCAAGGAGCTAAGCCCTTCAGGAAAAAACAAAGGCCCTACAATCCAAAGATTTTGATGTTATCAAAGAAGAGGTGACAAATATGTTCAATGCTAGAATCATCTTCCCCATCCACCATTCAACATGGGTGGTTAACATTGTGCCAGTAAGGAAGAAGAATGGGGAAATAAGGATTTGTGTAGACTTCCAAAATCTGAATCAGGCATCTCTCAAGGACAACTACCCTCTTCCAATCATGGATCATATTTTGCAAGTCAGTCACTGGATCTTAAATGATCTCTCTTTACTTGATAGATTCTCAAGGTACAACCAAATCAAGGTGGCAGAAGAGGATTGCAACAAAACAACCTTCACAACACCTTGGGGTACTTTTTCCTACAATAGAATGCCTTTTGGCTTGATCAATGTTGGGCCACTTTCCAGAGAACAATGGACTTGGCCTTCAAAGATTTGAAATATTACATTGTCATTTACCTTGATGACCTCATGGTTTTCTCAAAGAGGAGGGGAGATCATATCTGTCATTTGGAGCAAGTCCTTGCAAGGTGTAGGAAATATGGCATTTCTCTAAATCCAAAGAAGTGCCTTTTTGGAGTCACAGAAGGTAAGTTGTTGGGACACATTGTGAACAAACATGGAGCACACATTGATCTTGAGAGGATCAGAGCTATCCAAGCACTAGCCTTACCAACCAGCAAGAAGGGATTTCATTCATTCTTTGGAAAGGTAAACTTCCTTCATAGTTTTGTGCCTGAGTTTTTTGGAACTGACTAAGCATATAACTTCCATGATGAAGCCTCAAGAAATTTTCAAGTTGAATAAGGAAGGAAAAACAACATTTGAGGATATCAAGAAATCCATTTCCAAAGCTCCAACTCTTGTATCTCCATATTTCAACAAGGAGTTCATCATGTATTACTATGCATTAGAAAATACACTCTCTGCTATCCTTGTTCAAAAAAATGATGAAGGTTTTGAAGCACCCATTGCTTTCATGAGTTTTCCTTTGAAAAATAATGAGCTAAAGTACAACCAATTAGAGAAACATGCCTACACAGTGGTTAAAGTTGTTAAAAGTTTCAGATTCTACATTCTTGATTCCCATACAGTGGTGATGGTCCCTGGAAGTGCAATCAAGTCCATTTTGACTCAACAAGATCCTGGGCTAAGAGAGGAAGTTGGATTGCAAAGACCCAAGAGTATGACTTGGAGATTAGGCCCTCTAATCTAGTAAGAGGAAATGGTTTGTGCCAGCTGATTGCTGAAGATGAATCTCTCAGGGCTCAACAGGGAGAAAAGGATGATGTTTTCTCAACTTGTTCAGGAGACATTCCACAAGTGCTCTTTGTCACCACTACTAATGAGTGGTATGCTGATATTGCTTACTACCTCACTTATGGAGAATTCCCTCCTCATGTTGATTACAAAAAATAAGAACCCTCAAGCTGAAAGTAGCCAAGTTTGTGATCTAGAATCATGCACTTTACAAGAGAGGTCTAGATGGTTGTTTCCTCAGGAGTGTGTAGATAAGGAGCAATACAACAAAAGTTGCTCAGGGCATATCATGATCAAGCTTGTGGTGGACATTTCTCAGCAATGGTCACCACACATAAGATTCTTAGGGGGAGATATTATTGGCCCTCCATCTTTGTAGACACTCAATATTGGGTTTCCAAATGTAAATTATGCCAACAATTTGTTGGAAAACCACAACTAGTTGCATTACCACTCAGGCCTATAGTGATTGAGGAACCATTTTAGCAATGGGGGCTAGATTTCATTGGTGTTTTGAATCCTCATTCAAGTGCAGGGCATACTTATGTATCACTGCAACTGATTACTTCACTAAATGGGTGGAAGCCATTCCAACCAAGCAAGCCAACTCTGAAACATAGTCTGTAACTTCATCAAGGAGAATATCATTGTCTGTTTTGGAGTACCACAAAAGATTTTTGTAGACAATGCCACCTATTTCTCTTCAAAGGAGCTCAAACATTTTTGTTATGGTTTTGGAATCTCTTATCTCACTCTTTTGACTACTATCCATAGGGAAATGGTCAAGCTGAGTAAAGCAACAAGAACATTGTGACCATTGTTCACAAGTTGGTAGATGAGAATCAAAGGAACTATGGCACAAGAAGTTATATGATGCATTTTGGGCCGATAGGATCACTCCTAAGAAGGAAATAGGTATGTCACCTTTCCAAATGTTGTATGGAGTTGAGGTAGATATTCCTCTCATAATTGAGATCTCAGCTCTCAAGTTGCTGCAAGAAATAGAAGATGGTCAATACAAAGACTCCATTGACAAGAGGATCCTCTTCCTAGAGAAGATGCAGGAAAGAAGATGCCAAGTGGTGGATAGAATTAAAGAAAACCAATTGAAAGTGAAGAAGATATTTGACAAGAGGGAAAAGGAAAGAGAATTCAAGGTTGGATATTTTGTCCTGCTATGGGACAAGAGAAGAGAACCAAAGGGCAGCCATGGAAAGATTTGATTCATTATGGCTCGGACCCATTCCAAATTCATGGAGCTTGTGGTGAGAATGTTTTTATCCTCTCATAATTGGATGGAACACCATTGGAATTTCCTAAAGTGGGAAATACTTGAAAATATATCATCAGTGAAAGAGGGTTGTCCCCT
The DNA here is from genome assembly GCA_019776745.2 of Taxus chinensis. Taxonomy (NCBI): domain Eukaryota; kingdom Viridiplantae; phylum Streptophyta; class Pinopsida; order Cupressales; family Taxaceae; genus Taxus; species Taxus chinensis. The sequence goes on along the minus strand of CM034150.1, from coordinate 709,160,144 downwards.
ACCTTGTACCATAGGTGATTTCGTAGGTGTGTTTTTTCCCTTTTGTGTTGTGTGGTTTTGGTTTTGTTTTGTTTGGTTTTTGTTGTGTGTGGTTTGGATTGTGTGTTTCCTCCTTCTTCCATTCTTTCTCAGAATTGAACATGACTCTGCAAGGCCTAATGGATAAGGCTCATTGGTCAATGTAATATGTTTTGAAACTTGAGATTTTGGATCCTCATGTCGTGCCCTAGCCATGCCTAGTTCACGCCATGTCCCCAAGCTAGATCCAGATGTTGTCTCTGGAAAACTACTCTATGCTTTCATAGCCAAATTCAATTTTTTTGAGCTCATGCCATTCGTTGGTGTTTAAGCCAAGTTAGAGATTCAAGAAATTAGCAAAAGTCATACCCTAGAGCTGTTTAAACCTCTGTTTTGTTCATTTTTAGAAATCCTTCATTTCCCGGTCTGTGCACGTAATATCCTCTTTACAACCTCCATTTTCAATAAAAAAATTTCACTTGTTCTATGGCCTAGGTCATCAAATCATTTTTTTGCCTCCATGCCTCTAGTTTGTGAAGGAAATTCAAAAATTAGACTCAAAATGATGAAGTTTTCTTTATCTACGTATTTTCCATAGTCGTGATGACAAGATTCTTTTCCCTGTCAAATTTTGACCATGAATGTAGGTATGTGGTCAAATCCTATTGGATGTGGAGGAATGAAATTTTTGGTGAACTTAACACTTTTGGTCACTTTTGGATAAAATTGTAAATTTACCCAGCGACTCCGCCAAGGTCTCAGGCCCGCCGTTGAAAAGTCAAAGCGAAGTAGTGGAACAACGAAGGTGAACTTTGAGTTTTTGATCCTCTTTGTAAAAAGGATGAAAAGTTAAAAAGTGAGCCATAGCCCCGATCAGGATTTAAATGAAAAATTTCAAAGGAGAAGCCCGTTGTTGAAAAGTCAAAGTGGATGAAGTGAGCCATTGGGGTAACTTTCTGAAATTTAAACTGAATTCCCAAAAGCGAAGTAAAAGTTAGAATTTTCCCCACGACTCCACCAAGGTCTCAGGCCCATCGTTGAAAAGTCAAAGTGGAGGAGTAGGCCAATGACAGGATAACTTTGCGTTTTTGAGCCTTTTTCCTGAAAAGGTTAAAATGTTGAGAAAATGAGCTGTGACCCCACCTCCAATCATAGAATGTCATGTGTCAAGAGTTCAAATAGAGTAGCGGGCTGGCGGAGGAAATTGAGTTTTTGAAGCCTTTTTCCAAAAAAGGTTAAAATGTTGAGAAAAGGGCCACAATCCCATTTCCAATAAGAACATGCCACGTGTCTAAGTTGAAAAGTCAAAGCCGGGCTACGGACCAATTTGTTCAAAATTGCCAAATCTCAAGAAAAATCACAAAATGCAAAAGGGCTTCCCCCATAACCACTCCAATCCCTTCCTTCCACATGGATGGCCCAATTTCAGAGTTAGAGGAGCAAATCAAATGTCTATATTTAAAATGGCAAATCGAATGTAACGATTGCTTTGCAAGATCTGTTTTTTAACCCACCATGAGTGTTTTCTTCACAATAGAGGAATTTGAAAAGGTGTTAAGGATTTCTGAAGTTGTAACAATTTCTTACGAAGAATATAATGGCTTCTCGACGTCATTCTAAGGGCTGGCAATTGATTTCAAAAAGGACCAGAGTTCTCTGTACCTAGAAAAGATAGAAAATGCCACATTCCTTCTATTTTCTCATCTTCCTTGAATTTCTTCCATTCTCAAGCTATGTACAAATTCTACTCGAGCTTCAATAATAAAAGAAGAAATTTTTGCCTTTTTGATTGAGGGATTGATTGGTACCTTACGACCAATGAGTTTCATTCAGTCTTGTAGCTTCTTCTACAGATTTTTTTTTCTTCTAACTCTAAATGCATGTGAATGAAATTTCTAATTAATGTGTGTGGGCATATGATATTCTACTCGCAACATTACTTTCTCCTACCTCCATTCTCACTCCCTTTCCCCTTCTCAAGACAAAGTTCTTCTCTTAGTGAGAAATTGCTAGCTTTGCCACAGGGTCAGTGGAGTGCCCCTGTTGGATCTCTGGTCGAAAGACCACCATTGAAATCCACTTTTTAATGCATGCACATACGGAATCTGCACCATTCAAGTAGAGGGACTTATATTCCCATAGTATTAGCTTGATAACCCACCAATTTGTCCACAAGACAAAATTTTCTTGCCAATAGGTTTTGGCACCCACCGTGGGGTAAATTTTATAGTATCTGCACCTAAAAATGACCTGAGGGTCATAAAATACAAAAAAAAGATTCTAGAGGAAAAGTTTCTAGAGATTGAAATAATCACACAAACTACATGGATGTAAATCATGGCTATCCTGGGAAATCCTCCTATTGAGAGACCTTATTTACTCTTTCACATCCAAGAAGACATTACTTCTCATTTGAGAAAATCTATTTGGCATAATAGAAAAATTGTCAATTAATTCTTCATTACCATAAGGATTCTGGATCTAGAAGAGGAACGTGCTATCAAATTGGAAAAGCAGAGACAAATTCCAACACCCCAGAGGAGAGCATAAAATTTCAAGCTGGCTGATAGAAGACACACTCAACAACTGAGACAAGTAGGACAAGTTGATCCCACTTTGAAGAGCTTAAAAGAGAGGCAAGAGATGAAGAGGAGATAAGGGCTCAACTTGAAGAAATAGAAAGACTCCAAATTGAAGCAGAAGAAAGAGAAGCAGTAGAAGCAGCCTTAGCAAGAGTGGAGGCTAGAAATTGGAATAGAATGGGTGATCATGAGCGTGAAGTATGTAGGAATAACATACCATGGGGAAGAAATAATGGTCCACTTGCTCTTCCACAACCACTTCATGAGCTCCCAAGATACTCAAGAAATAATTTCCCAAAATTCAAAGGGGGTGGTTCTCATCTCCCAAAAGAACATGTAGTAGCATTCATCACTACTTGTGGAATGTTGGGAGTTGAAGATTAAGATGTTTCAGTTAGGATCTTTTTGGAGTCACTCTAAGAAAAGGTTGTTGAATGGTTATACATGTTTCCCCCAAGATCTATCACATGCTGGGAAGATATAAGAAGTGCATTTGAACATAGGTTTAAGAGCACAGAATATTGTCAGGATCTTTTGGTCCAATTAGTTCAGATGAAGTAGGAGACCTCTGAATCAATGAGAGATTTTGTAGCAAGGTATGATAGGTTGACAAGAAGGATCCCAGAAGATGTGGTACCCTCTGAAAACAACTTGAAAAGGTTCTTCATCAGTGCTTTTCCATCAAAATTTGGTTTCTTCCTCAGAAGAGCCAAACCAAGAACATTGAGGCAAGCTAAAGACTTTGCAATTGAGACTGATGATGATCTAATTATTTCTGGCAAAGTGAAAGGACCAAATGGGAAGAAAAAAGGTCATAGTTCAAATTCAGTCACCACTGATCCAATATTCCAAAAAATGGCAAATGACCTAGTTGCGTTGAAGAAGCAGCTGTCACAAATCACAATGAGGAATGCTCCAAGGAGACAAAATCTTCCTGATAGACCAAGAATTGCTCCACCTCCTCATAGGATTTCTCTTGAAGCACCACAATTCAATGCCATCTATGACACTAGGGAATCAAAAGAAGGAACAAACATTGAGGAAACTAAAGAAGAAAGCATGGATGACTATGAAAACTATCTTGAAATTGAAGAGGTTGGCATGCACAATGGCCTAATTTAATACAATGCTGATGAGGAGGAAAGTGATGAAGAAGCTCCAAGTTTTTCTTGTGATGTTTTCACTCATGCACAATCCAAGAATGGTGTTTCAGCCTCAACAGTTGCAATGAGATGTAGGAAGAACAAAGAAGATAGCTCTCCAAAGCCTCCACTAAACAAGATCATCAGCAGGGGATCACCATTACCACCTTCCATGGAATCAGCCAAAGATAAACCAGATTCACCAGTTGCCAAGGATCATGCTATTGTGCCAAGTAAGTTATCTGATTCTTCTCCCAACTCAAAAGTTTGTTAAGAGCAATTCTCTTCTAAATGTTGGTTTTGCAAGAACATCTAAATTTCAATCAAAGGCTATACCCTCACCTCCTTCCAAGCCAATTGCTACATTTGAAAAGGAGAACCTAGACACCAAAATGTAACAAAACCCTGTCATTTAAATCCTCTCCCACTGTTATAACCTCTTCCTCATCTACCATAACTCCATTTGACTTTGTGGAGCATGCAAGCAAAACCAAAGTTCAGCTCTCTGAGATTGAATACCTACAAACACATCCTGCCCAATTTGACAGATTCATCAAGGCAGTTCATGGTAGTAACCCTTTTTCTTCAAGCCCAATCTCTAAAGGCCTATTACCCACACCATCCATATCCACTTTCTCAAAACATGTTAGCCCTCAGTGCCTCCAACACCAACAGAGTTGAGCCTTTCTACCTGTCACTTCTCATCAAAGGCTTCCAATTGAACAATTGCATCATAGACATTGAGCCTTAGATAATGTGATGCCAAAAAAATTTACAAATGCTCTTGGCCTCACTTTAACCTAGAAAATGGCACATGTTATTCAATGGAATCCAAACAAGTTCCATTGGTAGGAAGAATCAAGGATGCTTAGGTTGCACTAGCTGATTATCCAGACAAGAAGATACTCCTGACCATCTTGGTGGAAGACATCCCAACCTCTTTTGGTATGTTGTTGAGTAGAAGTTTTTGTAGAGACCTAGGTGGAGAAATAAAAATGGATTGGTCATCTGCAACTATCCCAGTGAAAGGAGAAATGAAGAAGTTTTTTCTAGTCAGGAAAATGAAATTCACAAGAAGGAAATCTGATGATCCAAGAGCTAACATCCTCTTTCAAGAGTGTGGGCTAGGAAACTACTTCCTTACATCACAAAAGGAAGAGAACTTGCCACTCCTCATGGAGGAAGAAAAAGATCATATTTGGACAATGGAGTTTGATGGACGTCATTCTAGAGCAGGTTCAGGAGATGGTGTAGTATTATACTCTCCTTCCAATGAGGTATATCCTTTTTCCTACAAGCTATAATTTAACAATAAAAATAATAAAACAGAGTATGAAGTATTTCTCTTAGGCATGAATGCATAATAGGACATGGGAATCAGGAATTTGAGATGCAAAGCTGATGCAGAGGTTGTGGTAAAGTAGGTCCGCCAACAATATCAGGTGAAAAACCCCAAACTCAGGCACTATAGAAATAGAGTGTGGGACTGCATTCTCCCATTGAAGCTATCCCTAGGGAGCAGAATGAAAAGGATGATTCTCTAGTAGTGCCAACTTCCTTATTGACACCTCATCCTTCTTTTGGCAGGGATAAAGTCACCATTGAGATGGTTTTCAGACCTAGTGTACTAGATAATACAAATCACTAACAGGACTTCAATGATGATAATCAGATCCTAGTATTCTTAGAACAAAGGGATAACTTCAATAATATTTTCTTTGAAGGAACTGAAAAAGCACACCGTGAATCAGTCCCCAAAGAAGAGAAGGAAGGAATTGAGGGAATTGATGAAGAGGGAGTAATCAAACTGAAAGGAAACAAAATCCCCAAAGGCCTAGTTTCTTTGTAAGATATCTTTGACAAGCATGATAGGTTCATCCAAGAGAAATAAAATTAGTCTTCTCGGTGTCCATCTGATTTTTATCAAGAAAACATTTACACTTTAGAGAATCCAAGGATGGTTAACATTGGTAAATGTTGCTCACCAAAAGAGAAGAGAAAGTTTGTTTCTCTGCTAAAAAAGTACTCATATGTGTTTTCCTAATCCTATGATAAACTCAAATCTTTTCAGCCAAACGAAATTCATCACTACATTCCTTTAAAGCAAGGTGTTAAGCCCTTCAGGCATAAACAAAGGCCCTACAATCTAAATATTACTGATGTTATCAAAGAAGAGGTGACAAATATGCTCAATGCTAGAATCATCTTCCCCATCCACCATTTAACATGGGTGGATAACATTGTGCCAGTAAGGAATAAGAATGGGGAAATAAGGATTTGTGTAGACTTCTGAAATCTGAATCAGGCATCTCTTAAGGAAAATTACCCCCTTCCAATCATGGATCACATTTTACAAGTAATCAATGGATCTGAAATGCTCTCTTTACTTGATGGATTCTCAGGGTACAACCAAATCAAGGTGGAATAAGAGGATTACAACAAAACAACCTTCAGAACACCTTGGGGCACTTTTTCCTAGAGAAGAATTCCTTTTGGCTTGATCAATGCTGGGGCCACTTTCCAGAGAGCAATGGACTTAGCCTTCGAATATTTGAAATATTGCATTTTCATTTACCTTGACGACCTCATGGTTTTCTCAAAGAGGAGGGGAGATCATATCTATCATTTGGAGCATGTCCTTTCTCTAAATCCAAAGAATTGAATTTTTGGAGTCACAAAAGGTAAGTTGTTGGGACACATTATGAAAAAACATGGAGCACACATTGATCCTGAGAGGATCAGAGCTATCCAAGCACTAGCCTTACCAACCAGCAAGAAGGGAGTTCATTCATTTTTTAGAAAGGTAAACTTCCTTTGTCATTTTTTTCCTAAGTTTTCTGAACTGAATAAGCATATAACTTCCATGATGAAGCCTGAAGCAAGTTTCAAGTGGAATAAGGAAGGAAAAACAACATTTGAGGATATCAAGAAAGCCATTGCCAAAGCTCCAACTCTTGTATCTCTATATTTCAATAAGGACTTCATCATGTACTACTATGCATCAAAACATACACTCTTTGATGTCCTTGTTCAAAAAAATGAAGAAGGTTTGGAAGCACCCATTGCTTTCATGAGCTGTCCTTTGAAAAATCATGGGCTAAAGTATAGCCAATTGAAGAAACATGCCTACATAGTGGTTAAAGATGTTAAAAGTTTCAGATTCTACATTATTAATTCTCATACAGTGGTGATGGTCCCTGGAAGTGCAATCAAGTCCATTTTGACTCAACAAGATCCTGAGGCTAAGAGAGGAAGTTGGATTGCAAAGAGCCAAGAGTATGACCTAGAGATTAGATCATCTAATCTAGTAAGAGGAAATGGTTTGTGCCAGTTGATTACTGTAGACAAAGCTCTCAAGGCTCAACAGGGGGAAAAGGATGATGTTTTCTTAACCTGTTCAGGAGATAGTCCACAAGTGCTCTTTGTCACCACTACTGATGAGTGGTATCCTGATATTACTTACTACCTCACTTATGGAGAATTCCCTCCTCATGTTGATTACAAAAAAAGAAGAACCCTCAAGCTAAAAGTAGCCAATTTTGTGATCTAGAATCATGCACTTTACATGAGAGGTCTAGATGGTTGTTTCCTTAGGTGTGTGGATAAGGAGCAACAACACAAGTTGCTGAGGGCTTATCATGATCAAGCATGCGGTGGACATTTCTCAGAAATGGTCACTGCACATAAGATTCTTAGGGGGAGATATTATTGGCCCTCCATCTTTTCAGACACTCAAGATTGGGTTTCCAAATGTAAAGCATGCCAACAATTTGTTGGAAAACCACAACTAGTTGCATTACCACTTAGGCCTTTAGTGATTCAGGAACCATTTCAGAAATGGGGGCTAGATTTCATTGGTGTTTTGAATCCTCATTTAAGTGCAGGGAATATTTATGTACTCACTGCAACTTATTACTTCAATAAATTGGTGGAAGCCATTCCAACCAAGCAAGCTAGCTCTGAAACAGTCTGCAACTTGATTAAGGAGAATATCTTTGTCCATTTTGGAGTACCACAAAAGATTGTTGTAGATAATTCCACCTATTTCTCTTCAAATGAGCTCACAAATTTTTGTTATGGTTTTGGAATCTCCTTATTTCACTCTTTTGACTACTATCCATAGGTAAATTTTCAAGCTAATTCAAGCAATAAGAACATTGTGACCATTTTTCGCAAGATGGTAGATGAGAATCAAAAGATTTGGCACAAGAGGTTATATGATGCATTGTGGGCCTATAGGATCACTCCTTAGAAGGAAATAGGTATGTCACCTTTCCAAATGTTGTATGGAGTTGAGGTAGTGATTCCTTTCACAATTGAGATGCCGGCTCTCAACTTGTTGCAAGAAATAGAGGATGGTCAATACAAAGACTCCATTGACAAGAGGATCCTCTTCCTGGAGAAGCTAGAGGAAAGAAGATGCCAAGTGGTGGATAGAATTAAAGAAAACCAATTGAAAGTGAAGATGATATTTGAAAAGAGGGAAAAGAAAAGAAAATTCAAGATTGGAGATTTTTTCCTTCTTTGGGACAAGAGAAGAGAACCAAAGGGTAGCCATGGAAAATTTGATTTATTATGGCTCGACCCATTCCAAATTCATTGAGCTTGTGGTGATAATGTTTTTATCCTCTCATACTTGGATGGAACACCATTGGAATTGCCTCGAATTGGGAAATACTTGACAATGTATCATCAGTGAAAGTGGGTTGTCCCCCACCTTGTACCATAGGTGATTTAGTACATGTGTTTTTCCCTTTTATATTGTGTGGTTTTGGTTTAGTTTAGTTTTGTTTTTATTGTGTGTGGTTTGGTTTGTGTGTATCCTCCTTCTTCCATTCTTTCTCAGAATTGAACAAGAATCTGCAAGGCCCAATGGATACGTCACTGGTCAACATAATATTTTTTTAAACCAGAGATTCTGGATCCTCATGTCATGCCCTATCCATGCCCAGTTCATTCCATGTCCCCAAGCTAGAGCCAGCTGTTGTATACCAAACACTACTCTGTGTTTTCATAGCCAAATTCAAATATTTTGAGCTCATGCCCTTCATTGGTTTTTAAGCCAAGTTAGAGATTCAAGAAATTAGCAAAAGTCGTGCCCTAGAGCTATTTAAACCTCTATTTTAATAGTTTATAAAAATCCTCAATTTCCTGGTCTGTGCACGTAATATCCTCTTTGTAACCTCCATTTTTTATCAAAATTGTTCACTTGTTCTATGGCCTGGGTCGTGAAATCATTGTTTTTCCTCCATGCCTCTGGTTCGTGAACGAAATTCGAAAATTGGACTCAAAATGATGAACTTGTCTTTCTCTACATATTTTCCATAGTCAAGATGACGGGCTTCTTTTCCTCGTCAAATTTTGACCCCAATGAATGTAGGTATGTGGTCAGATCCTATTGGATAGGGAGGAACGAGATTTTTGGTGAACTTAACACTTTTGGTTGCTTTTGGCAAAAATGGTAAATCTTCCCCGCAACTCCACCAAGGTCTTAGGTCCACCATTGAAAATTCAAAGCAGAGGAGTAGAACAGTGGATAAATTTGAGTTTTTGAGCCTCTTTGCAAAAAAGACGAAAATTTATAAAGTGATCTGCTATCCAAAATTCACCTCCATGGTGATTTGGACAACTTGCACAAATTCTTCAGTCCTGAGCCAAGAGAATTGATTCAAGGCTAAAAATCATGTTTTTTGGGGTCCCCTTGGTTTCTCTCTAACTTCCCCCATCCAGGAAAACACCCACGAAGTTAGAGAAAATTGGAAAAAATCTGAAAAATGGGCTCATTTTGGTGTTTTGTGGAAATATCAAACATTTTAGTCCTAGGTAGTCTGCGGGACTGTTGGGATGCAAGTATGTGCGGGACGCGAAAAGCTGATTTTTCCACAAGTCAGTGCATTATGGGTGGCACAGAGAAATGTTTCCAGGATGGTCGGGATGTCAAGATGCGCGCGACACGAAAAGGTAAAATCACCGCACAAGGAGCCAAGCTAAAATGGGATGTGGTGAATGTGGAAGTCAATGGCCCTCATGGCCCGGTCAACGGCAGATGCATAATGAAAAGAAAGCCTAAATTGGGAGATGCGGAAGAATGTTTCCAGGACATCTAAGGCACGTGGACCCAATTTTTCCGAAATAGCCACAATGAAGAGAAAAAGTCAATGTTTGACCTCTCGAACTTCAAACGGCCTTTATTCTGAGCTCCAATTTTAATGAGGGTAGGTATATTAAAATAAAAGAAACATATTTAGCTCCTGTCAATTAATGCTCATTCCCATCAAATGACAGAAAAATGCTTGGCAAACCCAAAATAGCTGCTCACACTAAGAAGGCCATAACTTTTGCATTTCTCAACGAAATCACACGAAATTAGTACCGTTGGAATTGTGGATCCATGTCTGACACACAAAAATTAATAAAATCTAGATTTGACTAAAGATAGATAGATATTTTGTAGAAAATGTGGCCAAGTTCATAGTAGTGTTTTATTTAGTAGTTGGACGCATTCAATGAAGCATGGGCTGTCATATTTCACTTCTGTAAGTCATGGGATAGTATGGGGAGCCTTTAGAAAGAAACAAAACATCATTTCACTCCATTTAATACCTCTTGCAAGTGGTTGAAGGATAGATTTCGGGATTTCCATTTTCCCTCTCTCTCCCTCTTCTTATTTTTCTATAAATTAGAGTGTTGGGCTCATTATAGAGGGAGGTAGTTTTTGTTGAAGAAAAGCTCTATCAAAATTACTTTGTGAAGCCAATGTGCTACAAGCCCTTGTAGTGGACTCCTTTTATGGTGATCTAGGCCCTTATCTTGTAATAGACTGAACTGTGCATATCATGAAGCAATAAAATACAAGTTTTTGGATGCATCTTCCCCTACTGTGTTTGTTTGCACTCTTCTTGCCCTTTCAAACTTCATTACAAGAATATTGTGTCTATTTTTATGCTCTTGCAAGGACTCATTTTTATTGTGCACGTATGAAATATTGTGGTGAATGCATTTTCTAGATTGTGGAGAGCTATTATCACCCCGTCTAGTATGCATTTTACTTCCATTTTTCACACATTGGAAGACTACTCTCACACCCCTCATTTTATGGTCTATCACCACTTTAGTGTAGGATTTCATTTTCATGCATTCTCTCTCCTTGATCCCTTGGAAAGTTATATTAGGAAAGATATTTTTTCCTGCATTAGATTACATTATGGCAAGTAGTTTAGGAGTAAGAACCAACTTTCTCTGGAGGTCTATCTCAAGTAGTAAGTCCCACAACTTGGATATAGTACCCATGTTATCCAATCACACCGTGAGCTCAAGTATATGCACTTGCGTAAACATAAGGGTGTTGTGATTCAGTGATAACATGGCCCGTAGCCTCGATCATGATTTAAAGGAAAAAAATCAAACTTGAAGCCCATGCGGAGAAATTCAAAGGTGAAGCTCGTTGTTGAAAAGTCAAAGTGGACGAGCAGGCCATCAGGGCACTTTTGGAAATTTAACAAAATTCCCAAAAGTGAAGTAAAAGTTCTAATTTTCCCCATGACTCTGCCAAGGTCTCGGGCCCGCTGTTGAGAAGTCCAAGCGGAGGAGTGGAACGATGAAGAACTTTGATTTTTTGAGCCTTTTTCCCAAAAAGGTTAAAATGGTGAGAAAAGGGTCATGACCCCATTTCCAATCATAGGATGTCATGTGTCAAGAGTTCAATTGGAGTAGTGGGCTAGTAGAGGAAATTGATTTTATGAGTATTTTTCCAAAAAAGGTTAAAATGTTAAGAAAAGGGTCACGATCCCATTTCCAATAAGAACGTGCCACGTGTCTAAGTTGAAAAGTCAAAGCGGGGCTACGGGCCAATTTTTTCCAAATTTCCAAATCTCATGAAAAATCACAAAATGTGAAAGGCTTCCTCCATAACTGCTCTAATCCCTTCCTGTCATGTGGACGGCCTAATTTTAGAGTTAGTGGAGAAAATAAAATGGTGTATATTTAAAATGGAAAATCGAATGTAATGGTTTCTTTGCAAGATCTAGTTTTTAACCCGCCATGAGTGTTTTCTTCACAACAGAGGAATTTGAAAAGGTGTTGACGATTTGTGAAGTTGTAATGGTTTCTTGTGAAGAATATAAGGGCTTCTCGCATCATTCCAAGGGTTGGTGATTGATTTCAAAAAAGACTAGAGTGCTTGGTACCTGGAAAAGACAGAAAATGCCACATTCCTTCTATTTTCTCTTCTTCCTTGAATTTCTTCCATTCTCAAGCTATGTACAAACTCTACTTGAGCTTCAATAATAAAATAAGGAATTTTTCCTTTTTAATTGAGGGATTGATTGGTATTTTGCGACCAATGAGTTTTATTTGGTCTTGTAGCTTCTTCTGCGGGTTTTTTTAATTCTAACTATAAATTCATGTAAATGAAATTTCTAATTAATGTGTGTGGGCATTTGATATTCTACTCGCAACATTAGTTTCTCCTACCTCCATTCTCACTCCCTTTCCCCTTCTCAAATAAAGTTCTTCTCTAGTGAGAAATTGCTAGCTTTGCCACAGGGTCAGTGGAGTGCCCTTGTTGGATCTCTGGTCGAGAGGCCACCATTGAAATCCAGTTTTTCACGCTTGCACATACAAAAGCTGCACTATTCAAGTACAGGGACTTAGATTCCCACAACATTGGCTTGAAATCCACTAATTTGTCCATAAGACAAAATTTTCTCGCCAACAGGTATACAAAGTCAGCATTAGGATTAGTGGTGGTTATAATAAGGATAACGGTATCCATGAAAAGATTCATGTTGGAAAGATCTCGTATTGGCTATAGTAGGAATCAGTGTCACTATCTGGATAAATAGAGCTATCCTCATGCTCAGAGTAGGTAGCATATTGATCCTTGGGATGCGACCCATATGGCTGAATACTAATACCATATCGTTTTGTTTTGAAATGTGGAGGTTGGGCCAGCTCTCTTACTCCTAGTTAAAATTTTCCACATCTGAGTCCTTTATAACTGTTGAGCCTCAGAATATTAGCTAAGTGCCAAAAGGCACATGGGCATGTGAAACCAATATGAAGAAGGGCACACATGGTAAAGGCATGCAAGACGTGTGTTTTAAAAGGGTTTAGTAAAACCCAAGGTGCACACGTGCTCGAAAAATCAAATGGTTTCAAGACTTAGCCATATTTAGCATTCCAGGAAGTACACGAGAACAGTGTGACACAACTAAGCATGTGGTTTAGATAAGGTGTCAGATTGGAAACTTGGTTGTTAAGAAAGGAATATTCCATGTGATGGAAGGATCCATAAAGACATCATTACAGAGAGTGGAGATCTCGAATGAGAAGAAGCATGCTCCATTAGAGGACCACCTTGACACTTGGCGACTGATCGGTTACTTCAGAAAGGAATGGTGGTGGGAAATATAGCTACATATAGAGATGCTCGAGTAGATGAAGAGACGACAGATATAGAGAGAATGAAAGGTGAAGCTCTGCAAGAATGATAAGAAGGTTCAAGAGAGTTTAGGTTCTCATTTAGAGGACTGTAAGAGTAAAATGTTGTCTAGAGGGATGGGTTTCTAAAAAGATTTTTTTAATATGGGAGCATAGTTAGGATTTTTTATGCATAAGTCTGATATGCATTGTTACAATGACCTGTCATGGCTTGGTGAATATAATATGGTTGTTAAAATTTGACTAATATGAATGTAAGATTCTATTCTATGGATAATTTGGTCATGGGTGTGAATCCTAGTATATTTCATTTCTAGTATGGATCAGATTTATTATTCATATAATGTTTCTCGGGTTATCTTAATGGGTATATTGATATAATACCTCATCTTAAGCTCTCAGAATTAATGGATGGTTCTTTACCTTTTTGCATCCAATTTTATGTCATTGATCAATGTATTCTCACAAGACTCACATAAAGGAGCATCTCAGTGCCCATGCGTGCCTCGAGTGAGTGCGCAATGCATGCTGGGTGATAGGTTGGCATGCATGGGATTAAAATTTTGTTTTAAGGGCATAAAAAATAATACATCTTGGTTCCATTTTCGGAACCTCTTTTTGAAATTGATGTGAGAAATGGATACATCTACATCTTGGTTCCATATATGTCTGATGACTGAGTGCCTAACCTTGGAGAGTGTTAAAGCATGGTTTAAGAGCACCGAGGATGAGTTTGATCAAAGATTCAGTACTAGAACTGAGTTTTATGCATGTAGATGGGTAGAAGAGCACTTGTAACATGCGTTGTATGAAACTTTATTCTATTACTTTCTAGTAGAATTATATGAATGGCTTTCATCATATACATCTAGATTGAGTTGGTACTATAGATCGTGCGTGTGGACCTAAGATGATTACCAAAGGCTGCGGGATGTGGATCTGACTTGGACACATGTTTTTGACCACTGGTTGAAAGGAGTACTGACCAATTATACTCTAGAATACGCCATTTATATGTATTCTTGTCTAAAGGTTTCTAAATTTGAGTTCCCATGGGAACCCAGAGGATAATTTTTACGTGTTTTCCTTTGGATATGAAGATCTTGATCATTACTCTAAGTTTAGAGTCATTTCCTATGGCCGACTAAGCTTCTTTGACGTTGGGTGAGGAAGATAGGGTGGAGGAAGATGGAGGACATTATAGATGAAAAGGAGAGGGAAGAGAGATGACTCAATTATAGTGAAGCTCATGAAAGGGAGATGGCTAGACAATGCGAGGTTACAAGTGTGATGGATCCATGGAGGTAGACATTGTGGGAAGGAGTTGAGGTTCATGCAAAGGATGTGGAACCTGAGTAGTCTGTGCTACCCCATCTTGGCAAGCATGGGAGATAATTCCCTTTAGCCTCTGATGATATTTTGTCACGTGGAGAAAAGAGAGCCATCAACGCGCATCTTAACCCAACTGGTGACAAACCCCTGGTGCTTAGTTTTCTAAATCAAGAGTAAAGTATTATTAATCAAGTTGGTATCAGAGGGAGTAACCAATCTATTCCTAGGAGATATAATTTCACATTTGGGACATCTATGGCTACACAAACCATTCCCGTATTTAGAGGAATTTTTGGACAAGGTAGAAATACAAAAAGTTTTGGTATCATGTCTAAGCGTGGCACGGGACATGCAACTGAAAGCGGGGCAATATCAAAAACCATCAGTGTGCAGTTCAGTGGGACATTGGCAACACTAGGTGTGACCACTTCGAACCATTTTCTAGCTACAGGAGGTTGATCTGGTAGTGTAGGGGCCAATAGACCTGGTTGACGTAGGGGATATAGAGGATCTGTTGGGTCAAGAGGGACATGACCTCATGGGTCTAATGGATCTAGTGGTAGAGGAAACATAGGAGGAAACCAAGGTTCTAAGTACGGTGGATAAGGACCTCAGCCACCCCTGCAAGTATTTTTTGAGATGTCTTTGCACCTACCTGACAACAGAGGCATTGAAGATGTTGCAGAGCATGTGCTCAAGTGTGAATTGTTATGGCATGCGAAGGGGATCAGTACCCTAAAATGAAAGGAAATTCAATTTGTAAAAACGTTGCAGGGGCACGCGCATAGTTTGGACCACAAGCATGATCCCCATTAAATGGTATGGATAACATTGTGTTAAAAAATACCTTCCTAGTAGATTTTCATATCCCTGATTTCGAGAAAAAGAGAATTAGCGCTCTTAAGGAGATCTAGTAAGGAATGGAAGAGAGTGTGTAAGAGTACAATGCACAATTCAAAAATATCTTATCAAAACTATCCAATGACATACACCCCTCTCAAAAAACTCAAAGGTTTGTTGGGGGATTGATAACACCGTTTAGAAGGGCACTGTCACACAAGACTTTCACAGACCTTCACGAGGCCTATTAAGTTAACCTATGCATTGAAGTTTTTGGGAGCGTTGATATTGGTGTGAGCCCTTTCTTGGAGGCTCAAATTACTACAATGGCCAAAAATTTGGAGAAGTTATCTGTAAACTCAGTGCATGAGGTTCGTAGTGGTATTTAGCGCACAAATTATGAAGTGAAAGGGCATACAAAGGACAGTTGCCCCTGGAAAGCAGTACCCGCCATGAGATCAGATTGTGAAATTTTCCATGGGGATCATGATGTGAGTAGGTTTCCTCTACTACAACGCATGATCTACAAGAATGTGTGTTGCTATTTCACGATCTGTACCTCTACAACCCATGAAACTAAGGATTGTAGGCTGATTAACCATATTCGTGATGCCATTGATCTATGTCCGCACTAGACTAGCCTTGTAGGAAGTTCCAAGGATGATGATTTCCACTATGAAGGGTGTGTAGATGGAGGGGTGTGTGGAAGAGGTTTTCGTAAGGGATTTTGTGGTCACAGTAACCACAGTTTAGGAAGAAATGAGCTCCCAGATGGAACCTGTTATAATTGCAGATTGACAAAGAATTATAAACGTGAGTGTCCTTATCTGTTGTAATGCTCATGTTGCAGAAAGAAGCATAAGTACGAGGAGTTTCCTAAGATGTTTGAACACATGACCCAACAACACTGAAAGGATAAAGGTGTTGGGATGGTAAACATAAATAAGGCTGACCCATAATGGATGTCAAGAGTAGAACGTGAGTCAGGATTAGAACCTATACTGGTGACAACACGAGTAGAGGCTACACGCACAAGGGAAATGCCAAGACAAAAACTAGTTGTTAGGTCATAATTGGTACATGGGAAGTATCTGAACCATGATCATCTGAAAAAGGTGTATCAAGAGACTATGGATGTGATTCAGGGATTACATGGAGAGATCCATTGTCTAAATGAGTAGTCAAGGTAGTTAGAGCAAAGTAAGAATGTTGAGGCTCCGTAGAAGGATCTGGATGAGGTTAGGGAAGTGTGAAAAATGTTAAGGTAGGAGAATATCATTCCCTTACTAGGATAATGGTTACGGGATAAGGTACCACGTGCCGGGAGAGAGTGCAAAAGGTAGGTTCTGCATGCCAACCCTCCTCATATCCTTGACTATGATAAATAGATCACATTGAATGCAGTTGTTGATGGGTGGCTTCTGAGCAATATATTGATTAAAACATGAGCAAAGGTCAATGTTCTCACACTAGATTCTTGACATCAAATGGGAAGGCCCACATTACATCTATCTTCGAATGTGTTATATATGGAAAAAAAGAAAAAATCAAATCCCATTGGTGTCTTGAAGGATGCGGTTATCACTATTCAAGGGGCCAAGTTCACTGAGGACTTTGAAGTCTTGGTGCTCGCCAAGGTGGATAATTTTCCAGCACTACTTGGGTGCCCTTGGTGTTATAAAAATAATGTAAACCTATGGTTTAACAAGAGGTAATCAGTTTTGAGAACAAGGAAGAAAGGTTGATCATCCATTTAACAAATGGGAATTCAACGCCATATATTGAACCCTTTGGATAAGAAGTCCTTGATAGAATCTATGTGTGCTCCATCAGAGACCCTGAGATAATTCATCCTACAGAATGAGTTATCCAATTTGAGGATGCTCAGTCGATGAGTGATACAACTCGCACAGCATGTGACAATTAGACGCATGAGACTTATGATTTAATTGGGAGACAATTGAGAGGATCTATAATAAAGGTGATGAAGGCATGCTCAGTCAAATGCCTAGGAAGGAAGAAGCTACCAAGTTACTCTGGAGGAGAAATCCCTGATGATTTCTTGTGAGAAATGGAGGCTTAATGGAAAAATGATGACGAAAGGAGAAGTATGCTCAGTTATAACATACTCGTGACTACAACATGTTGGTGGGAAACACATTGTGAGAGTCTCCTACAGTGGCATAAGGTAAGATTTACATTTTCTCTAAGATTCTAAAGAAGTAACACATGCATTGTTATCCAAAGACTACCTTGGAAAATAACCCGCCTCTTCCCATATCCAAGCATGTGAGAAGACCATGATGGAAGGAACAAAAGATTTACCACCTTTTCTATGGGTGAATAAGTTATATTCCACCTTACAAGCTTATGTGCATGGATGGTATATTCACTGAGAGAAACGTTGTCAGATAGGGAATTGGCAGGAGTTAACAGATGATCTCATTCAAGATTTTAAGTACCTGAACACTAAGCCATCAGTGAATAAGGCATTATAAGTTGTCAAGCATGTTACGATGGGAGATACTCTTATGGAAGGAGATAGGTTACTAGAGTTTCTAGATGAACCTAGTTTGGAGACATCTTTCAATGAAGAAGAATCAGAAGAGATACAGCTTGAGCATGTGTGCATTGAAAAGGAAGAAGGAAATATGGTCTATGTAGTAGATGGTGAAGAAATGGAAATTCTAGATGTTAACCATTCTGAAGGTATGCACGAAGTCATAGATAATGTTGATGAGAGATTTCATGCCTACCATGAGCCCTTGAAAGAAAAGAAGGTTACATTTAGGATAGAGACAAAACCTAAGGAAGCTATCATTGGGTATTATTGGTCAAAGGAAGAGGTTTCAAAAATTATTGATCTGTTGCGTGAGTTTCAGGATCTATTCCCACATGGGTACCATGAGTGAAAAGGTATTCACCATTCCTTAGGAGAGATGAGGATCAAGTTGAAGGAAGGTGCAGACCTAATTTAAAAGAGACCCTGTCAGATGAATCTAAACTTACATGTAAGATTCAAGGAGGAGATAGACAAGATGATAACATATGGTATCATTGAGGTTGTGGAAGAATCAGAATGGGTAAGCCCAATGGTTATAAACATTAATAAGGATGGAAGGATAAGGATATGTGTTGACTACAGGGAATTAAATGAAATGTGTGTTGTTGACCCTTTTCCAACCCCATTCATTGAAGAAATTCTGGAAGGATTAGCCAAGAACGAGGTCTATTCCTTCACGGATGGGTTCTAAGGGTATCACCAGGTCAGGATTGTAAAGGAAGACAAAAGAAAGAAAAATTTCACCACTGAGTGGGGAAGCTTATCCTACATGGTCATGCCTTTTGGATTGAAGAATGTTCCTGTAATTTTCTTGTGCATCATAGTACAAGCATTTCAGGACTTCATCCATAAATTTCTTCAAGTCTACCAGGATGAATGGATGGTGTATGGGTTAGTGAAAGACCATTGTGACAATTTTAGACTGATCTTCAAGAGATGTTGACAGCTAAGGATATCCCTCAACATTAAGAATGTGTCTTTGCTACTCTATTGGAACCCTATTAGGACATATTATATGTAAGGAA
This sequence comes from Taxus chinensis, assembly GCA_019776745.2. Lineage (NCBI taxonomy): Eukaryota > Viridiplantae > Streptophyta > Pinopsida > Cupressales > Taxaceae > Taxus > Taxus chinensis. Next base: position 709,141,201 of record CM034150.1, on the reverse strand, counting down.
GACTTGTTTGTGAATCCTGCCAAAGTTTTTATTATTGTGGGATTGGGAGAGTCTACTAGTCAGAGCATAGTGCATAGATTTCTTAGGCGTACATGGTACTATAGGAAGTTCATCAAAGGATATGCCAAGATTACTGAGCACTTGGAATAATTTCTTAAGCACAAGAGTTCCTTTCACTGGGGGAAGCACAATAGAAGGAATTTGACACTTTGAAGGATGGGCTTGTTACTGCACCCATACTACATTTCCCTTCTTGAGATAAGCTTTTCCATGTGCATGATGATTCCTCAGGAACAACCATTGGAGTAGTACTAACACAACCTGGTGAGGGGATTGTTGATCACACCCTTTGTTTTGTAAGTCGGAAGTTGACACCAACATAATAGAATTTCACAACTACTAACTGTGAGGCACTATCAATGATCTACATGCTGCATAAGTTCAAGTAGTATCTACTTGAAACACCATTTATATTCTACAAAAATCACATGACACTGAAGTATTTGGTAGATAAGCTTGTTTTGCAAGGGTTCATATTTCGTCGGGTCCTATTGTTTCAAGAATTTGATTTTTCAGTTGTGGAAAAACTCAGAAAAAGTATTTTGAGATCTGACCACTTATCAAGGATTGAATCAAGAGAGAATGCCCAGAGAATTAAGGATACCATGACAAATGCACAACTATTTAGGTTGTGGTGTGTGCCCTCAAACTTAGAAGATATTGTGGTGTTCCTTAAAATAGGTGTGGCACCAGACGGGATGAAGGATTTGGAGAGAAAATAGTTAGCAATTCATGCGACGCCCTACATGCTAATTAGTGGAGATCTGTACAAGTTAGGTCATGATGAGGTTATGCGTCGATGCATATTAGAACATGAGAATGTGGCTATTATTGAGGAAGTGCATGGTGGGATTGCAGGAGGACACTATGCTGGAAATGCAACCATGCAAAAGATTCTACTCGTAGGGATTTAGTGGGAAAGTATTTACCAACATTGTATTGAGTTTTACAATTCCTGTGACAACTTCTAGTGCCTTAGCAAACCTTGAATGAGGGATAAAATGCCCTTAAGACCTATAGCCAGTGTAGATCCATTTTAAAAATGGGAAATCAACTTTGTAGGACCAATTTCACCTGCCACACGAAGGATTTGTTTGCTGTATATCATTACTTGCACTGGTTGCTTGACAAGATGGGTAGAGGTAGTACCTACAAGAGATTGCACTACAATGATAGATGCTACATTTTTATGGAAAAATATAATCAGCAGGTATGGATGTCCTTTGAGCTTGACTATTGATAGGGGTACACATTTTCTGAATAAAACAGTCTAAATTCTGTTAGCAGAATTTATGGTGGCCCATCACAAGACTACCCCTTATCACCCTCAAGTGAATGGAACTACTCAAGAATTTATAAAAATACTAAATCACACTCTAACTAAAATAATTTGTGATGTTGGATGACAAGGTATTATCAGTTCTATGGGTGTACAGGAAAACCTACAAGAGGTTGAATAAGGACACACCATTTCAATTGGTGTTTGGCGTAGAGGATGTTTTTCTAGTTGAATTAATGTTACCATCATTCTGTATAGTGCATGTAGGAGGATTAGCTGATGAACTAGCACTCGATGAAAGGATCAATAAGTTGATGCAGTTAGACAAGAGATGATCACTTGCTAGATGGAGTTAGAAAACTGAAAAGGCTAGAAAAAAGGCATGATATGATCGTCATATCAAGAATAAAGAGTTTGAGGGTGGGTAAATGGTTTTTTTGTATGATTCTAAGTTTTTGTGCCATCCTAGGAAGTTGAAAGTCCATTGGTTGGGCCATTACATCATCTCCTACATCCTTGACTCAGGTGCTTGCATGTTAAAAGTGTTGGATGGGATGAGGTTACCTAAAAATTTCAATGGAAGTAGGCTGGATCCCTACTATAAATAAGTCTTCCTTGTGTTTGTAACTAAGGCAGTATTGCTATTTAGCTTAGGATTTACCTTTATCCTTTTACTTTCCTTTTGGTTCCCTTTTTCATTACTTGTTCTTTTATTTTTGTTCTATTTTACACCTTGTATACCGGTAAACACTTATCAATTTCAAAAGTTTGTGTATGCATAGAGGATTGTGCATATGATTTAGTCTAAGGTGGATTAATCTAGAGTAGTGCGAAGTGCGATACAAGTTAGTAATAAAATTTGTATGGCTTGGATGAAAGGATTAAAGGCACGAAAAAATAGAAGAATGTGCATGGAAACGGTGGACAAGAATTTTGGTGTCAAGTTAGCTTAACAAAGACCACATACAAAGGATAAGAAGTGCGAGAACAACATGAGGTAGGAAAGGGAAAAAATTAGGTAAAGGACAAAATAAGTGCCTTCGGCACTACAAACGCACGTGTAAGAGTCTTCAGTTGGTAAGGAATTTGTTTTGCACACCAAAAGGTGTTGGAAGGTCTCATGTAGGATTAAGCGCATGGGTAAGTGTGCTTAAGGTCAGATTTGGCAGAAAAATCCACATTTAACATTAAGTTTGCTGGTAGGTGGTGTAGCATTTATTGCTGGAAAGGGGGAAAAATCTATAAGTATGAAGTCGGGCACATTATTACTTACCTTGCGATTATGAAATTAAAGAGCTCTTTCGAACTAGGTCATCCATGAAGAGAGATTTATGCAAAAAGAGAATCATAGAGATGTAAGTACATTACTAGGGTTGATTTTTAAACTTGAGTAGAAGGAGTACATGGGTGTAGAGAAGAAATTTTCAAAGGAGCATGTCATCTTGTGGAATAATTTTCCATGTTTAGGGTTTTACAGCTAGGGCATGAAAGTAGAAGGATTGTTCTGTGGAGTTGAGGCATATGATCTAGAAAATCAAGAAAGAGCAGAAAGGAGAGTTTAGATTGTAATCCGACGAGTAAAAATGACACCAAAGAAGGTGACCATTTAACCGAAGAAGGGAAAAGGTAAACAAACTTCTGTAACTAGTTTTAATGAGGAGTGGTATGGAAAGATGCAGTACCTAGATGGAGTATTCCTGGGGAAAGAATGGGTAGTGCACATCAGGAAGATGGCCATGAGTGACTACAACCATCGTACAAGTACCATAGAGAATTAAATGGTGTTGGAACTGGTTTGTCCAAATGATATAAGGAAATTAGAAGGTATGTTGATCTACAATGATGAGGTCACGGTAAATTTCGGTAAGGATAGGTTGCTACAACTATATGAGTTTCCCTATTTCGGAAATCCCAAGTGGTTATACCAGTGGTTGATGTTGTGGGTACATGAAGAATACTTCTATTTTGTAGGTCACAAAATACGCATAACCCATCATCTCATATTTGAGTGGCCTAGTTTGTGAAGGGGACTCCATAGATGACAACTTGGATGATAAGGAGGCCATCAAGGAGACCATGGATACCTATGACTACAAGAAGGTTTTGCACTACTTTTATATCATAGATACCCCGACCTTGTAATGAGGATGACTACTCGCTTGGTTACTAAGTTGAATGGTAAAGAAAGGTGGACACAAGTAAACAACACATGGTTCAATGTATGCCAGAAGATTTTTGAAGGAACCATCTACAACTTGTCTTCCTTTATTGTAGATGAAATCATTAGCAGTGTGCAGGATGGGTAAAAGATAATGTTCGGCAATGTTCTCTTCACCATCATCTTCACAGAATTTGAAGTGCGTGATGGGCTAGAGAAGTTCATATGGGAGTATCCAGAAGAATATCTCTTTCCCGTGAAAATGTTTGAGAAGTATACCTACGATACCATGACGGTCATCCACAAGGCACGCCTGGAAACATGGTATAAGAGAATGCATGACACATTTGGGATAGAGTGGAGGATACCTAAACAACTACCCGTTCTTATAGGTGAATAGGTTGAGTTTGTTGTGCATCATCAATTCTGCATTGGATGATTCACTATGATGGTTGGGACTCAGAGTCCATAGTGTAAATTTCCATTCTCTTTCACCACGTAGTATTTCCAACCAGGGGTCAACCAGTTCAAGGAGGCCAAAAGGTTAAGGTTTGACCTAAGTGAGGTGGACCAAGACCACTGCGAGCTACATCAAAAGCTTGTATATCCAAGGAAGTGCGCATATGTGGAGAAGTATGTATCCCACAAAATACAGATGAGGAATACTTTAACTCTTCCAATTTCTGGAAGACTGTATCAAGAATATACTTGCACATCAAACCAAAGTTTGAAAAGGGAACCTACCTCGAGAATCATGTCTCAATTCTTGAGGACACCACTAGGAGGAAGAAGGATGTTCTAAAGAAAAGGGATAGATAACTACAAGAGAAGAGAGCACCAAGTGTGCAAATAACACAATCTCTAGGTGCGTAGGAAGCAATCGCTAAGCCAAACACTTACGCGCATAGGAAGAAGTCCCTAGTTAGGGAGAAGACCCTGGAAGAAGAGATGCCAGAGAAAGAGGAGCCTCCCACACAAGAAGAGTCACTAAGGAAGGAGTCTCCTACTGGAGAGAAAGAGAAGGAAGTGTCTACTATTACTGGAATCACCAGTTAGGAAGAAATAGAAGGTGACGGAGAGGGTAGACTCAGAGCAAACAACAGGCTTAGACGCATATAGGGGCAAGAAGGATGACAATAAGGATGAAGAAGTTTAGAATCATCCTATATATTATATACATGATTCAAAAGAACAAGAAATCAAAGAGAATAATGGTGATGAGGGATTATATGCTCAAGGAAAAGGGGTGAGAGAAGAAGTGAACATGAGAAATCAGAGGACCCCAAGCCTCACCAAGGAGAAAATAGAAGAAGCTGCGCAGAGAGAAGTGGCAGGCATTATCAAAAAGTTAGTGGAACATGAGGTCAAGCGGAGTGTGGATGATGTGCTCAAGGAGATAGAAGAGGATATCATTGGAAAATAGTATGACAACATGGACGGAGATCCCATCCTAGCAATAATAGTTCCAAAGGTTGCGCAAACAGGTGGATAGAGGATAATAGAAGCACAAGGGAAAGGAATGTGTTACATCAATGATCCAAGCAAGGTGTTACGCGTGTGCTTCTAGAGCACCATGCCAACAGGACAACTCCTAGCCACGCCCTCATTTGACGTAGAAGATGCATACCCACGAACCAAGAAAATTTTATCTTGGGAGTTTGAATCCCATATCAATGAACCTGATTTTGAAGTAAGCCAAGGGGCGCTAATGAAGATGCCAGAGAAAAAAGGGATAAACCCCTTGGTAAATTCTCAACAGTTATCAGAAGAGAAAGTATGTAATGCACTCAACAAGGTTTCAGTTGAGGTTGAGGCCAGAATTTTTGGAAGGAATGATAGGGTGAAATTTGTACAGGTGGAATTGGAAAATAAGGAGGAGTATCTTCTCAAGAAAAGCAAGGATCTAAAACAATAATAACTAATCAGCGCATAGCTAAGGCGTGGAATGAAAGAAAAGAAGGCATGGGTGTGTAAAGTATATAAGAAAAGTGATATGATTATGGATGTTATTGTCTCAAAGAATCCTGACCTAGCACCTCCGAAGAAAAAATATGAATCAACCTTGCAGTTCCTGGAGGATTTGACTAGAATCCTCATAATGGAGAGGTGACCACTCACCTTAGAATCCGCAGAAGACGAGATGGCACACCAAGAAAGGGACCAGAAGCTGAAGGTGGTAGAGATCGTTTCTCAATATACCAAACTTCTCACTGGTGTAAAGGTCACTGCGCAACTTGTTGAGGATGCTTATGATAATTGTGTTGATAGTGATAGGTTAGCAAGCATTTTAGTTGCTACACATGAAGTAGATCTCAAGGAATTTCAAGATAAGAATAAGGGGAATAGAGCAGAGAGGGATAAGATCTTAGAAAAAGTGGAGAAGAAATCAGAAGCTATCAATACCTTGTGGAGCTCGATCAAAAATGGGCTGAAGGAGTTATATCCCTGGATCACCCAGAGATTGGACACACTCGATGGCCTTGTAAACCAATTGGAGGGTATTGTTGATACAATGAGTGCCAAGGGGGAGGAGCTAAGTTTTGAGAAGGGTAGAACCCTAGTAGGTGACTTCTGTCAGTAAGTGCAAAGTGAGGTAAATTCCTAGGACAATTTCAAGGTAGATATTGGAAAGGATTTCGCACTCCTCCTTCAACAATAAACAAATTCTTCAATGTTCCCCCCATTCTTTAATTCATTCATTCCTCATTCTTCATTCCTTAATTCTTTATTCCAACTATTCAGAGTCCACCATTATTTATTCATTGAAGCAAGTTGTTCTTGAGAATGGAAAATAAGATTAGTGTGGAGCGATGTTAGGGCTCAAAATATTGGCTAAGTGCCAAAGGGCTCATGGGCATGTGGAAAAAATATGAAGAAGGGTGTGTGGGGTAGATCCACACAAGACATGGGTTTTAGAAGAGTTTAGTAAAACCCATGGTGTGCACATGCCCAAAAAATAAAATGGTATCAGGGCTTAGCCATATTCAGTGTTCCAGGAAGCACATGAGAAAAACGTGACCCGACTAAACATGTGGAGTGGATAAGGTTCTAGCCTAGAAACTTGGTGTTAAAGAAAGGAATATTCCACATGATGGAAGGATCCAAAAAGACATCTTTGTAGAGAGTGGAGAGATCAAATGAGAAGAAGCATGCTCCATTAGAGGACCACCATGACACCTAGTGACCAATCTCTTACTTCAGAAAGGCATGGCGGTGGGCAATACAACTATATATAGAGATGCTCAGGTAGAAGAAGAGACAATGGATATAGAGATAATGAGAGGCGAAGCTCTGTAGGAATGATAAGAAGGTTCAAGAGAGTTGAGATTCTCATTTAGAGGAATTTAGGATTAAAAGATTTTCTAGAGGGATGGGTTTGTAAAAACATTTTTGTAATATGAGAGCATAGTTAGAGTTTCTGATGCATAAGTATGATCTACATTGTTACATTGGCCTGTCATGGCTTGGTGAATGTAATATGGGTACTGAAATTTGACTAATATGAATGTAATATTCTTTTCCAAGTATAAATTTTTCATGGGTGTGAATCCTAGTATATTACCTTTCTAGTATGGATCATATTTATTATTTATATAATGTTTCTCTTGTTATATTAATGGGTATATTAATATGATACCTCATCTTAAGCTCTCAGAATGAATGCATAGTTCTTTACCTTTTTGCATCTAAGTTTATGTCATTGATCAATGTATTCTCACAAGATTCACACAAAGGACGGGCTCGGCACCCACGTGTGCCTCGGTTGAGTGCCCATCACCTGCTGGGTGATAAGCTGACGTACATTGGATTATATTGTTGTTTTAAGGGCATAAAAATTACTACACTAACGCTTAGAAGACATCATTCTATTGGATTTGGCATATTATGTGGTTTCGTAGTAGGTAGGCTTAGTGTCCTCTGGGACCCAAGTTGTAGGTGGGTCCAAATATTTCTCTTCTACAATTATTCCACTAGGTAAGAATGTCCCCGATAGTACGTTCATCTTTAGGTTGTTTAAAGTGATAGTTGGGTCTACCTCTTATTTTTTGTGACAAAGATAGATCATAAACTAGGAGATCTTGTTGCACATTATATTCTCTACTGTTAGGTTATGGAGCCTATTTTTCATGTGTGAAAGTGTTGAAGACTGTACACTAAGAGTACTGTACACTTTTCATGTATCCTTGCCCGGGGTCCGGGGGTGGGCATCCCCCAGTAGAAGGGGTTCGGGGGCGCAGACCCCGAGAAGCACCCGACATATCGGGAAACGTGCTTTTCTCATATGGACGAGTTTTTTTTTACCCATAGGTTTATGGGACGGGTTTTGCCCATGGTTTTGATACCCAAGGATTTGTAAAACTGCTTAAGCAGTTGTCTATTTATATGGTATTGTGTATATGATAGATGTACAAGCAAATGTATTGCAGATGTGTTTTGAATTCAGCTGTGAACTCTGTAGAGTTTGTTGAGCATAGCTCCAAATGGATATGGGTATTGTATTGAGAGAGTGGTGACTTGTAATAAAATCTGAGCAAGTGATTCTTGGTGGACGTAGCCCAAATTGGGTGAACCACGTTAAATACTGTCTCTTTGTGTTGTGTTATTTTATTCTGCAATTTTATTTGAGATCTGCAATAATTTATGCATATTAGTTTCTACAGTTGCGATTCTGTGAGGGATTATTCCGCATATTTTATCACTTATTTCCTAACAATTGGTATCATAGCCTGGTTGGTTTGCTGAAGTGTTGAATCGCAGAGAAAGTTTTTAGCTTGAGTGGGAGCTATGGCAGATGAAGGAAGATCTAGGGTTGATGAATTCAATGGGCAGAATTTCAGTCTTTGGAAGATGCAGATGGAAGATTACCTTTATCAAAAGGATATTTATACTCCATTGTCTGAGAAGGTGAACAAACCCTCAAGTATGATAGATGTGGAATGTGATTTACTGGATCAGAAGGCACTTGGAATGATCTGGTTGTGTCTTGCATCTTCGGTATTATTTAATGTTTCAAAGGAAAAGACTACAAAAGATCTAATGGATGCATTAGGGAAGTTGTATGAAAAACCCTCTGCCTCTAATAAGATATTTTTAATGAAAAAGTTGTTTAATATGAAGATGTCTGAGAATAGTTTAGTAGTAGATCATTTAAATGATTTCAATATGGTAGTAAATATGCTAGCTTCGGTTACAATAGAATTTGATGAAGAAGTTAGGGCTTTATTAATTCTGTGCTCTTTACTTGAGAGTTGGAATAGCCTGGTAATGGCGGTAAGCAACTCGGTTCCAGCTAACTCAAAGTTGAAGTTTGAGGATGTTGTAGGGGTGATTCTAAGTGAGGAAATGCGAAGAAAAAGCTCTGGGGAATCTTCTACTTCAGGGAATGCTTTGACAGTGGAAACTAGAGGGAGACAGAAGAATAGAGGAAACCGTGGAAACTCAAAAGATCGGGCAAGGTCAAAATCCAAGAGCAAGATTGTATGATGGAACTGTGGAAAGCCTGGGCATGCAAAGAAGGACTGTTGGGAGCTTTGGGACAAGAAGAAACAACAAGGAAGAAAACAAGGAGGTAAATGTGGCAACGGGTAATGTATGTCAGGATGCTTTGATTCTTTCTTTGCACAATATTACTGAATCTTGGGTTTTAGATTCAGGGGCTTCTTTCCATGCTACTCCACATAGGCATTATTTTGTTGATTATGTTCAAGGAGATTTTGGGCATGTTTTTCTTGGTGATGATGAGCCTTGCAGCATAGTTGGAAAATGTTCTGTTCAGGTTAAGATGCAGAATGGGAATACTTGGCTATTGAAGGATGTCAGACATGTGCCTACATTAAGATGAAATTTGATATCAGTAGGGCAGTTGGGAAGTGATGGTTGTACTATGATATTTACAACTAGACTCTTGGAAGGTTACCAAGGGTGCTCTTGTGGTGGAAAGAGGTAAGAAGGTTGGAACCTTGTATTTAACCACTGATAGTACTAATGATTGTAATCTTGTGGCTTCATATGCAGATACAACATTATGACACTATAGGCTCGGTCATATGAGCCATAAGGGCATGAACATCATAAAGAAGAATTTTCCTAGATATACAGAAACAGGTTTTGATTTCTGTGAGAACTGCATATATGGGAAACAGAAGCGAGTAAGGTTTCTCAAGGTTGGACCTACAAAGAAAGATAGTAAGTTAGAGATGGTGCATTCTGATGTGTGGGGGCCAACTCAGGTATCATCTCTTGGGGGTTCAAGTTATTATGTTACTTTTATTGATGATGCAACAAGGAAAGTTTGGGTTTATTGTATTAGAAACAAATATGATGTATTTGACACTTTTGTTAAATGGAAAGCCTTGGTAGAGAATGAAACAGGTCTTAAGCTAAAATGTCTCAGGTCAGATAATGGAGGGGAGTATTGCAGAAATGAATTTGATGATTATTGTTCTAAGAATGGAATCCGCAGGAAAAAGACGGTTCCAGGAACTCCGCAGTAGAATGGGGTGTCAGAAAGGATGAACAAAACAATAATGGAACGTGCTAGGAGCATGAGGTTACATGCAGGACTGCCTCTTTCTTTTTGGACAGAAGCGGTGAGCACAACTGTGTACTTGATAAACAGAGGACCCTCAAGTGCCTTGGATGGAGGCATACCTGAGGAGGCTTGGTATGGTAAGAAAGTTGATTATTCATTTCTTAGAGTCTTTGGATGTGAGGTGTTTGTTCATATAGACAAGGATGATAGGACTAAGCTAGAGGCTAAATCAGAAAAATGTACTTTCATTGGTTATGGTGGTGATGACTTTGGATATAAATGTTGGAGTATTAAGGAAAAGAAAATAATTCGATCTAGGGATGTGGTCTTTAATGAGAAACTCATGTATAAGCAGTAGTTGCAGGAAAACAGGGAAGAATCCAAGAAAGAATATGCAGCAGTAGAGGATCTTCCAGATGGGAAAGTGACACATGAATTAGTTCAGGAACCCCCTCAACAGGAACCCCAAACTCCTATATTGAGGAGGTCTTCTAGGGTAAGAAGAGAACCTGAACGTTTTTCTCCTTCTCTTTATTATTTATTACTCACTGATAGTGGAGAGCCAGAGAGCTTTGATGAAGCAATGCAGGTAGATGCCAGGAAGAAGTGGGAGCAAGCCATGGATGAGGAGCATCAGGCTCTCATGGAGAACCAGACATGGGATTTGGTAAAGCTACCCGAAGGAAAAAGAGCATTATAGAACAAGTGGGTGTTTAGAGTCAAAGAGGAAGGAGGCAAGAAAAGATACAAGGCCCGGTTGGTGGTCAAGGGGTTTGCACAGAAAAAAGGTATAGATTTTGATGAGATTTTTTCTCCTGTAGTAAAAATGACTTCTATTAGAACTGTTCTTGGAATAGTGGTAGCAGAAGACTTGCACTTAGAATAGTTAGATGTAAATACTACATTTCTCCATGGTGATTTGGAGGAGGAGCTATATATGCAACAGCCAGAAGGATATGAAGTCAAAGGTAAAGAGGAGATGGTGTGTAAACTGAAGAAGAGCTTGTATGGCCTGAAACAAGCTCCACGTCAATGGTATAAGAAATTTGATAGCTTCATGATGGAGAAAGGTTATATTAGATGTCATTTTGACCATTGCGTGTATACAAAGAAATTTGAGGATGGAAGTTATATTATCCTATGTTTGTATGTTGATGACATGCAGGTAAAAACATGCAGGAAATAAAAGTACTCAAGAAGCAGCTAAGTGAATCCTTTTCTATGAAGGATTTGGGGGCAGCCAAACAAATCCTTGGTATGAGGATATCTCAGGATAGGAAGGAACAGAAGCTGACTTTATCTCAGGAAGAGTACATTAAGAAGGTCTTGGAGAGGTTTAATATGCAGGATGCTAAACCGGTTGGGACTCCTTTGGCAGGCCATTTCAAGTTATCAAAGGAGAAGTGTCCCAAGACAGAGCAGGAGAGAAACCAAATGTCTAAGGTACCTTACTCATCAGCAGTTGGCAGTTTGATGTATGCTATGGTATGCACTAGGCCTGATATTGGCCATGCAGTGGGAGCTGTGAGTAGATTTATGAGTGATCCAGGTAAAGAGCATTGACAAGCAGTAAAGTGGATCCTTCGGTATTTGAGAGGGACCATGGGGACAAGTTTTGTGCTACAGTGGATCAGAACACCACTTTACATGGTTATGTAGATTCAGATATGGCTGGAGATGTAGACAGCAGGAGGAGCACGACAGGTTATATTTACACTGTAGGTGGGACAACAGTGAGATGGATTTCACGACTACAGAAGCTGGTGGCTTTGTCAACCACAGAGGCTGAGTATGTTGCTGCCACAGAGGTAAGCAAAGAGATGATTTGGTTACAACAATTTCTTGAGGAGTTGGGACATAAGCAGGAGGAATGTAAGCTGCATAGTGATAGTCAGAGTGCTATACACCTAGCTAAGAACTCTTCTTTCCACTCTAGGACAAAGCATATATAGTTAAGGTACCATTTCATTAGGACAGCTTTGGAGGAAGAGAAGTTGAAGTTGGAGAAGATTCATACCAGTCAGAATCCTGCAGACATGATGACCAAGGTGGTCACAAGGGAAAAACTGAAGTTGTGTTCAGCTTTGGTTGGTCTTCACAGAAACTAGTGAAGGGTTGAGAAGCTTGCTCAGAGGAAAACTAGTCTCTAAGTGGGAGATTGTTAGGTTATGGAGCTTATTTTCATGTGTGAAAGTGTTGAAGACTATACACTAAGAGTACTGTACACTTTTCATGTGATGTACAATTTTTTTTAGGCGTAAAATTTTTTGGCCTCGAAAAATAACCCGACATATTAGGAAACGTTATGGGTTGTTCTCCCATGGGCGTAGCCATTTTTTGATACCCATGATTTTTTGCCCATAGGTTTATGGGACGGTTTTTTCCCATGGTTTTGATACCCACGGTTTTGTAAAACTACTTAAGCAGTTGTCTATTTATATGGTCTTATACATATGATAGATGAACAAGCAAATGTATTGCAGATGTGTTTTGAATTCAGGTGTGAATTCTGTAGAGTTTGTTGAGCATAGCTCCAAACGGATCTGGGTATTGTATTGAAAGAGCGGTAAGGCTTGTAATAAAATCTGAGCAAGTGATTCTTGGTGGACATAGCCCAAATTGGGTGAACCACGTTAAATACTTGTCTCTCTGTGTTGTGTTATTTTATTTTCTGCACTTTTATTTGAGATCTGTAATAATTTCTGCATATTAGTTTCTACTGTTGTGATTTTGTGAGGGATTATTCTGCATATTTTATCCCTTATTTCCTAACAAATCTGACAAATCATACTGTACAATTTTCACTAGGTTCTCCCAAGTCACTTTGAGTTAGACATAGACTTTCAATTTCACATTAACTTTGGGTCACTTTGAATCTCCCCATGATTCAAGAACCTTTCCAACTGAAATGGGATTCCAGCAACATTAGTGGACGGACATTTATATGTACCCCTATTTGGAAATCAGTTGCATCTCTATTAGTGACCGAAGGGTTATGGATCACATTGAATGGTAAGAGTGTGAACCCTAATGTTTTTATTTAGTACAATGACTTTTTGTACATTCATAGGGCATGGCACTATCTATAGGAATGTGAAGTTTCCCACTAGGTATCTTTAAGAAGCATAATTTCCATTTGTAAGTTCCTAATCTAATACCCATGAAACTAGAACCTTGTATCAAGGGAGGCCCTCACTTCAAACATTGTCAAAGAGAAGATGTTAAATCTTTACATTTGACTACAACTCTACGATATCACATGATAAGTGGATGAATGACAATGTGGTTTGAGGCCTCTTTAGTAGTTCCAATCTAGTGTGCACTGGGTACCCACAACCTAACTAATTTTTATTTTTAAGGATTTCATCCAATCCAATCAGGGTTAATGACATTGAGTTCACATTATTCATACTTTGACTCCTTGTAGAATGCCCATTCAAGATTTTCGATAGATTCCTCTAAAGAAATCAAATTTATTTAGCTAATATTTCTCTTATTAGTTCTTAAAATTCCTCCTTTTGACCATTTTCAAAACCTCCGTATTCTCTCTCAGGAATAAACTTACTATTTTTTGTAGGCTATCTATCATTCCTGCAATTGGTTTTCATCCAATTATACCTCCAAATCCAATGTCAGGTCTCATAATTTACATTGTTAATCAAGTTTAGAACATCCACATCATCCTAGCTTAACTAAGCCTAAATCATGTTTATGCAATCTAATCTAAAAGTCCATTTTTGAGCTTCGTATTCCCATCATGTACATTTTTTACAAGTATTAATCTTCCATTTGGATAACTATAAATGGTTAATGTTGCCATGCCTACCTAATTAGAATAACCCATTACTGACAACTTTACTTTAAGTTCTCTCAAGTTTTGGTTCATAGGCATTATGAAACCATTTGTCATAGCTTTAAAAGCTATAGAAAATCGATCTTGGTGATACTCCATTCTTGATATCAAACCCATTTGTCAATCAACCACTCTAAGGAAAATAACTTACACAATTTGATTGCTTTCTATATAGGTTGATTTTCATAAGTTTTCCTGGATTAGAGTCTAGATGCATGATATTTTTGATGATTTTTTCAATTGTAGCATGCTTTCATGTTAGTTTCTCTTGTTTAACTATAAATCCTATATATAAACATGATAGGGATAGCAAAGCTTTGAACTTCTTTACAAAATCCTAATTCCAACTTTAGTGCAACCCTTTGAGCAAAGGAAATGTCCATACATTTACGCCCAGTAAATACTTATGTTACCATTTTCCATTAAGGAGTTTCCCTCCCCAAGAAGTTGGTTGTCTTTAGTTTCGAAATGATATTCATCATACAATCTTTGTGTATGACTTTGGATAGTTTCTAAGCTTTCTATCCATTAGTTTCAATGACCTAATAATTAGTTATCTAATCTTGTACTAGATTAGTTTCAAATTTTTCCCGTAGATTAGTTCAAGTTTTTGATGTCTTCAGTGCACATTTTATTCACAATGGACATGAATGATTCCTTTCTTACACTAATCATGTAGCTCAGGTTAGTCAATGATTTTTTTTCTCTCTACTAATTTCATAAGGACACAATGCTACTTGCAAAACCTTGAACCAAATGGATAATGTTATCGATATTTTTGAGAAATCATGTTTCTTAGCCACTTTGTGAAATCTCTCACGCCATTATGTGCACGCATGCGCAAATCTCACTATTTACATTTACACATTATTCTCGTCACCAAATAGGGGATACAATGCACCAATAAAGTTTACATGCATGAAAAATGGGGCTCTATTTACAAACAGTGGCGCATGCATCATTAGCAATCTTCCCGCCATAACGTCTCATTCTCATACAAATGATGCTCACTCCATTTTTCATACTGTCTTGGAAAGGTATTGAAGTGAACTAAATAATGGAAACATATTTGGTGGTTTTAAGTCTACCAAAAATTTAAGGTGTTCATTTTTATTAAACTACTCCCTTCATAATTCCACTGTCTACCATGGATTTGGAAAATTTGGTCTTTGATGTTCTAACACCTCTGCAAGTACAATTCTGAATCTAACTTATGATTATTGTAGGGTGTTTATTACATCACTCGATAGTGACTTCTCCACTTGTTTAATTAGGAACACTAAATAGTGCATGATTTAATCATGATGCTTAAAGTCATGTATGCTCTTCCCTCGCACCTTTTAGGTGATCTTTGGAATTAGAAACGATTCTTAAGTCATTTTGATGCTTTGAGGTTATTAGGAATATTTGAGTGGAAATTGGATAAACTTGGCATAGTTGAATTAAAATTATTTTTCCATTTTGATATCTTTTTGGATTTTTGAATACAATCACGTATGCTCTTCTCTTGCGTCCTTGGACGAGCTAGAGAATCAGAAATGATGCCTTCTCTTTTGATGGAAAACTACTAAAAATCGTCATACAGGACCAAAACACCATTGATTTCCAAAGAACGGAGGAATAAAAAAAAGTCAGAAAACTACTAATACAGTTGTTATACAGGTTTCCAAATGGTGTTCGAGAAAACCACATCTAATTAAAAAAGATAAAACAAACAACATATTCAAAACATTGTATTGTAGGTTTTGGAATAGGGTACATCCCTCTCCACTCAACTGGAACATAACTCCATTGGCATAATGCCTTACGCTACAACAATGGGGGTGGTTCCGGGAACCCCAAAGTAGTCCACGTAAGAGGGAACCTTGTGGACAAAACGGGAAGTGCTCCGCACTACTTATCTGACTAGTAATTCCTTTGTGAGTTGGAGTTACAAGTTTCCCCTACGCAACCCTTTTAAGTACACAATTGGATGCATTTGATGCCCACTATGCTTGAAGGGGGAAAAGCTGAGATACTCCCTAACTAGTCAGTACAACTATTGATGGTGAATCACAGCACCCCTAAACGTTTGTAACTCAATAGGTTGATACTTTCAGTGTGATTGCATAACATGGAGCTTTTCCAAGTGTGGGACCTTGTGAATCAGGAAAGCTCTCCGGATGAAGGCTGGTTCCTATTCTTCTGTTCAGATGCACACATAAAAATGTAGAGGGCTTATTAAAAAACTTAAACTAACTTGCCAAGGAGACAGGGTAAGAAGATGCATAAAAAATAAACCTAAACTAACAAAGGTGATGCACCGAGGAATGAAGAAACATCTGTCTTCCCAATAAACACAAACCACTAAAATGCAATGCAAGATCATGCACAGATAACTAGATTTGTAGTGAAAGATCAGGAGGATGCAAATGAACACATAGAGGGTTGAGAATCATCCACAGACATGTACTATTTTCTCCAAATATTGATACAATACACTACAAAATTCTAAGAGGCAAAGTTAGATTACAGTTTTAGATGAGAGGTTTGAACTCCACAAATTCACCTGCCAAAGAGAAGAAGGGAGGGGTGAAACAAGAATTTCCAACCTTTAGAAAGAATCCCCTCCTTACAATTTATAGGAAGAATGAGAGAGAAAAGAGAGAGGAATTCCAAATCTACCCCAACCACCTCCAGGTTGCATTTAATTCATCTCATTATGACGGCGGGTGAGAACCTTAGCAAACCCAAAAAAATGGAAAATCCAAAAATTCCAACCTTGCGTGAATCTAAGCTCCCTGTAAAAAGTTATGGCCATTTGAATATCTCTGTCAGGGTTTGCTTTCTATAGGGTTCGGGTTGTCAACGCTCAAAATGTTGTGCCTCCTGAAGATGCACCTCGGCGTAACTATCCTCATGTTAACATACTCTTAGGTGCACCATAGGCACTGAAAATGTGGTGTCGACACTTTGTGTTGTGCACCCCCAACTTGCGCCTTGGGAGCGAATTTTTGCATGTCAACACTTTGTGATGTGCGCCCCCAACCTGCGTCTTGGGCGCAAATTTTCGCATGTCGAAACTTTGTGCTGTGCACCCCCATCCTACACCTTGAGCATGAATTTTTGCATGTCGACACTTTGTGCTGTGTGCCCCCAACTTGCACCTTGGGCGCAAATTTTTGCATGTCGACACTTTGTGCTGTGCGCCCCCAACCTGTGCCTTGGGCTCGAATTTTTTCATTTCGACACTTTGTGTTGTGCGCCCCCAACCTGCGCCTTGGGCGCAAATTTTTGGATGTCGACACTTTGTGCTTTGCGCCTCCAACCTATGCCATGGGCGTGAATTTTGGCGTAAATAAATGTCAGGTTTTGAGGTCCTTTGATTTCCATATTATTGCATTGTCTATATTTACCCGGGGGGAGATATATACAACAACAACTTTTTGGGTAAATCATCCCACTCATGGATAATCTTTGCAGTACCTAGGATAAGAGAACCACTTAGGAAAATATACTTTGGCCAGGAGCCCACTTTGACCATTCTAAAAAATGTGTTGAGTTTTAAGACATCATTTTCATCATGAAACGTGTGACAGGTTACTCTGGCCTAGCTCTTCACTTACCTTAAGGTAAGGCGAAACTATGCCAAAGTAAAGACAACATTTTTTCACCCCTATTTTGATCTGCCTCCTTCACCTTCTTTTGACACTTTTTGATCAAAGGAAGGGTGAATACCTTTGTGTTACCAATTGATTGATTCTACCTCTTTTTTTTCCATTTTATGCCCATCCATGTTTGCGGCTGGGTAAGTTAAACGTCTAAAGTGTGTGGAGGCGTATTTATATCATTGGTAGCCTTTGTGATCTTGATACCCATGTCAGGATCGTCATCATAGTTAGGATTGATTCATCATTTTATCTCCCTTTGACATGTTACCTCATTCGCATTGTCTCAACATAATTAATATACTTATGTCATGTTTCTCATAAACATGATCTAAGTTTCCCACATTGTGGCATTACGCTGCCCACGTTTTAACACATCCTTAGTATAATTTGAATTAGTTTGATTTCAATTATTTTCCTAAATCTTGAAAGGTACCACTTACTTTGTTTGCATCATTTCAATACCACTTTGACACTAATATCTCACTTCTCCGCGAAGCTTGATAGACGTGTCCAATTGGTGTGGTTACCTGGCTTACATTTGTAAACCCCACCCTTTAACATTTAGGTCTTGTTGGTTTTTGAACTTGTCATGGTATCCTTTGATTAGGAGTCGCATTTACCCTTTGTTAATATTTACGCCTTGTTCATTTCGATCTTGATGTAAATATTTACATTATGTTGATCATCTTTAACATCAAATTATCATTTTCCATGCACGTTTTGCATAGGGAGTAGTTCCTTGTTGATTGGATTTGTGTTTCACACTTGCGTGATTGTTCCTTGTGATTATTCATCTAGATAAATAATTTTTTTTGGGGAAATCCCTTTTGATCTCATTGAGATTGCATCATCACAATGTTTATTTTCCTTTGACCCCCTTCAAAAAATCACACACTCATCTTCGTACTTATGAAATGTCTAGTTGGTTGTTGTTATGCTTCCCAGATGGACATAACACCTTCTTCACTTTGAAGAAGTTTTATCACACTATCCAGGCCTAGATATTTGAGATTAAAATGACACCAACAATGACTGATTATCACGCAGTTCCTCATTCTTATGACAATAAGGAATTCAATTTTTGGTGTTCACATCAAAGGATGTCCATCATGACTAAACCTTGTTTGGTTCTTCGTGCTATAATTCCCATTTAGGAACTTGTTCCCCACCTTCATCTTGTAGTCAGTGGTATGATTTGGATGCTTCTGATCCAAATTATTATTTGAGTTCCCCCCACTTTTCTTCTAATTATAATCCAAAAATTTCCTCTTCCTTTAAGGATTCCAATCCAGATATTTCCTCTGACTCTTCTGATGATTTAGATCCAAACTACTATTCTAATCCAAACTACTATTCGGATTCATCTAATTTGACTCCTAAGTCATCTAATATGACTCCTACGTCGGGGTCCTCCCTTTCTTTGCAGGACCCCTTTTATCAGTCACCTCAACGACGTCTTCTTCCTTTGAAGATACGTGTGACTCCAAATCCCTCCAATCAAACATCTAATACAATTCTTGAATCCCAGTCCTCTCTTTCTTTGCAGGACCCTTGTTATTATTCATCGAGTGTGATTCTTGAATCACGGTCCTCCCCTTCTTCGTTAGGACCTTCTTCATCAATCACTCCTAATAAATATTCCTTCTTTGAAGATTTGTGTGACTCAAAGTTCTTTGATTCAAACATCTGAATCGACCCATGCATCGCAATCTACAGACTTTGGACTTAATCCTACTAGTTTACAGATGATATACCACTGTCTAGGTAGGTCCACACCACCTTCTTCTATTCCTGAGACATATAGCTACACATCTTCTTCGTCTCTCATCTCATCTTCTTATATCAATCATCATCAAATGTCTTATAAGTCTTCCACACGAAGTGAACCTCTTTTGACCAATCAACCCCTGGTGGTCGATCAACAAATCATACCGATTGACCTCTTTCAGAATGAAGAAACAATCAAGGCATTTATAGGGGCACATGAATATATTCTTTAGAAGATTATGAGAAAGGATTCTCTTTAGACTTTGATGTGCCCGCATATTCTGAGAAAAATGTTACTTCCATTTATTGAGAAATAGAGGAAGAGCCTCAAATCATGCAACTTGATCCTCCTCTTATTCTTCCAACTTCACATTGTTCATTAAGTGAGGAAACTCCTAGGTCTTACATTGATCCATGGCCTATCTTCTCATCATCCAATCACTCCTTGTCTATCATAATTCCTCAATCACAATCTCTTATGGGGTTAACACCAAGTAGTCCTTCATCTTCGTCTAGGTGTGGGTCACCTTCTAGCAGCCCTTCCTCTACGATTTGTGGGAAAGTTTTTAGTAGCCCCACTATCTTCTATTCTTGGTGCACATCTAGCTAGCCCCTTGTCTTCTAGGTATGGATCACCCCCGGGTATTCCATCATCTTCTATTCTTGGGCCACATCCTAGTAGCCCATTATCTTCTATTCTTGGGCCACATCCTAGTAGCCCATTATCTTCTATTCTTGGGCCACATCCTAGTAGCCCTTCTTCTTCTATTTTTGGGCCACATCCTAGTAGCCCTTCTTCTTCTATTCTTGGGCCACATCCTAGTATCCCTTCGTATTCTATCTATGGGTCACATCCTAGTAGTCCTTCTTCTTCTATTCTTGGGCCACATCCTAGAAGCCCTTCATCATCTTATATCAGTAGCTCATCTCCCGGTAGCCCCTCCTCTTCAATTCTTGGACCATATCCATTTCATCCATCACATATTTCTTCTATCAATGGTTGTGGCAAGCCCATGGTCATTTATCACATCAGTTATAAACGTCCACGTTCACTTTCTTCTCCTTCTCAGAATAAGAAAATTCACGCGTTAGCTTATAAGAAACCCAAACAGTTTCTTAGTCAAAACTCAGATCAAACTGTAAAGAGCTATATAGCTCCCAACAAATCAAACAATCTCAAAATTCTAAATCAAGCGCGATTCAAGAACGTAAATCAACATAACCATCAAGTATGGCGCAAAGTGCATAAACCTCTGGATAGGGAACTGAAGCTCTCACATATGAAATTTGTGTTTAAAAAAAAATCACAGTCATTTATTGAGTGTGAACTCACCTCAATCATCGAGATTGGGGGATAATATCACTCTCGATAAACAAACACACCTAGTCTCCCTTATTAAGGAAGTCGCAAACATTATTGTTGGATCTTACCACATACAGTGAATTTGTTAGTCCCAACCTCTTAAAACTGTCAAAAATATAAAAAAATAAAAAACAATTAAAAAATCAAAGGTACAAAGATCAAACATTGCAATCAGGTATTGTGTACACATGGATGTTTCTTTCTTCCCTTCCTTGCTATTTTTCTGCAAGTCTCCCTACCATTTTCATCCCTTCGATGATGTTTTGGTTAGCTTATTCACATGCATTTTGTGACATTTATCTCTATGGTATCCATTTGACCCTGGTCTTTTATCACCTTGGTAAATTAAAGAACGACTGACCTCTTAGAGATCCTATCACATTCACCATCTAATAAACTTGTTGCGAAGAACTTTTGGACATTTTTGTTGACACTAGCCAATGTCGTCATCACAATCACTTCCACCTCCTTCCATCAAGCCATCAGTGGTTCTTAAACCCCTTGTCAAACAAGAGATTTGAAATAAGTTTTCAGAAAGTAAAAGAATCAAAATCAATCAAAAATCAAAAGCTAAAAGCTACAAAGAAAAATCAAATTGATATATTACTCTCTCTTGGGGTATTTCCAATAATCTCTATCGGGGATATGGACACCTGACTGGTGGTAGATCAATGTTACGATTAGAATCAAATGCATCTCCGTCAAGGCTATGGACACATAGCTGGCAACGGAGCAATGTACGGCTATCCTTCCACCCTTCATTCACAAAATCACCTTTTAAAATCAATCATCCCTACACTTTGGCTACGGTGTCTTCACTTGTCTATTAAATCTTCCCTTTAAGAGGTAATTAAACTCCACATGCACACATTGGATCTCTATGAGTAAATAGGATTAGTATGTTACCAAGTGTCTTTTTTGGACCTTGTTCAGACTCTTACTCTAGTCCATATCTCGTCTCATGATTTGTGCCTTTGGTTAATCACTTCTTCACCGTGAGCCTTCTAAGCTACATTCATATCATTCACATCGTTCTTCTACTTTGTTCAAAACATACATGTGTATAAGATTATCTTTTTGCCATGTTTTCAGACACCTTTGTCCCCTTTCACAAAAACAATCTTCCACTTCCTTTCTATCATGTGCTTTTAGGCCAACTTACACTGGGGGCATCCTTGCTTCCTCCCAGTTGACTTCATTAGTTTGCATTCACCATCATGTTGAACCTATCCATAATGACCTTGGGTCCTGCTTCTACCTGTGAAGAGTTTTCCTTTGAATACTCCCACCTAATCGCTGGGGCATTTTTACATCTTCACCTTTCTCGCATGCACGTGGCCTTATGCCCTTGTACATCCCATCTATCGCTATGGGGAATCCACGCTTCCTTGTCTTCTTGTACATTGTTTCAGAAAAATTTCAAGGAAAAAATCATCCAAAACATTCAAATATGTTAGAAAAATCATAAAAAACATTCAAATATGTTAGGAAAATCATCCAAAACATTCAAATATGTTATAAAAATAAAAAAAATCAAATATGTTAGAAAAATCATTAAAAACATTCAAATATGTTAGAAAAATTACAAAAACAATCAAATATGTTAGAAAAATCACAAAAACATTCAAATATGTTTCAGAAAACTTCTAAAAATTGAAAATCATCCTACAAAATGTCACTCTTTTGTTCTCACATGTCCATGTGCATGACGCGTGGATCATCTGGATCTACCTCCATCAACAAAAGTTAGGCTTCTTACTTCGTCTGTACTCTAGGGCACAACGAGTTGCCTGGTATTGTTTTGTAGTGCACATTGATTTTTCATCAGACCGAAGTGTCCTCCATTTTCCCTTTGCATGTATCCTTTCTTGGGGCACCATCATTAACCCTTGTCATTAATTTGAATAGGTTAGAACTGAAACTTGATAACAAAAACATGGTACTTGTTTCTCTGTTAGGTTTAGCTTGTTTACTTTCTCGTATTTCATTGCATTATGTATGTTGCATGGAGTTAGGCATCTTTTACTTTCTCGTATTGAATTGCATTTTGTATGTTGCATGGAGTTGGTGTTTTTAGCAATGGACATTTGTCTATATATGGATTTTCATGTCATACTACACTTTTCTTCATTCTTTTTTAATAAGGACTGATGATGAAGATCACTAGCAATATGATTAAAAATAAAGTTGTTTAAAAGGCACTAGATGGATGGGTAGCGCATTCCCTCTTCCTCATGCTCCTTTTCTTCTATATCCCCTTTCTTGTCTTCTTCTCTACACTATTCTTTCTTTTGTTCTCTTTCTATCATCTTATCGATTGTCAATCTAGTTCTTCTATCACCCCATCAACAATCAAGGGGGCATCCTTCATTATTCTCATTTTTCTTCTATCCCTTCAAGATTTTCTACTTGTTTATACTTGTCTACTTTATTTGAAGTGACGTAACTTACGTCACCCCAAAGAGGGGCAAATGTAGACACCTAAAATATGCTTACACTCAGTATTTCATCCAATCCAATCAATTAACGACACTTCGTTAAATCCCCATACTTCGATCCATTCTCGAATGCCCATTCACGACACTCTTTCAGTCATACTCCTCCGATAATCAGCTTATTTTAGCTAATATCTCTCTTATTAGCTAAACATTCCTCCTTTTTGACCATTAAAAACCTCCCTAGTTCTCTCTAGACCACTTCTATTGGCTTTGTAGGCTATCTATCAGTCATAATTGGTTATCCAAACCCCTCCCAACTCTCAATGAGTCTCTAATCACTTACTAATCAAGTTTAACTAGCCTAATCCTAGCTTAACTAAGCCTAAAGCATGTTTATCCTAATCTAATCTAAAAGTGATTTTTGAGCTTTACTCCCACATGCACCCAAAGTTCAAACTCTTCCATTTGGAAAACTATAAATGCAAGGCCAAGCCTACCTATTCAACTGACCACTTTATAGACAACTTTACTCACAAGTCCTCTCTCAAGCATTTTGGAAAGGCATTAGAAACCATTTGTGATAGCTTTAAGCTATAGAACATTTGGATTTTGGCCATACTCCATTATTAAGAGCTCCCCCATCTTGCATCAATCCACTCCTAAGGAAAACAACTAATCACACAATTTGATTGCTTAGGATCTATACTAGGTTCACTTTCATTAAGCTTTCATGGATTAGAGAGTAGTATGCATGTTATTTTTTTATGTTTTTGTCAAATTCGTAATTCTTTCATGTTAGTTTATCTTGTTTAGCTCTAATCCTATGGTGCATGGATGAGTTAGCAAAGCTTTGAGTTTCTTTAACCTCATTCCATAGCTTGTGCAACTTTCCATTGCATACAGTGACCCAACTATTTGATTATTTTCAATTTGCATATATTCAATCATGACTCATTATCCACAAACACCCATCTTATCTTCTGGTGGGTAAAAAATACATCTATATATAGGGGAAGATTATGTGTGTGATCGTCATTAGGGATTTCCTTGTGGTTAAATTAGATGTCTTATGTTAGTGAAATGTTTACCATTGCGGCTTGTAAATGTGAGGGGCTACTTCCATTGGCACTCCTGACCCCTGGAGAGTTTTGTATAGGATGCCCTTATGTACATTCAATATTTTTAAGAAGGTCCAAGCTTGAAATATTGGTAGATATTTTCTCTAGTTTCTCTAAAATGTTGTACTGACCATCCTGAGGGTTAGACAAAGGAGGTTCATATATCGTGAGACGAGCATGCCTTGTTAGTGCAGCGTAATATTTTTCCCTTGATCCTAATGGTATTCACATGCTCATCATAAGATCGAACACATCCAATGAGTGAGTCGTAATGATTGTTATCAATTTTGGCATACAGATAGTTTGCGGCTTTGTAACTTTGGGGGTGCTTCTCCGTCATCTAGCTTCTTACCCATTTGGATTATCATGTTTAGGGAATGGTTCTTTGTATATCCCCATCTTTTCATTTGGCATCTTGCTTCTCTCTGGTGCATCAATTTCTATCTCTCCGTTATCAATAAGATCTTGAATGAAGTGGTGAAGTCTTAAAAACTTGTCTGTCTTGTGTCCCTTTACATGATGAAAATCACAATATTCATGCTCTTTATGTACCATGAAGGTTTAAGAGCATTTTCATCAAAGGGTTGTGTCGTAGGATAAGTCACCATGTGAGTTGTGTCCAATTGTTTCAAAATTATAGATAAAGACTCATTAAGAGTAGTGAACGTTTTATATTTGGCTAGTGGTTGGATCCATGCTTTGGTTAGTTATAAAAGGTTGCCTGACTTGAACTGCTTGTATACATTTGGAATGCATGATTCCTTCTCCTACCACACTATTGTTTTTGTTAAAGATCTTTTACTTTTCTGTCAGTTAGGTAAATTTATTATCCTTGGAAGATGATTTGATAGTTCATTTTGTAATGAGGGATTTTTCTATTTATATGCCCTTCTCAATGACCACTTCAAAGCTCTAAACACAATTCTATTGTAAATGAAAATCGATGTCCAAGTTTAAATTTGGTACAAAGATGCTAACAAGTTACTTTTCAGGTATTGAGCAAGGGAAACAACTAGCTAGCCCCTGCCATCTTTGTAGAAAACTTGTGAAGGTTTCATTTGGACGTTATTTAGTATTACACAAGTCTACCACATTTATGTCACTTTCCATGTTGTATAAGAAATGTCGTACACACCTCTCTTCTAGTTCAGGCCATGTGAAGATAGACCCACAAGGTAAGCGAGTAAACCATTCCAAGGCTTGTCCTCCTACACTTTTCGGAAAGAGCCATATGAGGTAGTTGTCGTTGTAGGCCACTTCTTGGCATACCATATACAAATGTTTCACATGATCGTGTGGATTACTTTTCCCTCTATACTTGTCAAATTTGGGCATGTCAAATTTCTTAGGAAAGGGTTGAAGCAACAAAGCCTTATCTAATGGATGGGGAAATAATTCTTCATATTGATATCTTTTTCTATTTCCCCTATTATTTTCTTAAAGGTTTGTGAGTGTTGCTTTCATAAATTGTATTTCTTGTGAAATAAGTTGTTTCTTTAGTGGGGAAAGCTAGCATACACACACGAATATATTTCAACATTCATCCCTCTTGGTTTTCTATGTGAAGTTCAATATTTTTTTCCTTAGGTTTCTCTTGATGTACATTTTTGTTTGTTTTATTTTGTACATGAGATGTTAGTAAATCTAATTTCTAACTAATTTTCTGAATTTGTTATGGCATAGTTACTTCTTCCTAATGAAGTTCTTCATCATCTTCAATACATGGGATTTATTCCACGTTTTCATGTTCTATTTGTATTCTATGTTTCATCTTGATGAATGCTAATTTATAGCCCACCATGATCTTGTTTTCTACGTTATATGTGGAAGCATGTCCATGTGCTAAAATGTCTTCCATGTTAATGAGAGGTGGTTCTTCCTCATTAGCCTCATTTGTGGGTGGAATAGTTTCATGTTCTATTGGCATTTCTAGCAACTAATTCCACCACTCTCGCAAGTACCTGTTATCCAAAATTCACCCCTCAAGGTAATTTTGATAGCATGCATCAAATTCTTCAGTCTTAAGCAAGTAGATTGATTCAATGCCCAAAATCATGTTATAGGGGTCCCCTTGGTTTCTCTCTAACTCCCCCATCCAAGGAAAAATCCCAACAAGTTAGGAAAAAAATGAAAAAATCCAAAAAATGAAGCCACAGGCTTGTTTTAATGCATTGTAGGTTTGGAGGGCTGGTGGGTCATACCACTGCGGGTCGTACCAAGGTTTTTCGTACCAAGTTTGAAGCCGAAATACAAAGAAAATTGGCGAAGTCGAAACTTTTTATCCCAGGTGGTCCGCGGGACATTTGGGGAAAAGTATGCATGAGACTTGAATTGGCCGATTTTCCACAAGTCATTCTATTAAGAGTGGCACAGAGATTTTCATCTAAGACAGTCACGACAAAAGTACGCACGGGACATTCAAAGGAGAAATCACCGCACAAGGAGCCAAGCTAAGTACATGCGGCCGATATGGAAGTCAACAGCCCAGTCAATGGTGGTTGCGCAAGGACAAGGAGGCCTAAATCAGCCAATGCTTAAGAATGTGTCTAAAACAGTTGGGACACGTGGACCCGATTTTTCTGAAATAGCCGCAACAAAGAGTAAAAGTCAAAGTTTGACGTCCCGAACTTCAAACGGCCCATAACTTTTGACTCCGAGCTATTGATTTTTATAAAATTGGACTTTCTGGATTGAGCACAACATCCTCTGCATCACAAAACTAGATTTCTTAATTTTGATGAGGGTAGATATATTTAAATACAAGAAAAATATTCAGCTCCGTTCAGTTAATGCTCATTCCAATCAAATGACAAAAAATGCCTGGCAGACCCAAAATAGCTACTTGCGCTCAGAATGATCATAACTTTTGCATTTCTCAAAAAAATCACACAAAATCGGTACTGTTGGAATCATGGATTCAAGCCTAATGCACGTAAATCAAGAAATTTTGGATTTTATGATAAATAGTTTGACATTTTTCATAAAATGTGGCCGGTTTCATGACAACATTTTATTTGGTAGTTGGGAGTGCAATTAAGAGGCATGGTCATCATTCTTTCTCTGCTATAGCACCTGGGACTGCATGGGGAGCCTTTTGTAAATAACATACAATCATTTCCACTCCATTTAGTTCCTCTTACAAGTGGTTGAAGGACAAATTTTGGGATTTTCCATTTTCCCCTTCTCTCTCTCTTCTCATTTTTTCTATAAATTAGAGTGTTGGGCTCATTGTAAAGGGGGAGGTAGTTTTGTTGCAACAAATGCTCTGTCAAAATTGCTTTGTGAAGATAATGTGTTTGTAAGGCCCTTGTACTAGACTCCTTGCATGATGATCCATGGCCCTTATCTTGTAACAAATTGAACTGTGCATATCACGAAGAAATAAAATACAAGTTTGTGGATGCATCATCCCCTGTTGTGATTTCTTGCATTCTTCCTACCCCTTCAACCTTGATTACAAGTGTATTGTGTCTAACCTTCCTGCTATTACAAAGATCCAATATCATTGTGCATGTATAGAAATATTGTTGTGAATGCATTTTTAGATTGCGAAGAACTGTCATCACCCCTCCTAATATAGACTTTACTTCTAGTTTTTCACCACATTGGAAGACTACACTCACACCCTTCCTTTTCTGGTGTATCACCGCTTTAGTGTAGGCTATCATTTTCTATGGATTCTCTCTCCTTGGTCCCTTAGAAATTTAGATTAGAATAGTTATTTTACCCTAAATTTGAGTAAAATGTTGGCAAGTAGTTTAGGAGTAATAACTAGCTTTCTTTTGGAGTTCTATCTCAAGTAGCATAGTCCCACAACTTGGAGATAGTACCCATGTTATTCCAATCACACCGTGAGCTCAAATATATGCACTTGTGTAAACATAAGGGTGTTGTGATTTGGTGATAATAGTACATTGTCTAATTTTATGAAAAGGAATTCATCTAATAGGGTGGGGTTAAAGTCAAACACCGCGCATGGTGATCTTGCTTCATCACCACTATGATCTTTCATCTATTCTCCTTCCTTTTCTATGGAAAAAAAAGTTCCTAAATCATGACCAATAAAGGTATTTGACCCTTTTTTATTGGATGTTTCCCATGGTTGTTTTTAAATAACTTGTCTTCTAGCTCCCAATCTTGTTTTTGGGGCCATGATGTGTGATAACTTCACTAAGGTGTTTTAAAAAATTTCAAAATGGTATTGTCTAAACCTAAGTGGAAGTTTATAAATGTCCAAGAACGTCAATGGTTTAAAGAATGATGAATGTAAAATAATAAATGTGTCAAAGGTTATTTTCTTAAAAGAATAAGTTAAAAGTGACAAACAATATACAATCACTCAATGCTAGTTTTCAGACCAATACAATCAAAATGTCGTACTTCCTAAGTTTGTTTTTAAATAGTAGTTGATGTTTAAGATGGTTAACAAAATGTCACCACTTATGTCAAGTTCAAATAAATGAGCAAGGCGTAAGTAAAAAAAAGAAGTTAATATGATCCCCAAACAAAGTATACTAAAAGTGAGCTTGAATCCAATCAAGACCTATATCTCAAAAAGTGATAGCTATGATTATAAGTGACACAACAGTACCCCTAAGAAATGTTAACCAAAATTTTCATAAAAATAAGGTATTAATATCAAAAAGATATTGATATAACATACACACATGTTAAAACTCAACACTTTTCATAATCGAGGTAATGTTTGAAAGCAAACTAATGCTAGTGTATACCTAGAAATTGTTATAATGTGTGTAGCGTAACATTACAATCTAAGTTTAACTACACATGATTTTGAACACAATCATTAATAGATACAGAGCAGGTGCCAAGGACATGATTATTAATTTCAATCGTATTTTTAATGATGTTTTTAAAATTATGCATGCTTCGGAGGTCGCCAAAAGTAGAGATGGTATAGAGTCGAATGAAATTAAAACTTTTACCGTTGTGCAGAGCAGGAACAATACTAGAAAAATGGGGGGACCTCTATGCAAGCCCGAACCCATTCATGGTCTAGCCTAGAAAAATTACACAATTCTTTGGCATTATCTAAAAATGGGGGGTAATTCAAATCTCATTGAAAAGATGTAGGGTTTTGACCAGGAAATCTCGGTGAAATTTGCAAATGGTTGGAGAAAACATACTGTTGAGTATGGAGAAGTTAGGGTCCAAATCTCTAAGGAACTCATCACCCAGGTCAGGGGGCTGAACCTGGCTGGAGCTAAGTTCTTCAACAAAAGATCCGACCGTGAGGTTGAGGCCAAAAAAATTCTTGAGGAAGGAGAGCACCTTGAGTTTGTCGCAGCTGGAATAAAAGTGGCCTCTATCCCTTAGCCCTTTGTTGAGATAGCGTGGATGATGGTAAATTATGTCACACTTGAGGGAAGATATGGCACCATTCCCTTAAAGCATTTAATATTTCTCAATCATTTCTGTAGGAATCTAACCCTCAATTTCCCACATTATCTGGTGAATTTCCTGGAGAGGTTTGTTTTAAAAGTCCACAATCATGCCTGGGTTATACCCCTACACTAAGGTCTGATTCTGCTCATCCACCACTAGTGCATCTCTTGCTCTCACCCTCTACCTACTCCCCCTGTTATTCTCCCTATCCTTGCTAACAAAGGTCTAGACTCTGCTACCTCTAGCAGAAAGATGAAAGGCAAAAAGGCTAGGTTTTCTCTGCCTTCTTCACAAAGGATTCTGTGTAGCCATAAGGATATTGAACTTGTCGAGAACTTATTGGATATAAGTAAACCTGTTGAAGAATGCAAAGATGTGGATCTTCTTACTAGGGTTGGAAAGCTTGAAGAGGAGATTAAATACCTCAAAAATGCTCCTAGAAATTTGGAAAAAACAAAAGGAAAGAGGAAGTTAAAATTTTTTGAGGACAATGATACTACTGCTGAGATTTTTAAGAAGCTCCTTTCACTTGATGCCAGGCTGGGCAATGCCAAGGGCCATCACAATTACATCATCTCTGCATTGAAATATGTTTATAATTTTATGGAGCAGCACATGAGTAGTGTTTGCAGCCTTATTGGCATTCTTGATGACATCTGGGATTCTAATGAGACTCGTGACCTTGCCCTTGCTCAGGCGGACATGAATGATCCTTCACATGCCACAACCATTGTGTTATTCACCTCTCTTCAGAAAATTAAGGTCAAGATTTACAGGGTAGTCAAATAGTGCAGTGCGCAGGTGTCATTTATTTGCTGTGAAGTTGTTGTTTTTTGGAGGTTTTGCTATTGTTTTCTTGTTGGGATGCCCTGTTTTGAATCCCTCTTTGAATTATTTTGGTCCTTTTGTTCTTCTTCAGATCTCAGTTTGGATAGATCTTTTTGTACTCACTTTATTGATATATCTATCTTTTGAACCTACATGTTTAAGGCATTTAGCCTTTCTTAGTTGGGTTTTCTCCTTCTGGTATCTAGCTACTTGATCCTTTTTGTACTCAGGGTATAGTCCCTTCAAAACTATTTATCCTTAGTAAAAAAATGTTACAATCTAGACACTTAGGCCAAGTTTGTAAGAAACAATATGTAAGTATCAAAATTATCGTGATATAATATAAACAAGATAACAATTCAAAGGAGAATCAAGATAATGAATCAATCCTAACTACAATTAATGATATTGACTACGGTATCAAGATCAAAAAGGTTGCAAATGATATGAAAATATCTCCGTGCACTTTAGACGTTTAAAAACTTAGCCAAAAACATGGATGAGCGTAAACAGACACAAAATTGGCTAATACAATCAATTGGCAACACAAATGTAATCACTCCTCTCCTGATAAAAAAATTGTCAAAAGAAAGTGAAGTAGATCAATTGGTGTTGAAGAAAGTTTGGTTTCACTTCGGCAGTGTTTCACCTCGCCTTAGGGTGAGTGAAAAACTAAACAAAAAGTAATGCTTCACAATCTCTGTGATGAATGATGCTTTGTTTAAACTTTAAAGGAATCTCCTCTTGCTCGACAAAAAAATCGATGCCGAGAAATTTCTCCCTTTGCGATGGCTCTCAACTCAATTTTTTTTTATATGGTCAAAGTTGGCTCTTGGACATGATAACTTCCTAGGTGGTTCACTCAACTAGGTGTCACAAGTTATCTAGAAGTGAGCTCTATTTGCCAAGGTTTCCCAAGGATTATCCCAACTTTACTTTAACCCCTTCAAGCAGTATGGGAAATAAATGCGTCCATTGTGTAATCTCACTAGGGTCGCGATATGGATAATTTTGACGTTAAATATCATGTGTATAACTAGTCAAGTAGGTAGTGCAAAGCACTTCCCATTTTTTCCATAAGGATCCCTCTTACGTGGACTACTTTGGAGTTCCTAGAACCGCCCCTATTATTGTAGCTTAAGGCTTATTCCAAAGGGGTTATGTCCTAGTTAAGTGGATGGGCCGTACCATTATCCAAACCTATAAATATAATCTTTTGGTTGTGGTGTATTTATTATCTTGTATATGTTGGTGCTCAATTGTAATCTCACCCCTTTGTCATTTAAATTTTTTAGCCCGCCTAGTTAGAATTATTTTTTGTCTCCCTATATGGATGCGTGAAAACTTTGTCCTTCATTTAGATGACGTTGTCAGTCCTTTCCTTGGGTCATGGATCACATTGAGTCTTGGTATTATTTACACTCTTCTCTCCATGGGAAAAATTTTCTTGTTGGGAATTTTCCACGATTGTCTCTCCTCTGTAAATCCTATCCCAACATCCTTGGATATGTGGTCTTTTCTGATTGGATGCAGTGTGGTAGGTCTATTTGATATTTTGATGCATTATGGAGAAGGGCTTAATATTATAAGGTAAATGCCTAAGACCCACAAAAGGACATGTGGAGGGCTTATGCTCATTTGAGTATTCACCTCTTGTTTCGACCTTTGGAGTTGTGCCCAGGAGACACGTGGAGGTTCCTAGTGGCTTTTCCCACGCTCAGTCATTTCAACAGCCGGTGCAGCTTTGTTAGACCATAGACACGTGGAGAGCCTATGCTCATTTAAGATCCCGCCTCTGGGTCTTACCTTTGGATTTGCACCAAGGAGACACGTGGAGAGCCCACGACTATTTCGGCACCTACCTCTGAATTTTTCTTTTGAAAGCATACCGAAAAGACACGTGGAGGTTTCCACTGGATCTTCCCATACTTAGACTTTTCAAGCATCTGATGCAACTTTCTTAGAACCTAGGCACGTGGCACTTTCCACTTGTTATTAAAAAATTTCAACGGTTGGTACAAATTTTCCAAGCTCGATCAATGTGGATGGCTTGCGCATGTTTGGGGACCTGCCCCTAAAGTTTAATTTTAAAAGGGCACCGAAGAGACATGTGGAGGTTTCTAATCGATCTTCCCATACTTAGACTTTTCAAGCATCCGATGCAACTTTCTCGGACCCTAGGCACGTGGCATCTTTTGCTAGTTCTTAAACTTTGTCAGTGGCCGGTACAACTTTTCTAGGACCGAGACACGTGGAGAGCCCGCACTTGTTTGGGGTCTCCACTTTTGGGCACCATATCAAAAGTGCACCGAAGAGACACGTGCAGGCTTCTGTTGGCTCCTCTTTATATTGATACTTTTTCAATGGCCGAGGTAACTTTCTTGGACCTAGGGCATGTAGAGAACCTACGCTCGTTTGAGGTCCCGCGTCTAGCATCTTTGAAGTTGCACCGAACAAATAGGTGGAAGCTTTCGCTGGACCTTCCCATGCTCAGAATTTTCAGTGACTGGTGTAACTCTCTCAGGTTTTGAACATTTGGAGGGCCCGCGCTTGTTTGGGAACCTGCCTCTAAACTTCACCTTTGTACTTGCACCAAGGAGACACGTGGAGGCTTTCGTTGTCTCCTATTTACACTTGGCTAACTCAAACTCGCAGCGTATATATGTGGTATAATCCATGCGAGGACACTCATTTATGAGCGGCATGAATGGAGGTATCCATTCCTCAAGGTGTATTCTCAAAGGTGAAAAGGATTGCTTGTCAGTTCAATCCATATGAAGCCACCTGAGAATTATTAAAAAGGGGATTTCTTGCATGAAAAAATAAAAGAATGATTAAAAAGACTGTCAAAAGTTAGGAGATGGCATCCCAGTCATAGTTGAGGAACTGAGAAATGTGATCAGTTCGTGATTTATCCACCTAGCAATAGAAAGTAAGATATTTTCAAGGGAATAAACATGATTAAATGGTATTTTGTAAAGGGGTAAGTGCAGTAAGTTGGGGGACAATTAAGTGGACATCAAACCCTGAATTTTACATCAAAAACAAAAAAACATCAAATTTAGTCTTCTGCGGACTTGAACCATAATGAAAAGTCAAAAATATGTCATAAAAATGGTACCATTGTGTAGGGGAGACTATTAGCTTTGTAGAAATATCGATTTTAAAGTGAATAGAATATGATAAATATCATTTTATAATTTTTTATTAATAGTGGGTCTTTAAGACACTTTTTCCCACGAATGCTTATGTCTATGTTTAAGACTGCAAATTTTCTTTCACTTGTCATAATGTGATAAAACTTATACCATCCCAACCGTGGTGAAATTATATACATGTTCAAAAAAAATTATTTGATTTCAATATTTTTTGATGAAGTTAAGGTGGGCAAACAGAAAGTGCTCTATTTTTTTAATGTTTTCAGACCACTTTCATGGAAAAAATCATAAAAAATAAAATATTGCTAACGTAATATATTTCAATCACAGCTGTACTACCAGACACCATAGGGGACCGCTTTTTGCAATGAAGTTTCCACTTATGATCTACATCCAATCGACCGAAAAAAGATATTGTTATTTTGGCTTTGCGGTTGTGGAAAAACTGTAATTCATCTTATTAATTTGAAAGTTTTGGATGTGAAATGTGGGAAATGCTTGGGAAAATTATACGTGGAACATGTATTCCAAGCAACATGGATGATCGTTGCTCGGACGTGTTCAATTTAAACGGAGAAAAATATACGGGCAGTTATCAATGTCCTACATTTTAAATAAAACTCGGATCTATTCAATATATATCATATCGTCGATTTAAGCAAAGTGAGTAGGGTGATGTAAACATGTCGAAATCATGTCGTGCTGGGGTTGAATTTCGAGAAGGAAACACTTATCATTTTACGTTGAAACTTTTTGACTGCGGTTTGGCAGTTGATGCGTTTGTGTCTGTTGCTTATGCTCATTCCACCAAAGGTGGTGAAGTTTGCTTCAGATTATAAATTCCGACCAATCTACCATCTGGTTTTTGTTTGGAGCGCAATAGTCATCCATCTTTGTTTGGCTGCACAAAAAGCTAGAGTCACTTTCCTTTTCGGTGTGGACACAGGTATTTTTCATACGTAACTATACAGCTGCTACTAGTGTATACGTATTGACCATTGGTTTAATTTGATCTCATTTTATTAATTATTCACTTGGTTTAATTTGTTCACTTCTCTCTGTTAATGATCTTACGTCAAATCATATAATCAGTTTACTGCTCAATTGGACTTGTTTGTCTATATATTTTTGACATTTTGTGTTTTCAATAAACCTAGTTTACCCCCTTTCTCATTATTTTCCATTTTTCTCTCTCCTTTATTTTTGAAGCTTTTGGAGGCTAGGATCATTTTTAGGAGACACTGATCATGTTTATGACACATGAAAAGTCCCTTGCCCACAAAAATGGACTCATTGTTTTATTGGGCCCATTTTCCATATCCCTATTTTGTCAATTTTTGTTCCTCCAATAGACTCTAACATTTTGTATCTAGTGCTTTTACAATGCCAAGTTTTACTATGCTCCCTTGCTAAGTCAAACGCTTACATTTAGAATCTAATTGAAATTAATCTCTCTAACTCTTTCATAACTCACTTATCGCTAAACTTTAATCTATCATCAATCGTCGAATTGTTTTTTGATTAAAGTAGTAAGCCACCTATGTGTGTCATGTCACAAATTCATGATTTACTTCCTCCTTCTCTTTCCAATTTCATACAAAATGGGTCAAGATGTGGGGTTCGATCTTAGGTGACTTGTGCATCCATTGTCCATCAAGTTCTCATACTCTAATTTTAATTTGAATGTCTTCTTTGGGTGTTTTCATCTTCCCAGGATCGGATTTAATAAAATACTCAACCTACAAAAGGATATATAAGAACTTCATTATCACTTTATTACTCACCACACACATGTTTTCTCAATTTTGTTTGATAATGATTTGATGAAGGAGTCTACAAGAATTTATCTTTTCCACTTTGTTTTAGGTGGTTACAAGTCATCCCAAAGTTATGGAGTAAGAAAAACATACAACAAATGCCATTTTCATTAATGAAAAGAGCATAGAAAGTTCCAAGGTCAGACTGCTTAAGGGTCCAATACTGTATATATCTATGTTAGGATCGTAGACTTCCATTTTGGATCGTAGATCATTTATATAGTCCCCCCTTCTCATTTTCTAGATCAAAAACTTGCACTGAAGCATTCCTAGCCTCTAACTTTATTTTTTCTCTATTAAATTTCTTTCTCTTTTTATGTATTTGAGCATTTACTTATTATTTTAATAATCATTACACGTATTAATGCATTATTGTAATTGTGAATGATTAATGTTGGAATTTCATTAATAAAAATTAATCCCCTGTCTTAAACCATTACATCCTTTTTATTGTTGTGAATTATCATAACATAGATCTAATTGGGATGTAGACATTTGGTGAGCTTAACTTATTTGTTGAATATATTTTTCAAATCCTATTCACCCTAGGGTTTTCCCAGCTAATTTGATGCATTATGGATCAAAGTATCATGGGTCATTATCACCATCTATATATGCAAACAAATGGTTACCACCCTTTCTCTAATAGAGATTGCTATATCTCTATTCAGGTTTCTTCTCCTCCTTTATATGTGTGTTGGAAGCATTAGTTGATTCTTCATATATTAACACTCAAGTCTCTAATTCTCATCATCCCACACCGTATGAGAACACACTTTCTACCTCTCATAGGTGTTCCTATACAATTGTGGCTCTATTTTAACATTATGTGTTCACAATTTGTACCAATACAATACTTGTTGAAGGGCCTTATAATATTTTTGAAAACAATGTCCTATTCGATTAGGAGGAAAAATATCTCACACATTTTTGGCTGAAAAATCCTCTAAATAGTAACCATTTTCTAAATACTTCTTAGGATCGACTAAATAATATTGTTATATATTCCACAATTGATCCCAATTCTCCCTGATTATCTATTATTTATACATGAACCATTTCTATATCATCATTAACATCATTAATCTGGTAAATTCAATTTTCCATTTCACATTGTTTCTATGACTATTCCGATGACCACTACAATTCCTACGTCTCCTATCTACACTCATTGATCTTCACATGATTTTTCTTCTTCTAACATATATGCTTTGGAATCCATTGCTAATATTTTACAAACTTAAATATTACAATTGCAAAAATTTCTATCAACTTTATATAGATTCTTTTAATTTTCTTCATAACATAATTTATTTTGAAGTGGCCTGTTATGCTTTTTCCCATAATTCTTTCCTCATAGATTTCCTAATTATTATGGAAATGGTGATCGTGAGGAACACCTCCATACATTTATTATTTCTTTCTTGGAATATTATTCAAAATATAGATTTATCATTAAAATCTTCCTTTAAAGTCTCAAATATGTTTCATTCCAATGGTCTAATGATCTAACCATGCAATTTGTGTAGACTTTCACTCTATTAGAAATTTAGTTTCTTATTAATTGTTCCATTAACATTGAAGATAAGGTTTTTTATGACCAAATGGTTAAAGTATGACAAGGTTCCATTGAACCAATCAATGATTATGTGCTATGCCTAATGCAGACTAGTAAGATCCTA